>OX377618.1:195254092-195460340 GCA_947397865.1 Polietes domitor
TGATTGTTAATACTAAACTAATACATATAGAAGTAAGAAATTTAAAGTATTCTTAGAACACATTCTCCTCTTTGATTTGGCATTTATACCGGTGTCATAGGTGGGAAAAAGGTATTAATAATAATTTTTGAAAAATAGAATCCTTTGGAACTTTGTAGTCTTTTTAACGGGAAACAGGAGGAGAAAATGGAAAACTAAAAACGACAATTGACTCTATTTCACCTATAATTTCAGATATATGCCATTTGGTTCAAGTGTAATATGGACTGTCGGACATTGTTGTATTATATTTCAACTACGAATACAAAGTCAAATATATGAGTCCAT
Source organism: Polietes domitor (assembly GCA_947397865.1). Lineage (NCBI taxonomy): Eukaryota > Metazoa > Arthropoda > Insecta > Diptera > Muscidae > Polietes > Polietes domitor. The sequence goes on from OX377618.1 coordinate 195,254,420, forward strand.
ACTTTGGAATAACCCAAATGTGGCCCATTCTACTCTATTACAGCTCGAGAAACTACACGGATCTTGATCAAGTTTTGCAGATCATGATATATTTCGACTAGGAATACCTATCGTGAATGAGAACTATAAAGGACCACGTTTTGGTACAGGCCCCAAGTGTTGTTATAGGACCCCTTCAAATATCCGTCCGTTTCATCCTATTACCGCTGTATAATCTGTATTTGAAATTGGAGCTTGATAAGTTTTTCCAGATTATATAGTCGGCCCCGCCTGACTTTAGTCTTTTCTTACTTGTTTACATATCGACCTTCCGTACATTGAAGTACAATTTTAAGATTTTGTTCCGTTTTGGACAGTAATACTTGCACCTGCCTCCAACATTCTGTTTACTATTCCAAAGCAAACAGAAACAAATTTGGCATAATCGATTAGGCCTATTGGATAGGATTTCACATAATTGGCCCCGTCCGATTTTACCCATTTCTTACTAGTTTTGTTGTTGTTGGTACCTCTAAGTTCCCTGTGCCTCGTTTAATATATGAATAATCTAATTAATTATCCTTCTCCCCTGTGTTCTTCCGGTGACACGCTCTTAGGACAATCCTTGCCATTTCACATCAAATGCATGCATTAACTATTTCATCTTCTTAAATTCTCAAATCGTTTATCATGTTAAACTTGCGTAAAATTTGCACCATCATTATCATTATCATAGAGAAAGCGCATAAATATGCAAAGACTTCATTTGTATATGTGTAGCTTTCATGTTTGTTAATTAAATGCTAATAATTCAATATTAATTTAATTAATTATGTTTGACTTCCATTAAAGACGCCGCCGCACAAACTTCACTTCACAAGACAAGTCATAATTTCGCCTCGTCTAAGACTCGCAAACAAACAAAGAACGAACGAACACAAGGCCACAAATCTTCTCTGACAAGTACCAGGACAAACTTTTAACGTAATTGAGATTGTTCTATTCTGCTCGGTGCGGAATGTGTGAGCAAATGAGGAAACACTTCTGCAAGAAACTTTAACCCATACAATTGCGACAGACACTCAGACACACACACACATGCACACTCATAACAGTTAGGTGGAGAGGTGCACACACACACATAATAAGTGGCCATAATTCTTGTTGACACAACATAACTTATATTGGCCTTTGCGTACAAAGTGTTAAGCCAATCAATTCATTACGGCCAACTTACACAAGAGTCACAGACTCTGTCAGACAGACAGACATACAGACGGACGGATACACACATATGAGTACCCGAATGACTGTATGTGTGTACTTGTACGTATGTGCGTATGTACGCACAGATATCAAGGGGACATTCCATGATAAATTTTCTGGTAGTGTGACAATGCAAATATCTAGAATAAAATATTTATATGTTTCCGAATAGAATTCACAACATTTCGATCTTCACACTTCGATATCCAGGACTTTTTCATTCCTGGTAAAACGGGAATGAAAAATTGGTTCAAAATATCCACATTTAACAACAATATAACATGACGAAATAAGCCAATTAAATTAAATTAAACAAGTAAAAAAGGCGTTACCCTCCACCATGGATTGCATTCCACAGAGGTTGTCGGTTTTCGTAGAAGTGCAGTAATATTACAGGAAAATATAATTTTTTTAATATAGCCTAACCAAAACAAATACAAATATTGAAAAGTTAATTTTATAAATAAATATAATATTTTAATTATTTCAAACCACGCTTATAAGGTAATGCTACCAATACGTCAATTCAAAAAATAAATATTCTTATATAATTATATTTCCATTCTATTTGAATTCCAAAAGTACGAATTTTGAAAATACATTATCAGGCGTACATAGTGCAAAATAACCTAACTTCATGATACAACCAATTTTTGCCGTAAAAGAAAAAGTACGAATTTGGAAAAAAACTTTTTATTTTGCGTGTCTATGCAGTCAGAGGAATGTATACACCGAATTCCATGATTCCAGCTGCGCCCATTTGGTTGGTACCATTTTTACCCCCTTGACGATTCTACGCAATTAGAATTTTATCATTCTAGCTGTGGTCGCTTAGTTGGTACTATTTTTATCCCTCTGTACCATTGTATCCCTTGAAAGTACTAATTTTGAAAAATTCGTCTATTTTCCGTGTTCACGCAGTCAGAGGAATGTATACTCCGAATTTCATGACTCTAGCTGCGGTCATTTGATTTGTACTATTTTTATCCCTTTTTTCATTTTAACCCCAAAAAGTACGAATTTCGAAAAATCAGTTTAGTGTCCGTGTCTACACACTCAGAGGAATGTATACTCCGAATTTCATGACTCTAGCTGCGGTCATTAGATTGGTACTATTTGTATCCCTTTTTTTCATTTTAACCCCAAAAAGTACGAATTTTGAAAAATCGGTGTATTTTACTTATCTATGCAATCAGAGGAATGTATACACCGAATTTCATTATTCTAGGTACAGCCGTTTGGTTGGTACCATTTTTATCCCTCTATTCCTATTTTACCCCGTAAAAGTACGAATTTGGAAAAAATACTTTTATATTATGTATCTACTCAATTAGAGGAATGTACACACCGAATTTCGTGTTTCTAGTTGTTGTCGTTTAATATGTACCATTTTTATCCCTTTTTTGTCCCATTTCACCCCCTACAAATAAGAATTACTGTATGGTGCACGTTTTTGCTATAAGGGGAATGCGCATACCAAATATCAAGCAAATATAAACAGACATATTCAAAAAATATGCTTAAATACGCTAAAATATTAGGGATTATTATGGGTATTTTTAGTCCTTGTGAGGGAAAAATTTTTCCCTTTGGGCCGATTTCGCCCCATTTCAATCCCAACCGATCTACGACTATAAGACGCATTTATGGAAAATTTGAACATTCTAGCTCTTTCGTTTAGATGCTAGCGTGCTTTCAACAGACGGACAGACGGACGGACATGGCTAGATCGTCTTAGAATTTTATGACGATCAAGAATATATATACTTTATAGGGTCTCAGGTCGATATTTCAAGGTGTTACAAACGGAATGACAAAGTTAGTATCCTGGAGGTGGAGGGTATAAAAATAAGAATAAATTGAAAAGAATAAGATGCCATAGATTCACTATACCAGGCCGCACAGTGGTTCAGAATCAAAATTCATCGGCCAAAATTCAATAACTTTTGTTCTAGTAGACATTTTTGAGTTCTGTAAAAAATCAAAATTAGACAAGGATTATTTTGAGTTATAACATTAAAAATCAAGAAATCGGATATATTTTAGAAATCGGCCCAAAGTTGACTACTTTTCGTATTTTTCGTATTTTTCGTATTTAAGGAACATTAATTTTTTTTTTGTGTTTATGTTTTTAAACATATTTTTACGTATTTGTTAATAATGCGAAGAAACAAATTTATTTTTTTTGTATTACAGATTTTCACGTTTTTCAGATTTTGAAAATTGAAAAAAATTAATTTCTTTTTTGGACTTTGTCGAACTTTTTCTCTTATATTTGAAGAGATTTTACACTCAAATCTTTTTTATTAGAAATTGTGATTTCTTAGCTTTATTATGACGCTATGTTTGTGCCAAATACGGTTTGTTTGTAACAAATACTTTAAAAATATGCTTTTTGAACTAATGTCTGATTTTGAACCACACAACTTTTCCTTCAAAAGCCTTTAACGGTTGTTTTTTTACAGAACTCAAAAATGTCTACTAGAACAAAAGATATTTTGGCCGATGGATTTTGATTCTGAACCACTGTGAGCCGCCGATAATTCTGGGTCGGCTTGTATTTCTGGTCAACAGGACCACCTCTTAAGTGGACACCTGCTCACCCCTCGTCAGATTCATTGAGAAATCCTCTTGGTTCAAAGGAGTTATTGGAAATTCTAATATGGAATAGCCAACTTATATCCCCTATCCACCTATATCACTATACTAAAATTTAAAAAAAAGTCGTTACAATTAAACCAAAAAATAAATCAACCATTTTAGATAAAGTGAAGTTAATAAGCGTTTTTAGTTTTTCATTTCCTCATCATTTCACACCCTATGATAACGGTATTAGTGTCAAATATCTGTTAAAAATACTTCATATATCATGGTTCAATCCGTATTAGTTCAGCATTAACAACCATTTGAAATTTATTTATTCAAATTTTAATTTTAAGAGTGAAAACTTAAAACGTTTGTTAATACTAAACCAATACATATAGAATTAATGTAATTTTGTGAAGTATTTTTAGCAAACATTCTCTTCTTTAATTAGGAATTTATACCGGTATTATAGGGTGCGAATAAGTATTTAAAACAATTTTGTATGCTTTGAAACTTTGTAGTCCTTTTAAGGGGCTACAGAATGAGGAAATGAAAAAGTCAATTAATTCAATAGTTTCAGACGTGTATCATCTCGTTCGAGTGTAATATGAACTGTCGGACAGTGTATTCCTTATTTTTACGTGAACCACAATGGACCGAATTTAGTCTGCCGTATTCACATCTGACGGGGTATTCCCCACAACCAGACCTAAGAGGGTAAAGGGGGATAAAAATGATAGCAACCAAACCAGCCGTGTGCAGATAAAAAATGAAATCGTTCTATAATAAACTCTAAAGATTGTGATTTTTTACCTTTAAGGCGAACGAAACTTAAGGGGATACAAATCAAACGACTCCAGCTACAGTAATGAAATTCGACATATGATTCTCGATATTTACTTTTAAGGTGAAGGTGGAGAAAACGATAAAATTGGTGCCGACCAATAGCTTCAGCTAGAATCATAAAATTGGACGTGTACTGTGTTGATGCTCAACATAAATACATTTTTCGAAATTAGTATTTTTAGGGGTAATCGTGGCGACAGGGGATAGAATTGGTACCTACAGATTTTTTTTCAATTCATATTTTTGGGGACAAAATGGGTAAAATTGTACCTAGAATCCTGAAATTAGATATGTACATTAGGGCGTACCTCAAAAAAAAAGTTCGCCGTACACCTTCGAATATGAAGTATTATTGAAAGGTAGTTTCAAAAAAAAAATTTTTATTTTTTTATGCCGAACGTAGGGGTCGCGCTTTTACATTTTTCTATATAACTTGTATTTATAAACGGATTTTAAAATGTGATACATCGATGTTTTTGTCTCGACGAGGCCGATTTTTTTGTCTTTGAAGTCATTGAGCTCAAGCACCCCCTTCTGGTACTTACCCATCATTTCTCACTTGCTACTACCCTAATGTACCACTCTAATAATCGAAAATTAAAGCTCGCATAAAATCATGAATCATGTTTGAGCTCAATGACTTCAAAGACAAAAAAATCGGACAAAAACATCGATGTATCACACTTTAAAATCCGTTTATAAATGCAGAAGTTATATAGAAAAATGTAAAAGCGCGACCCCTACGTTCGGCATAAAAAAATAAAAAAAATTTTTTTGAAACTACCTTTCAATAATACTTCATATTCGAAGGTGTACGGCGAACTTTTTTTTTTTTACTTGTAACCTGGTACGCTCTAATGTACATCCTCTATAAATTCGATAAATAATTGATTTTCGAAATTCAAACTTTTACGATCAAAATGGGCTAGAAATGGTACCAAAGACAAGTCTACAGCTGCAATCATAAAATTCATATCGATGTGAGATAGAAAGGAATTGAAAATAGGTGAAATCGGTGCGGAGGAAAAAGTTTTTCCATAGCAATAGTCAATACGTACTAATATTTATTTAAGGTAATTTTATAAATTAGAAATATTTTTTCTGACATTGTCGAGAACTGTCATGCCACCATATACACATTTTGGTACACTCGCCCTATAATTGTGCGTATTATTTTATTATTATACCCTCCACCTCCATGGGGGTATACTAACTTCGTCATTCCGTTTGTAACACCTCGAAATATCGACCTGAGACCTTATAAAGTATATATATTCTTGATCGTCATAAAATTCTAAGACGATCTAGCCATGTCCGTCCGTCCGTCTGTTGAAAGCACGCTAGCATCTACACGAAAGGAGCTAGAACGTTCAAATTTTCCATAAATGCGTCTTATAGTCGTAGATCGGTTGGGATTGAAACGGGGTGAAATCGGCCCTAAGGGAAAAATTTTCCCTCACAAGGACTAAAAATACCCATAATAATCCCTAATATTTTAGCGTATTTAAGCATGTTTTTTGGATATGTCTTTTTATAATTGCTTGATATTTGGTATGCGCATTCCCCTTATAGCAAAAACGTGCACCATAAAGTGATTCTTATTTTTAGGGGGTGAAATGGGGCAAAAAAGGGATAAAAAAGGTACACATTAAACGACAACAGCTAGAAACACGAAATTCGGTGTGTACATTCCTCTAATTGAGTAGATACATAATATAAAAGTATTTCTTCTAAATTCGTACTTTCAAGGGGTAAAATGGGAATAGAGGGATAAAAATCCCAACCAAACGGCTGTACCTAGAATAATGAAATTCGGTGTATACATTCTTCTGATTGCATAAACAAGTAAAATACACGGATTTTTTAAAATTCGTACTTTTTGGGGTTAAAATGAAAAAAGGGACAAAATAGTACCACTCGAATGACCGCAGCTAGAGTCATGAAATTCGCAGTATACATTCCTCTGACTGTGTAGACACGGAAAATAAACTGATTTTTCCAAATTCGTACTTTTTGGAGTCAAAATAGAAAAAAGGGATAAAAATAGTAACAAACAAATGACCGCAACTAGAGTCATGAAATTCGGAGTATACATTCCTCTAATTGAGTAGATACATAATATAAAAATATTTTTGCCAAATTCGTACTTTTAAGGGGTAAAATGGGAATAGAGGGATAAAAATGGTGCCAACCAAACGGCTGTACCTCGAATAATGAAATTCGGTTTATACATTCCTCTGATTGCATAGACAAGTAAAATACACCGATTTTTTAAAAATCGTACTTTTTGGGGCTAAAATGAAAAAAGGGATAAAAATAGTACCAATCAATTGACCGCAGCTAGAGTCATGAAATTCGGAGTATACATTCCGCTGACTGTGTAGACACGGAAAATAAACGGATTTTTCGAAATTCGTACTTTCAAGGGATACAGTGGTACAAAGGGATAAAAATAGTACCAACTAATCGACTACAGCTAGAAAGATGAAATTCTAATTGCGTAAAAACGTCAAGGGGTAAAAATGGTACCAACCAAATGGGCGCAGCTGGAATCAAGGAATTCGGTGTATACATTCCTCTGACTGCATAGACAAGCAAAATAAAAAGTTTTTTTCCAAATTCGTACGTTTTCTTTTACAAAAAATTGGTTGAATCATAAAATTAGATAATATTGCACTATGTACTTCTGATAATGGATTTTCAAAATTTGTACTTTTGGAATTAAAATAGAATGAAAATACAACTAACTGTAGCACCCACTATCTACCAATATTTATAGCATTTAAGCTTTTTGAAAATATAAATATAAGAATATTTATTTTGTGAATTGACGTATTGGTAGCATTACCTTATAAGTGTGGTTTGAAATAATTAAAATATTATATTTATTTATAAAATTAATTTTTCTATATTTGTATTTGTTTTGGTTTGGCTATATTAAAAAGTTATATTTTCCTGTAATATTACTGCACTTCTACGAAAACCGACAACCTCTGTGGAATGCAATCCATGGTGGAGGGTATATAAAGTTCGGCCCGGCCGAACTTAACGCCGTTTTTACTTGTTTTTTTTTTCAAAATTTCACAGAGACACAGTCCTTTTTGGACTTGAACAAGACTAAATACACTTCAAACTAGAGATCGTATGTAGAAAAACTGTGTACTCAGTTTTTCATTTGGTAATCTTTTCTCCTTTTACAGGACTTTTAATTTTCGAAGTATATATTTGTCTTGATAATTTATTTGCACGCCAAACATACCTCCATAATCATTGGGACTTTTCCCACTAAATCACCCATATGGTTTACAAAATACATATTTGGGCTTGTTTTCTTTGACACTGTACATTTGTACAGGATTATTGGCATTCATCCTGTGCCAAAATATCCTTTCTCTCGTTGAGAGTTGTTCAAATAAAGTTTTTTGGCAAAAACTCGCAACTCTTCGTATTTCCGTTACGTATGATTGTGCAATTTAAGACGAGTTCATTGGAATGGAGGTGAGAATTCATTTTATTTTTCTATTTTTTGAACGAGACACCCACACACGACAAATTTGCTGATAATTTTTCCAAATACAGTGCGAGAGGGGGGGGGGGGACTGGCACCAGACATACTACGTGCCGGGGGAGTGGGTTAAATAAAAGTGTCAACGTTTATTGCCAAAGTGTTTGGCAACCGAAATTAAAATTAAATTGTAACCAAAGTAGATACATTTCGTTGGTATCTGTTCACTGAAGTATTTTCCTACAGAGCTAGGTGAAGTACATTGACTGTAGATAGATGAAGGAGATGGTATGACAATTTGAAGGAGATGGAGACAAGTAGATTTTTTTGGAAATACTAATAGAAGGACATAGTCATATATGCAATGTAATTTTTAATAATTTATTAATTTAATTTTTTATAAATTCTTTTGTGGTGGACAACAAGAACATTTCAACGAGTAGCCGATCTAAATAGGAACACACTTCTTTTAACATTTCATTTATTTATCATGATAACCTCTATTGTTGTAAATTATCTTTGGATCTATACGAAATTGAAATATCATTTGGATCCTTGATACATGGACGATCAAGTTCTTTGGATTTTTGGAACTTTATTATTTGTTCTGTATGTCTCTTTCAGTTGTAATATACCTTCGCTTTTGTGCGCCCCTCGAACAACTTCGGAAACAAACAAAAAAAACAAAGTTTTCGAGAAACTACTCATGTACAACGTCACAATGAAGCAAAAATAGTTTGTGTCTCATGTAATAAAACAATATCATTCGTATTGGAATCTAGCAAAAGCATCGTTCACACCGAATCTAGATGAGTTTAATATATCTTGAATAATCATATTGGAAGTTGAACAAATTTCACCAAGCTTGTAGTTTTGTCATTACTCTCTGCCTTCATAGGGACTACAACCTTCTATTCTACTCTTTGGACAGAACGATTTTTAAAGTACCCCTAAGCAAGAACTTCATTTGAAAACGGAAAAAGTATAAAAAATAATTTTTGAAATTCTTGTCCAAATTTTTACGGGAATTCCCGTGCAAAAATTTTAAATTTCCCGGGAATAGGGAAACATTAAAAAATATTTTATTGATTATTTTAAGCACTAATTTAGTTTTACTAAAAAATGGGACATTTAAGGTATATTTCAAATTCAAACCTAGCAAAAAATTTTCGAAGTACTTCCGTCGGAAGCACATTGTAATCGCATCTTAAAATCCAAAAAAGTCGATAATATGTCAATATCCCGTAGCATTTTACGAATAGCATCTTCACAAATGAATGTTAATGAGATTTTAGTATGGGGTCACATAGGTAAGGTGCCTCGGGTTTGAATCGTGGCTCGGGAAAATACATTTTGTTCTTTATTACTTTTATTAAACAAAATTGTTCAATTTTAATTTAAATTTAATTTTTTTTAACAATTTAAATATTTTAAAAAAATTTATTACTTTATTAATGTGTTTCAAATATTTATTTTTGTATTTATTATACCCTACACCACTTCGTTAGTTTATCGCCAAATGTTTGTAATACCAAGAAATAATCGAGCGAGACACACCTTTAAGTATACGGATCGGCTTAGAATCACCAATCTGAATCGAACCAGCTGAATCGATTTAACAATGTCTGTCTGTCCGACCGTCCGTCTGTCTGTTCGTCTGCTGTCCATCTAAGCTTGTTCGCACTCTTCAGGTCGGAATTGTTGTAATTGTGATTGACATGTGATTGTCATGAAATTTGGCAGAGGTTACTTTTTTGGCCAAGGGCAATTGGTATTGAATATGGAGAAAATCGGTTCAGATTTAGATATAGCCCCCATACAAATATCCATATAATTTACACTATTACTGCTCTAGAATACACATTTTACATGAGATCATAACCAAGTTTTCAGGATCGTGTTACATTTGAACTAGAAACAGCTCACGGGAAAGTGGACCACATGGGTCTATGTTTTTATATAGCTCACATACAAATGTACCTCCGATTTACAATATTACTGCTCTAAAATCGGATCTTGATCAAATTTTCCACACAATGTTACATTTATACTAGAAACACGTATTTTGAAAGCTAACTATGTCAATGTTTTGGTATAGCCCCCATACAAATGGGCCAGTTTACACTGTTATCGCTCTAGAAACCACATCTTACTTTGGATCTTGATAACATTTTGCAAATCATGTAATATTTCAAATAAGAATACCTACTTTGAAAGTGATCTATAAGGAACCACTTTTTAATGTAGCGCACCCATGAAACACCTGGGTTTAGTAATCAGAGCGAGGTATATAGGCAGGGAGTGGTGTAGGGTATTATATAGTCGGCCCTGCCTTTCCTTACTTGTTATTAATACTACATAATATATATAATTAAGTGGTGTTAATTTATTTAAAACAAATTTAATCTAATATTTATTTATAGTTATTTGTGTTATATATTAGCATAGACGTAAGTGGTTGGGTGGTCTAATACCACCCCGAACTGTTTTAACCCCCAGGAATTTCAGTCGGAATTTTTAAATCTATCACCGCCATTATAATATGGGTTGTTCGCACGATGATTTATTGTACAACCCGTGATCTAATTCTACAGATGTAAAGACTTTTCTGAGAAGAATATTGCTTCAATTACAACTTCATTAGAATATGCTTAAATTTTTAAGTTTTCGATATTATCTACTTTCAAGTTGTGCAATAAATACGCAATGTACAATAAACACAATAAACTTTGTGCATTTGTTTGTAACACCCAAAAGGAAGAGAGATATACCCATTGTTAATTATACCGATCGATTTAGAATCACTTTTTGAATCGATTTAGCGATGTCCGTCTGTCTGTCTGTCCGTCCGTCCGTCTGTCCGTCCATCTATTCTTGTAATCACGATACAGGTCGCAATGGTACACAGAACAAAATGAAACTTTGCATAACGATGTTTTTCGCGATAAGAACGAACGCTATTTAATTTGAAGAAAATCGGTTCAGATTTAGATATAGCCCCCATATGAATTTCACTCCCGATTTAACTCTTTTCACTCCAGATACCACATATTTTAACAGATCTCTTTCAAATCTATCAAAATATCTTATATTTCAACTAGAAACTCCCATGGTGAAAATGGGTCAGATCGGTTCAGATTTACATATCGATCCAATACAAATTTCGCTCCCGGATAGACTTTTTCCGCCCCAGAAACCACGAATTTTCTCCGAATTTCTTTGAAGTGACCACAACACGTAATATTTGAACTGGAAGAACTTATTTTGAAAGTTAGTCACTTTATTCCATGTTTGGATATAGCCCCGATACAAATATTCTTTTTGATTTGACAAATTGGACCAGGTCATTTAGCCTATGATAAGGAAACATACAAAAATTCTTCCCGTTTTCACTTTTTACTGAGTTGAATTGTATTCGGATAGAAAGTGGAGTGTATCGTATAGTCGGCCCCGCCCGACTTTAGCCTTTCCTTACTGGTTTTGATTTATTTTTTTTGGGGACAAATAAGATGAAAAGTATATATTGGTTTTATACAAATATAATGTCGGGCTACATGAATGGACTTCAAAGGGAAATAAAAGAAAAAAACGCAAGCCATTTCTATTGACTGCGTAGCACAGAAAAATAATAGATTAGGTTATTCATCCGCTCCGTTTTTTGATGAAATCTGGTACGTACAGTCTACTAGTGGTTGCGGGTAATATAACGTTTACCGTGGTTTGAGTTTTACAGTCGTCCAAAGTTGGTGTTCTTGGGCGTTTTCTGAAGATATGGGTTCGATGGGAACGATATCGCATCATCAGATTTTAACTAAATTGATATCATCTAAAAGGTATTCACCTCCTCTCATTGTCGTTTAATTAAAAAAATCTTTATCCTTGAATATCCTGAAAACCATATCTTTAATTTTCCTAATTTTTATATATTTTAGCTTATTTTATTCTCTACAAAATATAAAAATTCTGAGTGGAGTGATCACAGGTTCAGAAATTAAAAATGGTTTTCTATTTAAGCAGGGCAAATTTGTAGTTATAGTGTACTCACACATGCGATTTTTGGAAAAGTAAGTTTAGAAAGAAAAGTATTACTGGGATTTGATAGCCCTATATACTTATACTCTAAGAAATATTAAAAAACCCAATATTTTGCAGTGGACCAAACTATTTCAGTAAGAGCTCGATGATCGTAACTAATTACGAATGCCTGTTGCAATAACCGAATAGTTGCGATAACCAAACCACAAATTGACCTTTGTCTCAGACTAAACTCAATAGATTTATTGAACTGTTAACAGCCTTTCGTTTGGAATTTTTCTGCTTTATTACACCATATTGCAAGGGTATGGTTAGTGTTCGAATGTGCTCTCTGAAATTATAAATATATCTTTTTCAACATTTCTTTCGACATTTCGCGAAATAGAGGCGATTAAATTTTGAAAAATTGGATACCTTGGATAAATGTGTAATAGTTCCCGGCTTCGACATCAACTCTGGAAAATATAAGCTATCGGAAAGGCCGGAGACTTCACCTTTTGGAATTTTGAGTTCACGAAAAGATACTGTAACGATACTGTAGTAATCTGCGGACTAAATAGTTTCCAAATAAGTTATTTAACGGAACGATGTTAGTGTAGTATGTATACTCAACTCAAAACAATGTACAATAATGAAGCATAGAAACTAAACTAAGCAAAACAAGTAAAAACGGCGTTAAGTTCGGTCGGCCCGAACTTTATATACCCTCCACCATGGATTGCATTCCACAGAGGTTGTCGGTTGTCGTAGAACTGCAGTAGTATTACAGGAAAATCTTTTAATATAGTAAAAAAAAAAAACAATATATTGATAAAATTAATTTTATAAATAAATGTAAACTATTTATTATTTCAAACCACGCTTATAAGGCAAGGCTACCACTACGTCAATGCAAAAAATTAATATTCTTATATTTATATTTTCAAAATCCATAAATATTGGTAGATAGTGGGTGCTACAGTTGGTTGTATTTCCATTCAAAAGTACAAATTTTGAAAATCCATTATCAGACGTACATAGTGCAAAATAACCTAACTTCATGATTCAACCATTTTTTGCCGTAAAAGAAAAAGTACGAATTTGGAAAAAAACTTTTTATTTTGCGAGTCTATGCAGTCAGAGGGACGTATACACCGAATTCCATGATTAGAATTTTATCATTCTAACTGTAGTCGCTTAGTTGGTACTATTTTTATCCCTCTGTACCATTGTATCACTTGAAAGTACTAATTTCGAAAAATTCGTCTATTTTCCGTGTCTACGCAGTCAGAGGAATGTATACTCCGAATTTCATGACTCTAGCTGCGGTCATTTGATTGGTACTATTTCTATCCCCTTTTTTCATTTTAACACCAAAAAGTATAAATTTTGAAAAATCCGTGTATTTTACTTGTCTATGTAATCAGAGGAATGTATACCCCGAATTTCATTATTCTAGGTACAGCAGATTTTACCCCTTAAAAGTACGAATTTATAAAAAAATACTTTTATATTATGTATCTCTTCAATGAGGGGAATGTACCATTTTTATCCCTTTTTGCCCCATTTCACCCCCTACAAATAAGAATCACTTTATGGTGCACGTTTTTGCTATAAAGGGAATGCGCATACCAAATATCAAGCAAATATATATAATATATATATAAAATATTAGGGATTATTATGGGTATTTTTAGTCCTTGTGAGGGAAAAAAATTTCCCTTTGGGCCGATTTCGCCCAGTTTAAATCCCAACCGATCTACGACTAGAAGACGCATTTATGGAAAATTTGGACGCACTACCTTTCGTTTAGATGCTAGCGTGCTTCCAACAGATGGACGGACATGGCTAGATCGTCTTAGAATTTTATGACGCTCGAGAATATATATACTTTATAGGGTCTCATGTAGATATTTCAAGGTGTTACAAGCGGAATGACAAAGTTAGTATACCCCCATCCTGGAGGTGGAGGGTATAAAAACGAATAAATCACCAAATTTTGTGGTCGGTGCCACGCCCACTGAAAATATCAAAAAATTATATAGCCTATTTTCACTTCCGGTTCAGCACATACTGTGAAAATTTCAAGAAGATCGGTTTAGCAGTTTAGGCTGCTATAAAGAACAAACAAACTTACATTCAAGCAGCAGCGGTTTGACTTTGCACTTCTATACACATTGGTAGGTACTATTTTTATCCCTTTTTGTTCCATTTCGCCCCCTACAAATAATAATCGCTTTATGGTGCCCGTTTATGCGATACAGGGACTGTGTCTATCAAATATCAAATAAATATAAAGAGACGAGAGAGATTAAAAAAACTTGCTTAAATACGCGAAATATTAGGGATATTTCCAATCCTTGTTATGGAAACTATGTTATGCGATACATATTCCTTAGATAAAATGGTTGTAACCTAGTGTAACCCGCCTTCACTGCTCGTTCCAGAATATAAAAACGTTATATCATCTGAGAATAAAACATATTGACTCTTTGGTGGAGGAAAACATTAATTATTTCCACAACAGTTTGATCATACTTTTTTAAATCTAGAGTAAGTAGCGGTTGATAACCCATTTAAAACACATATAACATTTTGTAATATTTAACAAATATGAAGGATAGTAGATGGAGTCCAGCTTCCGCACGAATAGTTCTTTATTCGTACATACAGACATGTATAGATGTGAGTGTATGTGTGTGTACACTTGTAGTAGGGTACAAATTATCTATAGTTTGCAAACAATATTAATTGCCAATGAGTGCACAAGTTCAAATGCATGTTTAAAAACAAAATGAAATAATGAAGAAAGGACACTTCGTCCTTTCTACGTCTTCTTCGTTCCGCAGTTTGTGCCCCGTTCAGTCTAATTTTAGTTTTTGGAGTTCAGCAGCAGCAGCAGTAGTTCTTTTCGGCCTTGGTGTCCCTTGTGCAAGTGTACGTGTGTGTGTGAGTGTGAACTACGAGTAGTTCCTTCAGAAGTTTTTGTCGACAGCACTTCTTTTCGTTCGGGGTGTCCTTTTGTTGTGCAGGGATACTTTATGTGAATTAAATTTCCGGTGACATAAACTTAATTAGCTTTTATTCTTCTTTTGTCTAGAGTTTCCTTTCACGTCGACATTTCTTTTTTTATTTTTTTATTTTGCTCCTGCCGTGTGTTCCCCCCGTGCAACGCTTTCTTCTTCTACATACATATATTAGCGCTCACCGAGGATGGGCTCCAATGATAGTTGTGCTTGTGTTCGTCTATTTGGTAGAGTTTCCAGTCTGCTGTGGGGTTGTTTGGAGCTGTGCTCCACTTAATGATTTAAGGAGGTGAGGTGATGATTAAAATCATGAATAGAAATGTTTTAGCTTGGGCAAATAAAAAAGGACGAAAGAAAGAAATGGAACAAAGATTGAAAATACATCTTTTTCACATTTTTTTTGTCTTAAGAAAATTGAAAAATAAAACTTCAAAAAATATATTTCATTCATTCGTGCATACTTTGTGTGCTTCACATACGTTTAAGGGTGGAATGTATGAACGGAAACTTCTGAAAATTAAATGTGAGAAGGTTTTCATGTGTTGTGCATTGCATGTGAACGCAATTAATCAGTCTCGATCTAAAAGGATATCACAGGACATTTTTTTAAATTTCATCAAAGTTTTTGACAACACGCGCATTGTTTTATTCATAAGGTCAGACAGATTTGTAGACACAAACATTTCATTAGTTGAATTAAAATGTATATGAACTCTAGACAAAGTCTATCCAACCCTTTTCCTTTCGCATACTTTTTTAAATTACCAATGTATTTTTGAGACAATATTTAAAAACAATCTAAAGTAAATCTGTGGAACAAAAAAATAACAAGGTTCAGACATCGGATTTTTTCAGAGTGCTGAAATTTTGTGTAAGTGCATCTAGCATCAATGTGCGTACTTGTGCCAAAAATGGGCGGTAATGGTAAAGCGGGCGTGGCACGTCCCATACGAAGTTAAAACCTATTATTGAATATTGTCAGTTCTATGACACTGAGGGTGCTGAAATTTTGTGTAAGTGCATCTAGCATAAATGTGCGTAGTTGTGCCAAAAATTGACGGTTTTGTAAAAGGGGGCGTGGGACCTTTCATACGAAGTTAAAACCTATTATCGAATATTATCAGTTCTATGGCACCTAGAGTGCTGAATTTTTGATCCAGTGTAAATAGTTGTGCAAAGATGGGCTGAAAGTGGCTGCGACCCTTCCCATATTAAATTAAAACCTGTTTATGAGTATATTCGACGCCGAGATTCCTATATTGTTGTGTGACTTAAATTAGTTGTAACCTGCTTAAACAATATACAAATGGGCGGGATTTGAAAGCTGGGACATTTTGATTTGAATTTTGTAAAATAGCACGTTTTCTTTGGATTTTCTTAGCACAATAGTAAAGAAAGGTTAAACAAGTAAAAACGGCGATAAGTTTGGCCGGCCGAACTTTATATACCCTCCACCATGAGGCTGTTGATTTCCTTAGAAATGCAGTAATATTACAGGAATATATATTTTTTTAATTGTAAAAAACAATTTTATAAATAAATATAATATTTGCATTATTTCAAGGCAAGGCTACCAATATGTTTACATATCGAAATAATACTTCAAGTCAATTCAAAAAGTAAATATTCATATATTTATATTTTTTAAATACCATAAATATTGGTAGGTAGTGAGTGCTACAGTTGGTTGTATTTCCATTCTATTTTAATTCCAAGAGTAACATCTTGAAAATCCATTATCTAACGTACATTGTGCAAAATAACTTAACTCCATGATTCAACAAATTGTTGCCGAAGTATGAAGTTGGAAAAATCTTTTTATTTTGCGTGCCTAGGCAGTCAGAGGAATGTATACCCTGAATTCCATGATTCTAACTGCGACCATTTGGTTGGTACCATTTTTATCCCCTTTTTTCCAATTTTACCCCCTTTAGAGTACGACTTTCTCAAATCTCTTTATTTTACGTGTCTACGCAATCAGAGGGATGTACACACCATCATTCTATCTGCTGCCGTTTAGTTGGTACTATTTTTATCCCCTGTACCCATTGTATCCCTTGAAAGTACGAATTTGGAATTTTTTGTATTTTTCATGTCTACGCAGTCAGTGGAATGTATACTCTGAATTTCATGACTCTAGCTGCGGTCATTTGATTGGCAGTATTGTTATCCCCTTTTTCCACTTTATCCCCAAAAAGAATGAATTCCGAAAAATCCGTTTATTTAACGTGTCTACGCAATCAGAGGAATGTATACACCAAATTTCATTATTTTGGATGTAGCCGTTGGTTGGTACCATTTTTATTCCTTTATTCCCATTTTACCCCTTAAAAGTACGAATTTGGAAAAAATACTTTTATATTATGTATCTACTGATTTAGAGGAATATACACACCGAATTTCGTGTTTCTAGGTACCATAGTTTGGTAGGTACCATTTTTATCCCTTTTTTCCCTATTTTACCCCCACGAATAAGAATCACTTTATGGTGTGCCTTTTTGTTATATAGTCAATGTGCATACCCAATATCAAGAAAGTATAAGCAGAGATATTGAAAAAATATGCTTAAATACTCTAAAATATTAAGTTTTATTATGGGTATTTTTAGTCCTTGTAAGGGAAAATTTTTTACCTTTGGACCGATTTCGCCCAGTTTCAATCCCAACCGATCTACGACTATAAGACGCATTTATGGAAAATTTGGACGATTTGGATTTAGATGCTAACGTGCTTTCAACATACGGACGGACGGGCATGGCTAGATCGTCTTAGAATTTTATGGCGGTCATGAATACTTGAACTTTATAGGGTGTCAGGTCGATATTTCAAGGTGTTACAAACGAAATGACAAAGTTAGTATACCCCCATCCTGGAGGTGGAGGGTATAATAAATAACATAGCCAAGAAGCCGTCATAAATGCCAATGAAAAAACAAAAATTGAGTTTTCAATTACGGTGGTTAAAGGTCATCAACTAAACGACTGCACTGTGTGCAAGATGCACAGTTTTTTTTGACTAGGAAATTCCACGTACATTAATTAATGTATTGGTAATAGGGTCAAAAGACCGATTAGGCCTCAGAGGCTCTAAAATGGACACAATAACATACATATAACACAGTGCAACACGAAAAAAAATAACCATATACGGACACCGCTACATGATAAAAGACCAAAAAAAAAAAAGACCCGTGTTTTTTTTTCCCCAAAGTCATGCACTTTTTTTATGGGCCCCCAGAGATTTGAGGCCTCGGTGTAATTTTTGGAAAAAAGTGATCATATTCTCAGGCTCATATCTTGCAAACCGTTCGGAATTTTGATTTACTCTCTGAGGCAAAGTTCTAGCTCTTGTCATAAAGAACAAAAATTGTGAACATATAAAATCAAAAAAACTTCATCTTCAAGGTCAAAATCGCAAAAAACTTAAAAAAATTCGATTTTTTTAACCTTTTTTCCCCTGTTCAGATCCATAGGTAGCAAACCGTTGAAAATTCAGGGAAACAATCAACTACAAAAATGTACCTAAGATCTCAATAAACAACTTTCTAGAACATATGAACTTCCTAGGAATTATTCTTAACACCGTTTAGGTAGCGCTTAGGTAGCCGCAAAAGTGAAAAAATTTCCAAAAATTAGATTTTTTTCCTTTTTTGCCCTGTTCAGGTCCATAGGTAGCAAACCGTTAAAAATTCAAGGAAACAATCAACAACAAAAATGTACTTAAGATTTCAATAAACAACTTTCTAGAACATATGAACTTCCTAGGAATTATTCTTAACACCGTTTAGGTAGCGCTTAGGTAGCCGCAAAAGTGAAAAATTGTTTATTCCAGTATTTCACTGTGCAACATTTTTGAAGTCATTTCAAAATAACCATATACGGACACCGCTACATGATAAAAGACCAAAAAAAAAAGACCCGTGTGTTTTTTTCCCCCCAAAGTCATGCACTTTTTTTATGGGCCCCCCAGAGATTTGAGGCCTCGGAAATTTTTCAATTTTGCGGCTACCTAAGCGCTACCTAAACGGTGTTAAGAATAATTCCTAGGAAGTTCATATGTTCTAGAAAGTTGTTTATTGAGATCTTAGGTACATTTTTGTAGTTGATTGTTTCCCTGAATTTTCAGCGGTTTGCTACCTATGGACCTGAACAGGGGAAAAAAGGTTAAACAAAATCGAATTTTTTTACGATTTTGACCTTGAAGATTAAGTTTTTTTGATTTTATATGTTCACAATTTTTGTTCTTTATGACAAGAGCTAGAACTTTGCCTCAGAGAGTAAATCAAAATTCCGAACGGTTTGCAAGATATGAGCCTGAGAATATGATCACTTTTTTCCAAAAATTACACAGAGGCCTCAAATCTCTGGGGGCCCATAAAAAAAAGTGCATGACTTTGGGGGGAAAAAACACGTGTCTTTTTTTTTGGTCTTTTATCATGTAGCGGTGTCCGTATATGGTTATTTTGAAATGACTTCAAAAATGTTGCACAGTGTAAGTGTGGGCACTCAAACGAATGGAAAAGGCACAAGGATTCCAAAAAAGATGTAAAATTTGGTCATTGACCTATAATGTGGTACCCAAACGAAAGGATTCCAAGAAAGATGTAAAATTTGGTCATTGACCTATTTGGGCCTCAAGACCACCCCCCCCCCTTGTATCGTACTGTGGGTACTCAAACGAAAGGAAATTGTATACAAAATTTCCAGTCGACTGGAATAGGGTAATTTTTTCTGACGAAAAGGCCTGATTGCATATAAATACTATATCTAAAGGGTGATTTTTTTAGCTGTTATATTTTTTGCAACACTGGTTTAAACAGCAGACGCACGTTTCGTGTTTTGTTTCACTGTCAAACATCTTCAGTTTGGTCTATAATTTAACCATGAATCGTCTTACAAACGAACAACGCTTGCAAATTATTGAATTTTATTATCAAAATGCGTGCTCTGTTAAGAAAGTTCATCGCGCGCTTCTTCCATTTTATGGTCAGTTTAATCGACCCACTGAAGCGGCTATTCGGGCTATTGTGACTAAATTTCGCACCAAATTTACATTGTTGGACATTAAACCACCAACAAGCTTACGTAGAGTGCGAACTGAAGAAAATATCGCAGCTGTATCGGCCAGTGTTAATGATGACCATCAATTATGGATTCGTCGCCGTTCGCAGCAATTGGGCCTCTGTTACTCAAAAACGTGGAAATGCTAAAATTGGACTCAGCGGATGGACCATTTGAGGCGCAGTCAAGGTCAATATTTGCATGAAAAAATCTTTAAACATTAAATTATATGGACCGTACTATCGATTCAAATAAAGATTTCATGAATTTTTCTGAATTTTATGTGTTTTTTTTTTTTGAAAAACTTTCCTATAGCTTTTATAAAATCACCCTTTATTTTACTGATGTCATGTATTTCTACGTTCCTATCATAGCAGAGGGGGAGGGGCAATCAATGGGGTATCCGATTAATACTTCTTTCCGTTGCATAAAGATTGACACACATAAGTGTATATAAATTGTAAATTGAAATAAATGTGGAAACATACATACATACATTTACACACGTTATTATTATTTTATGTTACTACTTCTGCTAAGTAAAATTTTAGGTCATATAATAAATATTTTCGAAATGTTCGCCACGGCAAATATAAAGAAACCGATCCCTACGAATTCGTTTGGGCGGGGAACAGATTTTGCCTACACAACTACACCACACATCATACCATCATCCACCATACCATGGTTGGGATTCCTTAGGCCTTTCACTCAGATGATATGATATGATGTGATATGCGGATGCTTGAGTATAACACTTTGGCATTTAAATGTGTTTGTGAAACGTTTCATTATTTTAATTTCTTTTCACTCGTGCTCACACTTACCAGACGTTTTTGCTTATGCTTGAGGTTTTTGCTAGTTTGCATACCAAACATTTGCCTGGTATTCACTCAAAGGTAAGAGGTCACAAAATTTCTTAAAGAATGTTGTAGTTACATACATACATTCGCATATATGCGAGTATTTCATATGCGGCTTGTACGAGAATATGTATCGTATGTGAAAACTAACTACGTTAAGATTTCAAGGAAATGTGCTAATGAAAGACAAACATTAATGCGTGTGTGTACATTAAGACGACTCACCATTCTCAGATATAGATACCGTTTTGCTAGGGGCTTACTTTAAACAAAACAATGTCTATCTACAAAAAAAAAAACAAGTAAGGAAAGGCTAAATTCGGGCGGGGCCGACTCTATGATACACTCCACTTTCGATCCGAATACAATTTAATTCGGTGAAAAAGTGAAAACAGGAAGGATTTTTGTATCCTGTAAATGTATGTGTTTGACATAAAATGTTAATTCGGAAAGGACATTTGTATGGGGGTATATTGAAAAATGGAACGAAATAGGTGAAATATAATATATATAGTATGACCAAAATCGGTTAAACATTTGGGAGCAACATTTGTATTTGCGCTATATCTAAATCTGAACCGATCTTAGCCACTTTCACCATAGGTTTTTTACTTGGATTATAAGCTGTTGTGCCAAATTTAAAGAAAATCGAGTACAATATGTGGCTTCTAAAGCGGAAAAAGTCAAATCGGGAGCCACGTTTGTTTGGGGGCTGGGGGAGCCACGTTTGTTTGGGGGCTATATCTAAATCTGAACCGATCGTAACCAATTTTTGCATAGGTGTTTCTAGTTGTATTATAAGATGTTGTGCCAAAGTTAAAGAAAATCGGGTACAATATGTGGTTTCTAGAGCGGAAAATGTCAAATCGGGAGCGACATTTGTATGGGGGCTATATCTAAATCTGAACCGATCTTACCCACTTTCTGCATAGGTGTTTCTAGTTGGATTATAAGATGTTGTGCCACTTTTAAAGAAAATCGGGTACAATATGACATTTGTATGGGGGCTATATCTAAATCTGAACCGATCTTACCCAATTTTTGCGTAAGTGTTTCTAGTTGTATTATAAGATGTTGTGCCAAATTTAAAGAAAATCGGGTACAATATGTGGTTTCTAGAGCGGAAAATGTCAAATCGGGAGCGACATTTGTATGGGGGCTATATCTAAATCTGAACCGATCTTACCGAATTTCTGCATAGGTGTTTATAGTTGGATTATACGATGTTGTGCCAAATTTAAAGAAAATTGGGTACAATATGTGGTTTCTAGAGAGGAAAATGTCAAATCGACATTTCTATGGGGGCTATATCTAAATCTGAACCGATTTGCCTCGATCATTTTGGGTGTTACAAACAAATGCACAAAGCCATAATACTCTCGTTGAGTGTATAAATAGCATAGTGTAGCCCTCAATTTACATATAATTCTTATTTTTAAATAAATTTGCATTCCATAAAAATAAATGCAAAAATGTTTTGAGCGAAGACAATATCCCATTTCAAATTAAATTTTACAAATTAACCAATTTAATAATCTAACGCTTCAAAAATGTCAAAACTATGAACAACGAATGGTATCGTAAAAGGTGGCCAAAATATTCATCAATTTAATTCCAATAGCCCATTGTTTCTACGACATGATAACCTCAATTAAGGCCTGAAATTTATGTAACATATCCGTATTCATACCGCGTTTCCCTAGGGTTACCTGTATGTTCGGCAAATATGTATTGAACGACTTATCAATTAACAGTTTTTTCATTCATACATGTTGTGCATATTTGGTTTTAATAAATATTTGCTCGACACATTAAAACAACTATGTTGTATGTATTTCTATGCTCTCATAAGGCACAAAGAATAAATTCATTTAACAAAATTCCAGCAAACAAATTTCCCCACCTTCTGCGTGGTTTCGGTCAATTATTGTGTTTATCAAACTTTGGGTGGCGCAAAAAAAAAACACACTTTACTTGAGGCATTAGACAATCAGAGCCAAACCGAAATCCAATTACGCCAAACAAAATCCCACAAAGCACCGATGAACGGTGCGTTGGCCAGTGCCTGTGCTGCGCAGGCAAGTGAGCCAAATATTTGCACAATGAAAACGCGCTTAATTAGACCATATTTGGCAAACATAATTGTTTGAAGCGGTCTAACATTTTTGTGGGGAGAAATATTTTCACCAACAAATTAAAAAAAAATCAATAAAATTAAGGGGATACTAAAATGTGTATACAAATTCAGTCTGGAATTTCGGGCCTCATTCTCATATAATTAAGTGTAAAATATTCCTCTTAATGTGCATCTACAGTGACACATATCAACATTTCTTAAATCAAGATTACAAAGAGTTTATATAAATTTGCACATCATCTGCATACATATGTGCCAGTTAGTATGATAGTGGTCTAAGTCAAAAATCCAAAAAATAAAAAAATTAAATATGCATATTTTTCACTTTACTATGATCAGATTCAAATTTCAAATTTAAGAACTTTTACTTATGACATTTATAAAAATTGTACCCTTACAATGACATTTCTCATTTTATGCAGATCAAAATTGTCTTTAGTGTATCAAAAGCTTTAGATACATAGAAAACAAATCGTTTCTGCCAAGATTCTAATCTGTACAATTTGTTCTTTCCAATTCTTCCTGTTCTTTCCCAATTCCCAAAAATCGGAATTGCTTGATTGCTTGGCATTAGTGGCTTGCGCATAAAATAATTAGTTTTCTTTTACTTAATCGTATTTGTAACTTTAATTCTAACTAGCAGTACCCGCTGCTTCGCACGCGAAAAAGCCAGGTATTTGTCGTTATCCGCCACTGTTTTAGGATAGTATTTATTTGATTTTCTTTTCTAAAATAGTAAATTGGAAACATAACACTCATATACAGTCAAAGGAATGTGCTTGTCGTTGTGCCCTGTTTTAGCTGAACTCCCTTCGTATATATTTGTTTATCATTTTCTACCCAGTTTTTAATAAAAAATTACAACCGCAGAGCCTTTTATTCGAAAAATAATAATTTAATAAATATAAATAAAAATAAAAATAATAATTTTGATGGCGCTTCTACATGGTCAGAGGAATTTACATACTAAATTTCATGATTCTAGCTATAATCCTAATGTTAGTACCATTCTTATCCTTGTTGGTCCCGCTTTCCCCTTAAAAGTACAAATTTCGAAAAATCCATTTATGTTGCAGAAGAATTTACGCACCAAATTTCACGACTATAGCAGCAATATTTAATTTGGTACTATTTTTATCCCTTTTTGTCCCGCTCACATCTTATAGGTATAAATTTCGAAAAAATCCATTAGGATTTGCGCTTCTACCTTGACAGAGGAATTTACACACCAAATTTCACGACTATAGCTGCAATACTTAAATTAGTACCATTCCTTTTTTATACCAAATTTCACGGTTCTTGCTATAATAATTTTTGGTACCATTTTTATCCCTTTTGTACCGCTCACCTCTTATAAGTACAAATTTCGAAAAATTCAATTTTACTGCTCTTCGACATGGTCAGAAGAACTTACACATCAAACTTCAAGATTCTAGCTGCAATACTTTATTTAGTACCATTATTATCCCTTTTTGCCCGCGCAACCCTTAAAAGTACAAAATGCATTTATATTCCGCTTCTATGTGGTGAGAGCAATTTCAAATTTCAAGATTCTAGCTGCAATATTTTAGTTGGTACCATTTTTATCCCTTTTTTCCCCGCGCAAACTTAAAAGTACAAAATGCATTTATATTCCGCTGCTATGTGGTGAGAGGAATTTCAATTTTCAAGATTCTAGCTGCAATACTTAAATTAGTACCATTATTATTCCTTTTTTATACCAAATTTCACGGTTCTTGCTATAATAATTTTTGGTACCATTTTTATCCCTTTTGTCCCGCTCACCTCTTATAAGTACACATTTCGAAAAATTCAATTTTACTGCTCTTCGACATGGTCAGAAGAACTTACACATCAAACTTCAAGATTCTAGCTGCAATACTTTATTTAGTACCATTTTTATCCCTTTTTGCCCCGCGCAACCCTTAAAAGTACAAAATGCTTTTATATTCCGCTTCTATGTGGTGAGAGGAATTTCAAATTTCAAGATTCTAGCTGCAATTCTTTAGTTGGTACCATTTTTATCCCTTTTTGTCCCGCAAACCTCTTATAACTATAAATTTCAAAAAAATCAATTTTAATGTGCTTCTACATGTTCAGAAGAACTTACATATCAAATTTCAAGATTCTAGCTTCAATACTTTAGTTGGTACCATTTTTATCCCTTTTTGTCCCGCGCAACCCTTAAAAGTACAAAATGCATTTATATTCCGTTTCTATGTGGTGAGAGGAATTTACACACCAAATTTCGCGACTATAGCTGCAATACTTAAATTAGTACCATTTTCATCCCTTTTTGTCCCTCACAACCCTTAAAAGTACACATTTTGAAAAATCCAATTTTAACGCGCTTCTACATGGTCAGAGGAATTTACATACTAAATTTCACGATTCTAGCTACAATACTTTAGTTGGTACCATTTTTGTCCCTTTTTGTACCGCTCACCCCTTATAAGTACAAATTTCGAAAAATCAATTTATATTGCAAGCCTACGTTGTCAGAGAAATGTAAATACGATTTTCACGATTCTAACTGCAAATCTTAAATTGGTACCATTTTTATCCCTTTTTGCCTCTTTCCCCCTTAAAAGTACAAATTTCGAACAATCCCAATTTGTAGCTCGTCTGCATTGTCATAGCAAGGAACACACCGAATTTCATGTTTCTAGCTACTACAGTTTGGTCAGGACGAAGGTTCGATGTTTATCCCTTTTTGTCCCATTTTACCCCCTAAAAGTATGAATTTCGTAAAACCCTTTCTTAGTCGACGTCTACGTCATATTTCGGAACTACCCTGAAAAAAAAAGTTCATGACCCTGTCTTCAGCAGTTTGGTCTGGGGGCTGGTCAATGATAAGTCAGTCAGTCAGTAACGCAACTCTTTTATATATTTAGATAAGTTTCTATGTATCATATAGATCAGGGTTTTTAAACTTTTCCCAGAGAGCATATTTCATATATTTTTTTCATCATTTTTTAATTATTTTGAAACCACGGATTTTGTACTTTTTGTTTTTGAAGGTGGAAGTATTTACTGTTTTCCAGTAAAAAATAAGTTGTTAATATGAACACAATGATACGATAATATAACTGAGTTGACAAATATATATCGATTGCTTATATTCATAAGTGGCTATGAACAAAAACACAACTTTTCAGGAGAGCGAAAAAAGTGATTTTCTTCTTAATTTTATGAGTAATTATGAATCATTCTTCAACAGTTCAATCTAAAGAGAATTAATAATTGCTACAATTAAAAAGTTTTCGAAATTTCTTATTATTCGCGGTTTTAAGGTTCGTAGCCACTTTTGCACGTTTAAAATTGAGCACTATGAATTTTGAAATAAGCACATAGCCATTAATGCTCAAATATATAAATAAGACTTATTGTAAACGCGATAACGTTTTTGAATGAAATGTTGTTGGCAATGTTGTGTAGAAAACGCATTTTCTGTGATGTACACAGCGAATATAAAGATTCCAGCTTCATCCGTCTGATTGGTACCATTTTTCTCCCTTTTTCCAAATTTTTTACAAAACTTGGATGTTGCGGTAGGTAGACACGGCAAACAAAAAATACATATTGGATATTTTTGGAAAATTTTCATTTTCGCGGAAAATATGGCTAAAATGATTATCACTCATAACATTTTTGTTTTATGATTTTCTCGCGAACTAACCAACGGACCCGACTGAATTTTTGTTTGTTTTTTTAAGAACCAATGTTGCTTGTAACACAGGTGTAGTCAGTCGCGAAAATCGCTGCAATTTTTTAAAAATTCCAAAATTCGCGGTTGAAATCTATATATGTGACAGCGCATAGAGAAAGGGACCTAAGGGTAAAAAATCAATTTTTAAATAAAATTATTTATTTTCATTTATTTATTTATTTTTGTCCTTATGAACAATTTAAAAAATAGAAAAATAATTTTAATCGACGGTTATTGCGAATTGGTTCCTTAGAACTTGACGGTACCGGTCCTTTATTATACCCTACACCACTTCGTGGTCTAGGGTATTATAAGTTAGTTTTCCGCCAAATGTTTGTAACACCAAGAAATAATTGAGCTAGACCCACCTTTAAGTATACGGATCGGCTTAGAATCGCCAGCTGAGTCGATTTAACGATGTCTGTCTGTCCGTCTGTCCGTCTGTCCGTCTGTCCGTCCGTCCGTCCGTCCGTCCGTCTGCTGTCCATCTAAGCTTGTTCGCACTCTACAGGTCGCAATTGTTGTCCGATTGTCACGTAACTTGGCAGAAGTTATTTTTTCTGACCAAGGACCATTGGTATTGAATTTGGAGGAAATCGGTTCAGATTTAGATATAGCCCCCATACAAATGTCGGTCCCGATTTGACATTTTCCGCTCTAGAAACCACATAATGTACCCGATTTTCTTTAAATTTGGTACAACATCTTATAATCCAACTAGAAACTCCTATGCCGAAATTGGGTACGATCGGTTCAGATTTAGATATAGCCCCCATACAAATGTCGGTCCCGATTTGACATTTTCCGCTAGAAACCACATAATGTACCCGATTTTCTTTAAATTTGGTACAACATCTTATAATTCAACTAGAAACACCTATGCCGAAATTGGGTACGATCGGTTCAGATTTAGATATAGCCCCCATACAAATGTCGCTCCCTATTTCACTTTTTCCGCTTTAGAAACCACATATTGTACCCGATTTTCTTTAAAATTGGTACAACATCTTATAATCCAACTAGAAACACCTATGCAAAAATTTGGTACGATCGGTTCAGATTTAGATATAGCCCCCATACAAATGTCGCTCCCTATTTCACTTTTTCCGCTTTAGAAACCACATATTGTACCCGATTTTCTTTAAAATTGGTACAACATCTTATAATCCAACTAGAAACACCTATGCAAAAATTGGGTAAGATCGGTTCAGATTTTGATATAGCCCCCATACAAATGTCGCTCCCGATTTGACATTTTCCGCTCTAGAAACGACATATTGTACCCGATTTTCTTTAAATTTGGCAGAACATCTTATAATCCAACTAGAAACACGTATGCAAGAATTGGGTAAGATCGGTTCAGATTTAGATATAGCCCCCATACAAATGTCGCTCCCGATTTGACATTTTCCGCTCTAGAAAAGACATATTGTACTCGATTTTCTTTACATTTTGCAGAACATCTTATAATGCAACTAGAAACACGTATACAAAAATTGGATAAGATCGGTTCAGATTTAGATATAGCCCCCATACAAATGTCGCTCCCGAATTCACTTTTTCCGCTCTAAAATTCACATATTGTACCCGATTTTCTTTATAATTGGCACAACATTTTATAATCGAACTAGAAACACCTATGCTGAAAGTGGGTATGATCGTTTCAGATTTAGATATAGCCCCCATACAAATGTCGCTCCCGATTTGACTTTTTCCGCTCTAAAATCCACATATTGTACCCGTTTTTCTTTAAAATTGGCACAACATCTTATAATCCAACTAAAAAACCAATGGTGAAAGTGGGTAAGATCGGTTCAGATTTAGATATAGCCCTCATACAAATGTTGCTCCCGAATGTTTAACCGATTTTGGCCAAATTTTACATATTATATTTCACCAATAAACAGACATGGTGAAAGCGCGTCACATCGTTCCTGGTTTCAATATACCCCCATACAAATGTCCTTTCCGATTTAACATTTTTTGTCAAACGCATACATTTACAGGATGCAAAAATCCTTCCCGATTTCACTTTTTTACCGAATTGAATTGCAATGAGAACTGTTTGGGTGATGCCCATATGTCCATACTTTTATGACTTTGGTTAACTACTGTATAATTTGTATTTGTCTGTCGGACAATTGGATCAATTACCCTATTCGTTAAATTTGACTAAAGATGAATTTATAGCATATAAATTATATTCATATAATTTAGATAATTTGTATGAACTACATAAAATTGCTCCCATGAAATACCTGGGTTTAGTAATCAAAGCGAGGTACATACGCAGGGAGTGGTGTAGGGTATTATATAGTCGGCCCCGCCCGACTTTAGCCTTTCCTTACTTGTTTTTTATACCCTACACCACTTCGTGGTCTAGGGTATTATAAGTTAGTTTCGCGCCAAATGTTTGTAACACCAAGAAATAAACGAGCTAGACCCACCTTTAAGTATACCGATCGGCTTAGAATCACCAGCTGAGTCGATTTAACGATGTCTGTCTGTCCGTCCGTCCGTCCGTCTGTCCGTCCGTCTGCTGTCCATCTAAGCTTGTTCGCACTCTACAGGTCGCAATTGTTCACCAATTGTCATGAAACTTGGCAGAAGTTATTTTTTCTGGCCAATGACCATCGGTATTGAATTTGGAGGAAATCGGTTCAGATTTAGATATAGCCCCCATACAAATGTCGCTCCCGATTTCACTTTTTCCGCTTTAGAAACCACATATTGTACCCGATTTTCTTTAAAATTGGCACAACATCTTATAATCCAACTAGAAACACCTATGCCGAAATTGGGTACGATCGGTTCAGATTTAGATATAGCCCCCATACAAATGTCGCTCCCTATTTCACTTTTTCCGCTTTAGAAACCACATATTGTACCCGATTTTCTTTAAAATTATTACAACATCTTATAATCCAACTAGAAACATGTATGCAAAAATTGGGTAAGATCGGTTCAGATTTTGATATAGCCCCAATACAAATGTCGCTCACGATTTGATATTTTCCGCTCTAGAAACGACATATATTGTATTCGGTTTTCTTTAAATTTTGCAGAACATCTTATAATCCAACTAGAAACACGTATGCAAAAATTGGGTAAGATCGGTTCAGATTTAGATATAACCCCCATACAAATGTCGCTCCCGAATTCACTTTTTCCGCTCTAGAAAAGACATATTGTACCCGATTTTCTTTACATTTTGCAGAACATCTTATAATCGAACTAGAAACACGTATGCAAAAATTGGGTAAGATCGGTTCAGATTTAGGTATAGCCCCCATACAAATGTCGCTCCCGATTTGACATTTTCCGTTCTAGAAACGACATATTGTACCTGGTTTTCTTTTAATTTTGCAGAACATCTTATAATCGAACTAGAAACACGTATGCAAAAATTGGGTAAGATCGGTTCAGATTTAGATATAGCCCCAATACAAATGTCGCTCACGATTTGATATTTTCCGCTCTAGAAACGACATATATTGTATTCGGTTTTCTTTAAATTTTGCAGAACATCTTATAATCCAACTAGAAACACGTATGCAACAATTGGGTAAGATCGGTTCAGATTTAGATATAACCCCCATACAAATGTCGCTCCCGATTTGACATTTTCCGCTCTAGAAAAGACATATTGTACCCGATTTTCTTTACATTTTGCAGAACATCTTATAATCGAACTAGAAACACGTATGCAAAAATTGGGTAAGATCGGTTCAGATTTAGATATAGCCCCCATACAAAGTCGCTCCCGAATTCACTTTTTCCGCTTTAGAAACCACATATTGTACCCGATTTTCTTTAAAATTGGCACAACATTTTATAATCGAACTAGAAACACCTATGCTGAAAGTGGGTATGATCGGTTCAGATTTAGATATAGCCCCCATACAAATGTCGCTCCCGATTTGACTTTTTCCGCTCTAAAATCCACATATTGTACCCATTTTTCTTTAAAATTGGCACAACATCTTATAATCCAACTAAAAAAACCAATGGTGAAAGTGGGTAAGATCGGTTCAGATTTAGATATAGCCCTCATTCAAATGTTGCTCCCGAATGTTTAACCGATTTTGGCCAAATTTTACATATTATATTTCACCAATAAACAGACATGGTGAAAGCGCGTCACATCGTTCCTGGTTTCAATATACCCCCATACAAATGTCCTTTCCGATTTAACATTTTTTGTCAAACACATACATTTACAGGATGCAAAAATCCTTCCCGATTTCAATTTTTACCGAATTGAATTGCAATGAGAATTGTTTGGGTGATGCCCATATGTCCATACTTTGGTATGACTTTGGTTAACTACTGTATAATTTGTATTTGTCTTTCGGACAATTGGATTAATTACCATATTATTTACCTTATTCGTTAAATTTGACTAAAGATGAATTTATATCATATAAATTATATTCATATAATTTGTATGAACTACATAAAATTGCTCCCATGAAATACCTGGGTTTAGTAATCAAAGCGAGGTACATACGCAGGGAGTGGTGTAGGGTATTATATAGTCGGCCCCGCCCGACTTTAGCCTTTCCTTACTTGTTTCTTCTTTACGTATGCTGCCTCCAATTCTTGAGGATTGTCCACTTCCTCCGAATCCTCCTCTTCGTTTCCATTTCCAGTTTAGAAAAAAAATTTGTTCTCCAAATTTTTATGACAGATGACATCCAAATCTGAGAATAGTTTGGCATCAAAAAGTCATTTTCGAGAAAATGGTTCATAGCCACTTATGAATATAAGCCCTCGATATATAGAAATTCGTCTATTTTATTTTTAATACTTTGCACATTTATGTGTAATATCTTAAGACACTTCTTCTGATTTATCCGAACCACACTGGCTAGGCTGTCTTTGGAATTGTTGGTGTTCTACCTTTAATGTTATCCGTTAACACATTTATTGGACACTTTCAATGTGTATTCTAAATTTTATATAAAGAAACTAATATTGTGTAAAAACCCAATATTTATAGGAAGCTTCATTTTCAGAGTGGTAACCTATCAATTTTTTACCGTGAGTCGCTCTAATACACATACGGATGCTATATACATATTAAATATTTTCGTTAAAGTCTCCATATTACGTTAAAGATAAACACATAGTCAACGCCTCACAGACATTAAAATAAATGGATTTGATAATCAAATGTATATAGTCGGCCCCTTTCGATCTTTTCAACACCGGTACATGGGAAATATATTTAAAGAATAAAAAAATTCACATTAATTTCACAAATTCTGTCTTTTGGCATCTGCTTCGTAACATTGATATATACAAAATGCAGCAGGAGTCTAATAATACAATTCGAACTTATTGGGAAATACCAATTATAAAATGAGTCTACAACAATTATGAGTCATTCCAAGTCAAGCGGTGTGATTTTTGCCATCACTAGTTTGGATTGTTTCCAAAGTTTGTGTGTGTATTCTTCTCATAAAAATATTTAAAATGCATTTCTAAAAAATACGAGTTATGACAATTTAACAGTTGAGTAATTTTATGTGAAGCTGTTACATTTTCCAAAAATTTACTTTTATATATATGGCGAATAAAGCTGCATTTCCCGATTAAAAAAAAAAGAAAATGGTGGATCGAAAATAAGGTATTTATACCCTCCACTAGGGTATTATGTCTGTGTATTTATTTGTAACATCCAAAAGGAAGCGAGATAGACCGATTGTTAAGTATATCGATCCTAAGAATCAGTTTTTGAATCGATTTAGCCATGTCCATCTGTCTGTCCGTCCGTCCATCTGTTCTTTTAATCAAAGTACAGATCGCAATTATTGTCCGATTCTAACAAAAATTGGCGCAAGATAGTTTTGTGGGCCAAGAACGAACTACATTTAATTGGAAGCAAATCGGTTCAGATTTAGAGATATTCCCGATAAAAATTTCGCTGCCGATTTGAGTATTTCAGCTCTAGAAACCACAATTTTTACTCGATCGTGTACAATATGTGGTACCTATAATTGAACTAGAAATATCTATGGTAAAATGGTTTTCTTTATATTTAGCAAATCATTTTATATTTCAACTGGAAACACCTATGGTGCAAATAGGTAGGATTGGGAAAGATTTATATAGCTCCCATACAAATTTCGCTACCTATTTGACTTTTTCCGCTCTAGAAAACACATATTTGGTAAGATTTTCTTCAAATATGACGAAACAGCTTATATTTAAACTAGTAACATCTATGGTGAAAACGGAGTAGATCGTTTCAGATATAGATAGCTCTCATCAAATTTCACTGCCGATTTTACTTTTTCTGCTCTAAAAACCACATAATTTCACCGATTTACTTCAAATTTGGTACAACTCCTTATATTTCAAGATGTACATACGGAGAAAGTGGGTCACACCGTTCAATGTTGTGATATTGTACAGATAGAAATGTTCTCCCCGATAACTAACTTTTTCCACTAATATGAATGGAAAATGGGATAGAAAGTGGACGGTATCATATAGTCGGCCCGCCCGACTTATGCCCTTCCTTACTTGTTTTGTCATAAGGTAATTAAAAAAAATAATTTTTTGTGGTACAAATACAAGTACATATATTTTTTTAATTTCAAGAAAATTTCTTTTAGTTTTACATAAAATTGTCGAATCTTAAAAATATATTTTTTAATTGTTATACCCTACACCACATCGTGGACTAAGGTATTATAAGTTAGTTTCGAGCCAAATGTTTGTAACACCAAGAAATAATCGAGCTAGACCCACCTTTAAGTATACCGATCGACTTAGAATCACCAGCTGAGTTGATTTAACGATGTCTGTCTGTCCGTCCGCCCGTCCGTCTGCTGTCCATCTAAGCTTGTTCGCACTCTACAGGTCGCAATTTTTGTCCGATTGTCATGAAATTTGGCACATATTGTACCAGTTTTTCTTTAAATTTGGCACAACATTTCATAATCGAACGAGAAACACCTATGGTGATAGTGGGTAAGATCGGTTCAGATTTAGATATAGCCCCCATACAAATGTCGCTCCCGATTTGACTTTTTCCTCTCTAAAATAAACACATTGTACCCGTTTTTCTTTAAATTAGCACAAAATTTTATAATCCAACTAAAAACACCTATGGTGAAAGTGGGTAAGATCGGTTCAGATTTAGATATAGCCCTCATACAAATGTTGCTTCCGAATGTTTAACCGATTTTGTTCAAACTTTACATATTATATTTCACCAATTTCGTTCCAGGTGTCCCATACAAATGTCATTTCCGAATTAACATTTTTTGGCAAACACATAAATTTACAGGATTCAAAAATCCTTCAAGATTTCACCTTTTTTACCGAATTGAATTGTAGTGAGATAGAAAGTCCGTCCGTTTTTAGCCTTTCCTTACTTATATGTCCATACTTTGGTATAACCCAAATGGGGCCCCATTCTGATCTACATCTTACATCGGATCTTCATCAAATTTTGCAGATCATGATATTTTTCAACTAGGAATACCTACCGTGAATGAGAAATATATAGGTCCATGTTTTGGACCAGGTCCAAAATGTTGTTATAGGCCCCCTTTTGAAATGTCGGTCCGATTCATCCAATTACTACTGCATAATTTGTATTTGTCTGTCGGATAATTGGATCAATTACCATATTATTAGCCATATTCGTTAAATTTGACTAAAGATGAATTTATAGTAACTGTATAATTTATATGAACTACATAAAATTCCTCCCATAAAATACCTGGGTTTAGTAATCAAAGCGATGTATAAAGCGATGTATACATGCAGGGAGTGGTGTAGGGTATTATATAGTCGGCCCCGCCCGACTTTAGCTTTTCCTTACTTGTTTTATCTATTTTTTATATATTCATCAATTTTATTTATATGTTTGAAATTGTCACCTTAATTGATTTTTTTTTATTTTAATGTTGTGTTTATAATCGTGGTTTTATCGGTTGTTTGAGTTTGGAAGAAGAGAAATAATGTGCTATATTTTTCAATTTTTTTAAATACCTTTTGAATAAACATTAACATAAAATTCTTAGAAAAAATAGTTGATAGAACAATTTTAAAATCGAAAAAAGATACGCCAAATTAATCGATCATTTCAAAAGGCAAAACAAAGTAAATAAAATTGTAAAAAAATTAATGGTACAACAACATGCCATTTCAATAGAAATTACTTCAAAACAAACACTTTAAAATTAGTCAAGTATTTTCGGAGTTGCGGGTGATTGAACATAATTCACGAATAAATCGTAATTTCACCAAAGTCCAATTAGTCAAAACTCATAAAAAACTATGTTAAAATATTATATACACATTACAAACATACAAAAACTCTCAAATCAATGCAAAAAGATCGTACCGATAGCATGGGAGATATATATAAATAGGTGAAGAGCATAGGCAGAACAAATGGACCATTTGCTAGAGTTGTAAAAATATTTCTATCAGAATCAGAGTACAGTATATGTATTTCCAGTTTTAGCAATACTTCCAAAGAGAAACGCGTGGTAAGGATTGATAAACCGAACAAAAAGGTTGAAAATGTTTTCTTTTTAATTTTCATAAAATGACATGATGTTTTTTCTTTGTTAATTTGCCGTAAAATTGAAATTATTGCTTCAATTCCGTGTACAAACAATAGCTCATTTGTATACATTGGTTTCATCTTGTATCCTTAAACACAAAAACATTTCAACTTGGCGTATTCGACCTGATAGATATTCTAAATTATTTCCAAAAAATATTAAAATATCTCCTACTCTTTTCCCATAACTCATACAGTTATGGAAGGCTTCTTGCTTTATAAATATTCATATTAATCTATGTTTTCTAACTTTTGAAAATTTTAAAAGAATTTTTAGGAAATATGGTTTCCTTTTAAAATAGTGCCATTCCGCCATGCAGCAGTTACTTCTATTATAAGGTAAAGTGTCGGAACACCCTAACCCACAGGATATTATCTTTAACCATTTTATACAATCAGAATTCCAATGGCAGTAGAGTGACAGCAAGTGAACATTTTTTGATTTGATTGATTGTTGCGATATTGACCGACCAAATTCAACACACATTTTGAACCGCAACTTTTATTGGGTAACTCAACTAAACTGACTGACCGAATTCGGATGTGAATGTGAATTATTTGCACAGCATAACTATTGGCAAATATGAGCGATTTTCAGTCGCTACCACTGCCATGATGGATGGATATCTGCTCATTTTTCTCTGCAATTTGATGTTCCCCACATTTTATATTTTTCTTTCTTTTTTGTTTGATAAAGTTTGCCAAAGGCAAATATTTTGTTCATTTTCGTATGTACAATATTTGCAGGTATTTGCGATTGGCATTTAGTTTTATTTCTACAGAGTGTATTCAACTGCAATGATGTGTGTGAATACCGGGTTTTATCAACAATTTGCAATTAAGGCTAAACTTCCCATAATCGAGAGAGCGTCACAGATATCTGACGTATTAAATTATAATTGGGGAATTCACAGTTGTTTATGGCTACATCAAAATGCAAGAAAGGTGAACATTTAACAGCATAAAATAAATACGACACTTGTGTATGCGTTGGCTATTTATATATATATATATTAAACAAAAATTAATTAGTTTTTTATAATTTTCTTACGTCTACATTGTTTTCTCCTTAGGATGTTATCTCTTAACTAATAAAACATTGTTTTCAGCCTGGGAATATTAGCTTTTAAAATAAAAAAGCAAAATAAAGTAATAAATTTATATTTCTAACATTGATTTCAATATTTTATTATAAAAAATTATAATGTCGATTAATCGATTATTTGGGACAGTATATTCCAAAAACATGATTTATTCATTATTCGAAAATATATTAATGAAAATTGTAATGAATAATTTTAATATAACGCAAATTCATTGATTTTCTTCCCCACAAAATCTTACTTTGTTTACTGCTTATTCGATTACCGTTGCGTATTATTAATATTCTGTAAGTTCATTAAATAGCACTCATACGCACCCTGGTCCAGAATATTAGCTGTTAGCGTGCGTAATAAACATTTTTATAGCCTCCACCACCAGAATGGGGGTATACTAACTTTGTCATTCCGTTTGTAACACCTTGAAATATCGACCTGAGACCCTATAAAGTATATATTTTCTTTATCGTCATAAAATTCTAAGACGATCTAGCCATGTCCGTCCGTCCGTCTGTTGAAAGCACGCTAGCTTCTAAACGAAAGGAGCTAGGGCGCCTAAATTTTCTATAAATGACTCTTATAGTCCTAGATTGGTTGGGATTGCAACTGGACGAAATCGGCCGAAAGGAAAATTTTTTTCCCTCACAAGGACTGAAAATACCTATAATAGCCCCTATTATTTGAGAATATTTAAGAATGTTTTCTCAATTTATCTGCTTATATTTGCTTGATATTGGGTATGTACATTCCCCTTATAACAAAAACATGCCCCATAAAGTGATTTTTATTCCTAGGGGGTGAAATGGGGCAAAAAGGTATAAAAATGGTACCTATCAAACGACAACAGCTAGAAACACGAAATTGGTTGTGTACATTCCTCTAATTGAGTAGATACATAATATAAAAGTATTTTTTCCTAATTCATACTTTTAAGGGCTAAAATGGTAATAGAGGGATAAAAATGGTACCAACCAAACGGCTGCACCTAAAGTAATGAAATTCGGTGTATACATACCTCTGATTGCGCAGACACGTAAAATAAACGGATTTTTCGAAATTCGTACTTTTTGGGGTTCAAATGAGAAAAGGGGATAAAAATAGTACCAACCAATTGACCGCAGCTGAAGTCATGAAATTCGGAGTATACATTCCTCTGACTGTGTAGACACGAGAAATAAAAGGTTTTGTCCAAATTCATACTTTCAAGGGATATAATGAGTACAGAGGGATAAAAATAGTACCAACTAAACTGATACAGCTAGAACGATGAAATTCGGTTTGTACATCCTTCTAATTGCGTAGACACGTAAAATAAAGAGATTTTCGAAAATCGTACTTTTAAGGGGTTAAAATGGAAAAAGGGGATAAAAATTGTACCAAACAAATGGCCGCAGCTTGGATCATGGAATTCGGTGTATACATTCACCTGACTGCATAGACACGCAAAATAAAAATATTTTTCCAAATTCGTACTTTTACGGCAAAAATTGGTTGAATCATGAAGTGAGATAATGGATTTTCAAAATCTGTAGTTTTCGAATTAAAATAAAATGGAAATGTAACCAACTGTAGCATCCACTATCCACCAATATGTTTTGTATTTAAGCTTTTTTAAAATATAAATATATGAAAATTTGATTTGAACTGGGATATTGTCCTGGCTCAAGACCATTTTGCATCTATATTTAATAGAATGCAAATTTATTTACAAATGGCATGGTGACATTTATTACTTGGCTGCAGACTACCACTATCATGATATGTAAGTATGTGTATATGCAGGTATAGTTACCCAGCAATAGTTCTGCCGTGCCAACGCTCATTTGTTTTAGTTTTTTCGTTTGTATTTTTTTGGTCTGTAATCAATATTTGATTTGAACTGGGATATTGTCTGCAGCCAAGTAATAAATGTCACCATGCCATTTGTAAATAAATTTGCATTCTATTAAATATAGATGCAAAATGGTCTTGAGCCAGGACAATATCCCAGTTCAAATCAAATATTGATTACAGACCAAAAAAATACAAACGAAAAAACTAAAACAAATGAGCGTTGGCACGGCAGAAGTATTGCTGGGTAACTATACCTGCATATACACATACTTACATATGCAGCTCAATGAGATGCTTGTAAGATGGCATGTGTGCTTTATTACTTGGTGCGATTTTTTAAACGCAAATTCGGCAAGTGAGTTGAGATTCTCGTTCGTTTGTGAGAATCATCTCCTTATAGAGGCCGAGTTTGATGTTGAAAAGTCGCTGCGAAGCCACCTGAATGAAACCTTTAGACAGGGTGGAAATCATGATAGTGGTAGTCTGCAGCCAAGTAATAAATGTCACCATACCATTTGTAAATAAATTTGCATTCTATTAAATATAGATGCAAAATGGTCTTGAGCCAGGACAATATCCCAGTTCAAATCAAATATTGATTACAGACCAAAAAAATACAAACGAAAAAACTAAAATATATGAAAATTTTATTTTTTAATTGACTTGAAGCATTATTTCGATATATATATGTTACACGTATTGGTAGCCTTACCTTTTGAAATAATAAAAATATGTATTTGTTTTGGTTTGGCTATATAAAAATATATATATATTTTCCTGTAATATTACTGCACTTCTACGAAAATCGACAGCCTTTGTGAAATGCAATCCATGTTGGACGGTATATAAAGTTCGGCCTTGTTATATAATTAATTATAATTTCTTTTCTGGCCAGCGGAAGAACCAAACCAAACTCTGAACCACTACCAAACTCTGATAATGGTAGTGAGCAGCCAAACAATAAATTTGTAGACAACTATAGACAAATTTGCATTCCGAGTTAAAATCAAATACTAAATATTTTTCAAAGTATTTTGATATCCCTACAAAATCCTCAAAATATTTTGTGAAATACCATGTCCCCATTTCATATTTTTTGCCCTTTTGACCATCATAAAACCCACATGGATGGGGACAAATTCCCACATCTGGCAAGCCTTCTGCTTGTACAACAGTCGCCCACCATTTACATTCCTCTGTGCGTCCAAGATTAAACATTCTTACCAAATAAATAAAAAACCAAAAATTAAAAATTATATTCGAATCAGATTTGGTCATACGTATGGTAAGATTTTGGTGTCCTATAAATATTATATTGTTCACTAATGTCTTGTATTGTCAACAAACCTCAATTATAACCCGAAAGCACATTAGGAATTACCTCACCCCGCAAGATGTAGTCACATTTGGTAACAAATCTGCTTGCAGATAGAGCGTTGTACAGTCGAGCTATCCTGGGGGTTCTTCCACTAGACAAATGAACATGAGACCCTTTTAATCCAAAATCATGGAGTTGGCTGTTTATTTGTCATTTTATACCGTCTGTTTTTATCATAACATTTTGCTCACATTACCTTTTTTATTTTCCAATTTAATAATGAAATTTCTAAATACTTGGTGTATTTATGTTTTCATATGAAATCCATAATTTATTTCAAAACTACCAATAATGTGCAACATTCATACCAAATTCCAGCATTCACACTGTTGTAATTAGACAATTTTATTATCTACAGGTTTTATTACTCCGCCAGCCACAACTGTCATCGGAAGTGATATTTGAAGTTAATAACAACTTGCATTGGGTTTTTTATTGTTATCCAATATATGTAGAATATGTCTATTATCATAAATAAAATGTAAAATATGTGCAAAAAATTAGTATACCAACAAATTTAGGTTAATTTTACATTCATATACATTTTATGATACATGCGAGGCCTACAGCAAAGAATTATTTTTGTGAAAATTCGATTAGATCACATTATCTTCAAGCTCTGAGTATCTACAGTAAGAGTGGAACAGATCAGTACATATTAAGTTAAATTTGTTTAACTCATACTAGATTAATATGGGCTACATAAATTCGTCCCGTCGATATTGAAACAACTGAGTTTAGTGTTCAGTCAGGGTGTCATATATTTGCACAAAAAAAGACATGAAATTACTTCACATTTAACCTATTAGGGACCAACAATTTTAATTTAATTTAATTTAAAGTCTGCGGCTCTTTATGGGTTGAGCAGTTTTAAAAATCGCAATTAGCGATCAATGCCTATCCAAGGAGCCCCTAAAAACACAAATCGAACTAAAAATGTGGAAACTTTCATAAAAACTGCATCAAAGTACATTAAAATCCTCAAAATCTGGTCTTTATAAAACAGTGCAACACGAAATATAACCACCACTTGGTGATGAAATACCAAAAAAAGACCAGCGTCACCCAGTTTTGCCCAAAGTCATGCACTTTTATTGGGCCCAAAGATTTGGGGTCTCGGTGTCATTTTTGCAAAAAGTGATCTTTTTCTCAGGTTCAGGTGCAAACCGTTTGGAATTTTGTTTTACTCTCTGAGGTAATGTTGCAGCCCTTGTCATAAAGAACAACAATTGTGAACATATTAATTAAAAAAGGTAAAAAATGCAAAAAACTTTTAAAAATTCTATTTTTAACTTTTTTCCCCAGTTCAGGTCCATAAGTAGTAAACCGTTCAAAATTCAAAGAAACAATCAACTACAAAAATTTACCTAAGATCTCAATAAATAAATTTCTAGATCATACGAACTTCCTATGAATGATTCTTAACACCGTTTAGGTAGGAAAAATATATATTGTAGGACTGTTTCTGTTAATAGTCAGTTCAACTACTGTGCGTATGAGTGATATTATCCTTAATCAACAGCACGTATACGCTACCTAAACACACTACTGCCTATAAGATTTGTTCGACGACATTTGCGATTTTGACCTTGAAGATGAAGTTTTTATACCCTTTACCTACAGGATGGTGGTATA
Organism: Polietes domitor; assembly: GCA_947397865.1. Classification (NCBI taxonomy): domain Eukaryota; kingdom Metazoa; phylum Arthropoda; class Insecta; order Diptera; family Muscidae; genus Polietes; species Polietes domitor. Next base: position 195,295,947 of record OX377618.1, read on the forward strand.
CTAACTTTGTCATTCCGTTTGTAACACCTTGAAATATCGACCTGAGATCCTATAAAGTATATATATTCTTCATCGTCATACCATTCTAAGACGATCTAGCCATGTCCGTCCGTCTATTGAAAGCACGCTAGCATCAAAACGAAAGGAGCCAGGACATCAAATTTTTCCATAAATGTAGATCGGTTCCATAGTCATAGATCGGTTGGGATTGAAACTGGGCGAAATCGGCCCAAAAGGGAATTTTTTCCCTCACAAGGACTAAAAATACCCAAAATAATCCCTAATATTTTACAATATTTAAGCATATTTTTTCAATATGTCTGCTTGTACTTACTTGATATTGGGTATGCGCATTCCCAATATAACAAAAACGTGCACCACAAAGTAATTCTTATTTATAGGGGGTGAAATGGGGCAAAAAGGGATAAAAATTTTACATATTAAACGACAACAACTAGAAACACGAAATTCGATGTGTACATTACTTTGAGTATATACATAATATTAAAAATATTTTTTCCAAGTTCGTACTTTTAACGGGTAAAATGGAAATAGAAGGAAACAAGTAAGGAAAGGCTAAAGTCGGGCGGAGCCGACTCTATGATATACTCCACTTTCTATCCGAATACAATTCAATTCGGTGAAAAAGTGAAAACGGGAATGTTTTTTATATCATGTAAATGTATGTGTTTGACAAAAAATGTTAAATCGGAAAGGACATTTGTATGAGGATATATTGAAACCTGGAACGAAATAGGTGAAATATAAATGTATAGTTAAACTTTTGGGAGCAACATTTGTATTTGGGCTATATTTAAATCTGAACCGCTCTTACCCACTTTCACCATAGTTTTGTTTAGTTGGATAAGATGTTGTGCCAATTTTAAAGAAAATCGGGTTCAATATGTGGTTTCTATAGCGCAAAAGTTAAATTGGGAGCGACATTTGTGTGGGGGCTATATCTAAATCTGAACCGATCTTACCCAATTTCTGCACAGGTGTTTTTAGTTGGATTATAAGATGTTGTGCCAAATTTAAAGAAAATCGGGTACAATATGTGGTTTCTAGAGCGGAAAATGTCAAATCGGGAGCGACATTTATATATGGGAGCTATATCTAAATCTGAACCGATCTTACCCAATTTCTGAATAGGTGTTTCTAGTTAGAGTATAAGATGTTGTGCCAAATTTAAAGAAAATCGAGTACAATATGTGGCATTTAAAGCGGAAAAAGTCAAATCGGGAGCGACATTTATATGGGGGCTATATCTAAATCTGAACGGATCTTAACAGCTTTCAGCATAGGTGTTTCTAGTAAGATTATAAGATGTTGTGCCAAATTTAAAAGAAATCGAGTACAATATGTGGTTTCTAGAGCGGAAAATGTCAAATCGGGAGCGTCATTTGTATGGGGGCTATATCTAAATCTGAACCTATATTACCCAATTTCTGCATAGGTGTTTCTAATTGGATTATAGGATGTTGTGCCAAATTTAAAGAACATCAAGTACAATATGTGGTTTCTAGAGCGGAAAAAGTCAAATCGGGAGCGACATTTGTATGGGGGCTATATATAAATCTGAACCGATTTGACCAATTTTCGCCATAGATGTTCCTAGTTTAAATATAAGATGTTTTGCCAAATTTAAAGAATATCGGGTTCAATATGTGGTTTCTAGTGCCGAAAAAGTCAAATCGGGAGCGAAATTTGTATGGGAGCTATATTTAAATCTGAACCGATCTAACATATTTTTACCACAGGTGTTTCTAGTTGAAATATAAGATGTTTTGCCAATTTTAAAGAAAATCTGTTAAAATATGTGGTATCTAGCGTGGAAAGAGTCAAATCGGTAGTGAAATTCGTATGGGGGCTATATCTAAATCTGAACCGATTTTCTTCAAATTAAATAGCGTTCGTCCTTGTCCCGAAAAACTTCATTGTGCAAAGTTTCATTTAGTTATGTCTACAATTGCGACCTGTATCGTGATTACAAGAATATATGGACAGACAGACGGACATTGCTAAATCGACTCAAAAAGTGATTCCAAGTCGATCGGTACAATTAACAATGGGTCTATCTCGAGTTAGTGCTATAAAATCTTTAAAATCACATATTTTGCAGAATTAATAATTATACACTCCACGAGAGTATTATGTGTTTGTGCATTTGTTTGTAACACCCAAAAGGGGGCGAGATAGACCGATTGTTAATTATACCGATCGACTTAGAATCACCTTTTGAATCGATTTAGCAATGTCCGTCTGTCTGTCAGGTCACAATTGTAGCCAGAACCAAACGAAACTTTGCACATTGAAGTTTTTCAGGACAAGGACGAACGACATTTAATTTGAAGAAAATCGGTTCAGATTTAGATATAGCCCACATACGAATTTCACTTCCGATTTGTCTCTTTTCACTCTAGATACCACATATTACAACAGATTTTCTTCAAAATTGGCAAAACATCTTATATTTAAACTAGGAACACCTGTCGTGAAAATAAGTCAGATCGGTTCAGATTATTATATAGCTCCCATATAAATTTCGCTCCCGATTTGACTTTTTCCGTTCCAGAAACCACATATTTGAACAGATCTTCTTCAAATCTTGTAAAACATCTTATATTTAAACTAGGAAAACCTGTAGTGAAAATAGGTCAGAACGGTTTAGATTTGTATATAGCTCCCATACAAATTTCGCTCCTGGATTGACTTTTTCGTCCCCAGAAACTGCGTATTTTCACCGAATTTCTTCAAATTGAGCATAACACGTTATACCTGAACTTATTGTGAAAGTTAGTCACTTCATTTCATGTTTGGATATAGCCCCGATACAAATATTCATTTCGATTTGATAAATTGGACCATATTAGCCTGTGATTAGGAAACATACAAAAATTCTTCCCGCTTTCACTTTTTTACTGAATTGAATTGTATTCGGATAGAAAGTCGGCCCTCCCGACTTTACATTTCCTTACTTGTTCCATATGTAACAAGGAATATTTAAAAGGGAACCAACAAATTCGGTAACTTGGGTTTGCGTAGGAAGGTGCAAACAAAAGTGAAGTCTCAAATTCCAATTGTTTGAGTTTCTTGTAATTCGAAATTGTTTAGAAATTCTTCTTATTTTTATTGGATTTCTTCGAGTACAAGAAAATCTGGCTTTGTTATTCGAAGAGATATCTACGAAAGATTTTTAAAATGAAGAAACATATATAACCGTTTAACCGATATCTGCAGTATAATGATTTTAAGAAACATCCTGTTACTTATGTCCTGTATGAATTAGAACCGCAAGACTCTATAGAAATCATATTTAGACCCATATTTTATCAATATATTTATTAAGAAGAAAATTCGGGCATGAGAGGGTTAATGAAATATTGTTGAAAAGTCGCTGCGAAGCCTCCTGAGAAAGCTTTTCACAGGGTGGAAATCATGATAGCCAAGTAGTAAATGTCACCATATCATTTGTAAATAAATTTGCATTCTATAAAATATAGATGCAAAATGGTCTTGAGCTATGAGAACACCCCAGTTTAATTCACATATTGATTAGAGACAATATATAAAAATGCTTGTAGCCTTTTGTGGCATAGTTATATGAATATTTCAATATCTGCACTGGACAGAAATTTCAAAAAAAAAAAACATCAGACACATATTTTTTTCTAAATTTCTGTCCACTGTTGGCAGACACTCTGATATTATGTCTATAACGAAATGGCCAAGCCAGCTTGAGAACTTTTGCTGTGCCTATCGTGCACTTGTGGATGCATCCATTTGCGCGAATGATTATTCGCTGAGAATTCTTGCGGAAAACAGTTTATTTATGAAGTACAATAATTATACGCATACACACATGCACATACGCATACATACACATGCATAAATAGATGTATGAAAACCATGGCAAAAAGTATGATTCCAGTATGACAACGTGGAAGTGGTCACAGCAGCCATATACAACTGGAACGATGACGGAAAACCATGAGAACCAGAAGGACGTTGCACAGCAATGAAACCATAAACAATCAGCAACCACAACAATGCGCTGGTAACTTTATGTGAGTGTAATGTGATAGCACTCGAACAATGCAAATGTTGCGCAGCTAACAGATATTGTTGAGATGATATATATACAGTGACACACATAAATATTGGCACACCACCCATTTTAAAATTCGCAATCAATTTTAAGCTTTGCCTGCACGTTATAATGTTTGAAAATATTTTTTTTATTTAAATGAACGAATTTGACACTAAATACTGCGATTTTGACTTATCAATATTATTTATATTTTTTTATTCATCATAAAAAAGTAAAAAAGGCACATTTTCAGGGAACAAAAGTATTGGCACACCTAAACTATATCTTATAAAAAATATATTTAGCGAATTAATATTTTGTTGGCAATCCTTTCTGTTTTATAACTGCTTCCAGTCGTTTTGAAATGGAATGAACCAAAAATTTCGTCGTTTCTTCTCCTATGTTTTGCCATTCTTCCAATAGTGCGGTTTTCAGTTCAGTTTTATTCGAAATTGCAAATTTTCTGTTCAGTTCTTCCCACAAGACGTGTGCAGTGTTATATGTAAGCCACTTTCGAACAATATGAGACATGTGCTTAGGGTCATTGTCATGCTGAAATGTTAATGAAGAATGCAAGTTCAGCTTTTCGGCACTTTTTTTCAAATTTTCGTTTAATATGTTGAGATATACTGTCTTGTCCATTATCCCATCTATAAAGACTAGTTCTCCAACACCCCCGGCAGCCATACAACCCCTTGCCATCACTCCCCCACCACCGTGTTTAACAGTTGGTGCAAGGTTTTGCTTTTCATAAGCAGTGTTTGGTTTTCGCCACACAGTAACTCTTCCGTCCGACCGGAATATATTAAATTTGCTTTCGTCGGAGAAGAGTACTTGGTCCCAGAATGCAGTTGGATTGATTTTATACTCCTTTGCATACTCCAAACGTTTTTTTCAGCCTCATGCAACACTCGCCTTACCGTCATGGCATGCACGTTCTTTCCAAATTCTTCTTTAACCTCAGCAGCAATCTGAGTTGATGTTGTTTTTGGATCAATTTTGACTTTTCTAACAATTTGCTTGCATTCACGATCACTTAATATTCGGGGACGGCCAGAACGCTGTTTATTTTCCAAATTAGATGCTCCTTTAAATCGATGAATGATGCTGCGAATGGTAAATCGGCTTCTATCAATCAATTCTCCAATCTCGGCATATGATTTACCTTGATTGTGTAAGTGAATGATAATTTTACGCTGGGATTCGGTGGTTTCTTTAAGTTTGCGACCCATATCCACTTGATATATTATTTTCAACCAATAATTGCCACAACTAATCACTTTTCAAGAAAAAAATCAGCTTGATTATTTATAACGGTAAATAGCCATTCACACTATCAACAAAGACGTTGCCAGAATATCAATTTTTGACACATCTAATCTAACAAATACATGTGTGCCAATACTTTTGTGCTCTAAAAAAGTGTCTTTTTTTCACCTTTTTTCTATTAGACAAAAAAATCAAGAAAATTTATAAATCAAAATCGCAGCATTTAGTGTCAAATTAATTCATTTAAATAAAAAAAATTACTTTCAAACATTATCACGTGCAGGCAAAGCTTAAAATTGACTGTGAACTTAAAAATGGGTGGTGTGCCAATATTTATGTGTGTCACTTTATATTCTTTCAAATTCTAAGGCCAGAAAAGATATTAGTTTTTTAGACAAGGGCTTGATTACTTCAAAATACATAAATAACACAAATGTGATTTTTAAGAAACATTTTGTGGATAAAAATTAATTTTTACTTTTGTAATCGGAAATTGCGTTTCGAGAATTAATTGTGTAACTAAATTAATTTTCTTGCATTTTAAAAAATTTAATGAACAATAAAGTTTATTGTATTTTTGCTACCCAGCGGCGGAATTTACGAGGCCTTCCAAATTTCAGGCATGTGGAAGGCCTTATTTGGCGAGGGCTTCCTTATGTAAGGCCTGCGAGAAAGCATTGCAGGAAATTATTGTAGGCATGCAACTATCAGGCGTGTTAATAGGCCTTGCCGTTGCTTTCTTTTTTATCTCATTTTTGTTTCTTTTAAGAAGGCCTGTTATATGCCCTTCTAAAAGAAGGCGTATGGATTTTTGGCTCGTTCCTCTTCGCTTCCTTTTAGAACGTCTATTGAAGGCCTTGCAAATGGAAAGCAAGAGGAATGGGATTCCATTTTCTCTCTCGCATTCCTCTTCATTTCTTTTAATAAGGCCTGTTATATGGCCATCTAAAAAGAAGGCGTATGGATTTTTATCTCGTTCCTCTTCGCTTATTTTTAGAAGGTCTATTGAAGGCCTTGCAGATGGAAAGCAAGGAGAAGGGTTTCCCAGCTTCTCTCTCACATTCCTCTTCCCTTCTTTTAAGAAGGCCTGTTATAGGCCTTGCAAATATAAGCTATGGGGAAGGTGTAGACATTCCACTTCGCTTCTGTTTTGAATGTGTGTAGAAGGTGTATCATGTTTTGATATATCGTCTGTATGCTGCAAAAATGTATCCCGTTATAAAAACTCGAACGTTGAGGCAGGATTGCCACAAATCTTTTTCTATGACCAACTATGCCCAACTAAATCTGAAAAAGTCCCTAATAGCCTTTTCATACTTAATGGGAAATCAATCGATTTTAACTCAAGGTCGATTTACAAATGTCATATTCCATACAAAATTTGATATTTGTAAATCGACCTTGTCATTTCACGCTGAAATCGATTGATTTCGCATGTTGCATTTCAGTCCGAAACATATTTATTGATCTTCCGTTTACAATCCGGCATATAGCACATACATATCAAATTCACATAATTCTGAGAAGTTATAGTAAAAGTGTACTAAAGTAACATAGGTGTAAGTAAAAACGTTTGTTCCAACAACGACTGGGTCACATCCACAGTTCTGGCAACCCTACATTGCCTCTTTACGTGCTTCGGGAGGGGGAGTAAAACAAAAGAGCATGTGAAAACAAAAATAGATTTCAGAAAACGCTATCAGTTTTTATCAGTTTCTGTTGTCGTTCGCTTGTAGTTTCTACTTCTGGAGTTTTTATTATTTTATTTTATTATTACTGAATTATTTTATTTTACTTTCTATTATTTAAATTTATTTCTAAAGAAAAATCTGAATAAAAAATAAATATTTTTAAAAGAAGCTGTTGTTATCATTTTTAGCATTTTCAACTGTGTTGTGTCACAACACAGCCTTCTTCATGAAGGCCTTATAGCAGCCCTGTGCCTCAAAGGCCTTCATCAGATCTTCTCTTCGAGATCTTCTAGAAGGCCTGCTTTTTTCCGACATGCATTATGCCTTATCTAGGAAGGCCTGCTAGAAGGCCTTCCTGTAGGAAGCGAGCGTGGAAGGCCTTACCTCCCAATCTCACGCAATGTTAAAAGGAAAGGAAGATGGAAAGTCTATGGAAGGCCTCCGGGTGCTGTAGACAGGTCTGATATAAGGCCTTCCAAGTCACAATTTCCGCCGCTGGGTATCTATGTATATATATAAAAATGAATCTGTGTATGTTTGTTTGTTCTTTATAGCAGCCTAAACTACTGAACCGATCTTCTTGAAATTTTCACAGTATGTTCATTAGGGCTAGTCATTTTTTTAGATTCAAAATCTGTGGAAATAGCATATAGGGCAGGCAAAAACAAGCAGAATTGCGTTTTTACTTTTTCGAAATTGTGAAAAAACGTTCCGCACAAAATGCAATTACTTTAGCTCAAAACCAACTTTTTTATTTTAATTTTTTTGTGATTTTTAAAATTTGATAATATTTTTTTTAAAAAATTTGAAGATATTATGCAATAATTTTAATAAGATTAAAATTTTATTTAAAGTAACGCCTTAGAATAATAACATTTATAATAAATTACTCAAATGCAGTAGCATTTTCTACTACTTAAATTCAACAAGATATGTAAAAAGAAACATGAGAACAAAAGAGTATTTTTTAAATAAGTTTAAATAAAATCTTTGCAAGAATACAATGGTCATTTATGGGTAATAAATTTTAAATTCAATGAATGTGTTGTTTTGCACAGTGGAAAAATATCTTGAACTACTTTTATGGCTCTTTCAGCACATACGTTACTTCTCTGCTGCTTCGGAATTGCTGATTCTTCCTGAACCCAATGTCTTTGAAAGCACAGGTGAGCGCTTTTGAAAGGAAGTAAGGCTAGATTTAATTTTGAATAGTCATCGATTTTAAAACAATGATCGGAAAACCATATATCAAACCAGGTGCCAAATTGAATATAATTGCGTCCGATATTTTGGAATTAGTATAAATGCCAGTAGAGGAAGAATTGCCCTAGAATTCCATCGAGCGTTGCTTATTGGAGGTATAGACTTAAATGTTATACGAGGAAATTTTTGGTTTTTCAAATAATATTGAAATGACACACACAGCTCATACAAATATTTCATATCATCCCGCCATTTAATTTTGTTAATATTTATTTCCTCTTTATTTTGTATGTAGCAACTTCTTAGGTGATCATAATTATTTATAATCTCGGAAACAAAAGGATATTCGATATTAGGGGAAGTTGTTTTTCCACCTAAAACTTCATCCATAATATGTCGTAATAATAAATCAAGTATATGGTGTTGGCAGCCAATATATTGCGGTGGAGGCAGTGAAAGAGATTTGCAGTGGTTTTGCAACAATGACACAACACCGCCTTTTTTCCCACTATTAACACTCGTTGTATCACATATAATCATTTTAATGGATTGAAAAAAATTATACTTTTCTAGCATTTCTCTAATGCCATTAAATATGGTTACAGCTTTTCCATTTTCAAGAACAAGCACTCCTAATTTTATTTCCTTCGTATCATTCTTAAGAACTACAACTTGTATTTCTTTTTTATTAATTTTTTACCATCAAAATGTAGGGCCCAGTTTTCAAGTTTTAAATGTTCTTTGTTTGTCTCTACCTTTTGTTCAGCAAACTTAATGACGTGTCTGTAAATGGTTTTTTGTGATGGCGTTGGTACGTCTACTCCTGATTCAGTCATTTTTTTTGCATATCATAGCTGCTTTATTTGAACTGACATTCGTATCAATTACCAAAAACGTCGCTATGTTTGAAGACAACTTGGGTATCTGTTTACTTGCAGTAGAAGAGTAATCTCTGTCATATGCTTTTGTATCATCGCACATTAAGTCTAAATCACAAAATGAACCCGGCGGTACTTCCAGTGTGCTTTGAAAATTCCTTTTTTTATAACACCTTTTTTATACGAGATATCAAACAATTTTTCGAATTTATTGGTGTCTTGCCGCCGCTTTAAAAATTTCTGATAATCAGTTATCAACTTAAGCACCTTGCCTCCAACGTTCTTTAATTCCATCGCTTTTTGATTTAGCTTAATCCATAACTTATTTAATTCTTCAGATATAATTAGATTTTTTTTTAGATTTCTCAAGCTCTAATCCTCTATATCTTTCAATTATATTGATTTCTTTCGGAAATTCGTATAAATGGTATAGCGGCAAAACAGCTTTTTGTATTTCATTCGGTCTTTTTGCTTTAAAATTTTTGACCCAGTTATCACTTTTTTTGTTCTGTATTGTCAATCTTTTTTTTTTTTATAAATTATTTAAAATTTTTAAAACTGGGAAATGAAACCGAGTTGCAAATTTTAAAATCGATGTAGCTTAAAAACTAAATGACAGATTTTTGATCAAATTGCATATTTGAAATCGATGCACTAAAACCAACTAAAAAAAATATTTCCAAGAACAACTATTGCAGAAAAAAATTTCTCAAATTTAAAAAAAAGTAAACTAAAAAAGTTTGTTTTTAGCTAAAGTAATTGCATTTTGTGCGGAAGGTTTTTTTACAATTTCGAAAAAGTAAAAACGCAATTCTTATTATTTTTGCCTGCCCTATATGCCATTTCCACAGATTTTTGATATTCGAAAAAAATGAAAAAATGACTAACCCTAATGTTCATGCTGAACCGGTGGTGAAAATAGGCTACATAAATTTTTTATATTTTCAGTGGGTGTGGCACACAAATTGGGGTTTTATTCGTTTTTTATAAATTAGCATATTCGGAGTACTGTTGCGGGTAGAGTCTTGAATTTTTGAGAAAGTTCACTAATTATTATTTTGCACAGTTTTGACAAAAATGGGCGGTATTGGAAGAGTGGGCGTGGTACCTCCCATACGAAGTTAACACCCAATTTTGAATATTGTCAGTTCTATGACACCTAGAGTGCTGAAATTTTGTGCCAGTGCTTCTAACATCAATATGCGTAGTTGTGCCAAAAATGGGCGGCATTGGAGTAGTGGCCGTGGTACCTCCCATACGAAGTTAACACACAATTTTGAATATTATCAATTCTATGACACCTAGAGTGCTGAAATTTTGTGTAAGTGCATCTAGCATCAATATGGGTAGTTGTGCCAAAAATGGGCGGTATAGGGAAAGTGGGAGCGGCACCTCCCATACGACCCATTTTCGAATATATTCATTTGTATGACAAATACAATACTGAAATTGTATGTGATTGCATGTAGCATAAACCTGCGTAGTTGTACCAAAAATGGGCGGTATTGGAAAATGGACATGCTAACTCACATACTAAGTTAAAACCTATTATCGAATATTGTCATTTCTATAACACCTAGGTTGTGCAAAGATGGGCGGAAAGTGGTCTTGTCCCTTCCCTGTTTTAGAGTATATTCGACACCGAGATTCCTATGTGAGTTGATTTATTTGTAACCTTCTTAGACAATATACAAATTGGCGGGATTTGAAAGATGGGGATTTTTTTTTTAATTTTTATACCCTACACCACTTCGTGGGCTAGGGTATTATAAGTTAGTTTCGCGCCAAATGTTTGTAACACCAAGAAATAATCCAGCTAGACCCACCTTTAAGTATACCGATCGGCTTAGAAACACCAGCTGAGTCGATTTAACGATGTCTGTCTGTCCGTCCGTCCGTCTGTCTGCTGTCCATCTAAGCTTGTTCGCACTCTACAGGTCGCAATTGGTGTCCGATTGTCATGAAACTTGGCAGAAGTAATTTTTTCTGGCCAAGGACCATCGGTATTGAATTTGTACCCGATTTTCTTCATTTTATAATCGAACTAGAAACACCTATGCTGAAAGTGGGTAAGATCGGTTCAGATTTAGATATAGCCCCATACAAATGTCGCTCCGGATTTCACTTTTTCCGCTTTAGAAACCACGTATTGTACCCGATTTTCTTTAAAATTTTCACAACATTTTATAATCGAAATAGAAACACCTATGCTGAAAGTGGGTAAGATCGGTTCAGATTTAGATGTAGCCCTGTCCCTCCCGATTTCACTTTTTCCGCTTTAGAAACCACATATTGTACCCGATTTTCTTTAAAATTGACACAACATTTTATAATCGAACTAGAAACACCTATGCTGAAAGTGGGTAAGATCGGTTCAGATTTAGATATAGCCCCCATACAAATGCCGCTCTCGATTTCACTTTTTCCGCTTTAGAAACCACATATTGTACCCGATTTTCTTTAAAATTGGCCCAACATCTAAAAATCCTACTAAAAAACCTATGGATCTTGATCAATTTTTCCATATCATGTTATATTTACTTTACTCGGAATATCTGCTGGAAAATTGGACCAATTACTTTATTATTTACCATATTCATTAAATTTGACTAAAGATGAATTGCTAGTAATTGTATAATTTATATGAACTACATAAAATTGCTCCCATAAAATACCTGGGTTTAGTAATCAAAGCGAGGTACATACGCAAGCGGTGTATGTTATTATATAGTCGGCCCCGCCAGACTTTAGCCTTTCCTTGCTTGTTTTTATTTCAATTTTGTAAAATTACACGTTTTCTTTGGATTTTTTAGCACAATAGTAAAGAAAGCATAAAAAGAAATAAATATTCATTCGTCAAAAGCCGACTTAAGTCAAGAAAATGGAAATTATATCAATTTTTTAGTTTTTGTGTGTGATTAGTGAACAATTTGATTGACTTTTTATATGTTTAGTGTAGTACATTTGAATTCCTGCTATTCATTTAAGGAAGTTCTTCTTACGTAGGAAGTTTATAGTTTTGGTTAAGGAAAGGATGAGAATCACTCTCAACCTAAAATAAATTTGATTTTCGACAATTCTTCCTTTTTTAGCCGTAAACTAAAGTTTTGTTCTTCAATATTCTCCACGGAACATATCCATTGATTATAAGTGGTATACATATTACCGAAGAAAAACACCATGAACCTTAATTTCCGTCTGTTTTTCTGCTTGGCGAAGCGGGCGGGGTTCAGCTAGTAACATATATATACCGATTCCAAGCTCACTTGGATTTGACACATTCAGTCAACTGCATTGCACGACGGCGTCCCGTACTTTTGTAAAATATGTGATGTATAAAATACGCGTAAAAACATAAATTTGCAACAGCTTCGTAGAACTAAAATGAAATGCTAAAAGCAACAGCAGCACGGTTTAACGCTGACAACAATTAAACAAAAAACATGGAAATCCGAATGAATTCTTTCACAGAAATATGTACATACATACAGACACACATGCATGCGCGTGAATACATGTATAAACATGCAAAATGGTTAGGGGAGAAAAAGTCAGTTTAAAGCGGTCTTTTTTTTGCCCTGCCAACTTTGAGGCAATAATTGTGAATGTTATGATGTGTTTAACAACGTGGCCAACAGTAGTAATAACACCGAACAACCAACCAGCCAACCACCGACCAACTAACCAACCAACCAGCCATCAACGGCGAATGATATGGAATCTACATTTTCGGTTTATGAAAAACACAAAAAGCGGCATTTGTTGCAGCAACAGTGGGAGATTTGAAAACAAGAAATAAATAGAAAAATAAACAACCGTTTATATGCAGCTTACGGAATGTTAGCATGGCTTAATAGTAGTAATTTTATGTCAACATGTTGGTAAATAAAGGAATAGTGAGAACAATGTGAACAGTGTAAGAGCTGATGCAAAAAACCTCGGAAAATAACCAAACAAAGTTTGTATTGGTTGATTCGATTCCATCAATCATCATACTGTGTTCAGATATGTACCCAAAATCCCTTTTTATACCCTACACCACTTTGTGGACTAGGGTATTATAAGTTAGTTTCCCACCAAATGTTTGTAACACCATGAAATAATCGAACTAGACCTACCTTTAAGTATAAAGATCGGCTTAGAATCACCAGCTGAAACGATTTAACGATGTCTGTCTGTCCGTCCGTCTGCTGTACATCTAAGCTTGTTCGCACTCTACAGGAAACTAAGAAACAAAAAAGAATTTTTCCAAATTCATACTTTTAGGATCACGATGGGAAAAGGTACCATTCTAACGACTATATCAGGAATCATGAACATCAGCCCTGCCGTGCACTATGGTCCCAAATCCATATTTTCTTTGGCAGAAATTCAAAAAGAAATTAAATTGGAAATTGTTAAATGTGTATATGTTATCTTAATGGTAACACTCCAAGCTACCAAGAAAATGTATTGGGGAAAACTAGGTGGCAACACTGCAAACCTGAGAGGCATTTAAAGTTTGCCGTTGAAACGATTCGGGTCTAAAGCAGTTATACAAAATACTAAAAATTAAGCCGTTAAAATAAAATAATGAAGTGACTATATTATTGAAATTGAAGGCCGGCGTAGACAGACAGACGGACGGACATGGCTCAAACGCCTTAAAAAGTCGCGAAACGGATTTGGTCCAAACATACTTAGTGTCTTAAGCCATTCCTTCAATGCGTTACACTTTATTCTGTCCCAAATGATATATATCCTCCTACTCTCTAGAGTGAGGGTATAAACAGAAATTTTCAAAAAAAACTATTAGGGGGTCCTTGTTATGGGAAAAAAATTTCCTCTGGGTCGATTTCACTCACTTTCAATCCCAAGACACATTTACGGAAAATTTGAACGACTTAGCTCATTTCGTTTGAAGTCTCCAATGAATATTTCAAGGTGTTACAAACCGAATGACAAAGTGAATATACCCACATCCTTAGGTGGAGGATATAAAAATAAAAAATCCAAATAATTTCCTCAGATTCCCAATTTTTTCGCAAAATCCCCCATTGTTGAGTTGGAGGAGCCGAAAAAACGCAGAGTAGTTCTCGAAATAAAAATTTGCGGTTTCACATAAAATATCTGTTCCCGTTGTCGTCATCCTATTGTATGACATTCCGTTGTTGTTTGCAATGTCTTCGCTTTTTTTCGCCATCAACTTAAGCTGGTGTAGAATAGTTTTTGGCGTTATTCTCCCCTATGTTTATTTGTTGTGGATGTTGTCATTTGTAATGTTAGGGGATGTTAATTGTTGCATTTGTTTTACTCTTGATGTTTGTGGTTATTTGTGGAATTGTGATTTTTTACTCTCGTTGTTGAGAGAAACAATTTATGCGATTACATGCATAAATAAACATATGAAACATGGGTATGCTTGAAAGGGGAATCGATCGTATAAGAGAATTAATGATGAACTGCAGCTTCTGATGCTGAGGAAAGTCACCTTCGGCTGGACAAATTCTTAATACATTCCTAAAAACCAAACAATCTATAATGTCTTTTTCTAATCTATAAAATCTTCTCCCTTGCTCAATTTTCTTGAAAATCTCTGTTAACCTAATTCATATTCTACCAGAAACAATCTAACCATCATTGGAAATATTTTTACATCAGTGGTCGATACATTATTCAAATGCCAGTAACAATTTCCGTTGTACTTTCTTCTCATTAAGTATTAACAAAATCTCAATCAGTTTGTAGCCTATTATACATGTCGCCCCCTCAAATATTGCCGATTACCAATCTCATTAACCATTGAACAACTTCCCAACTATCATTACAAACGCGTAACTAGCGCTACTTAGTAACTAAAACTAAAAAAAAACTTTTAACCAAATTGCATGTGGTCCACAGCCACCAGGCATCCTTAGTTGTGTTCCCCACTCCCCCAACCACCCAAAAGAAAAAACATTGCAAAAATATAGTAAACTTTTCTCTCCCTATAGGGGGGCGGGAAAAGGTTGCAAATTATTAATTTAACATGCATCCGGTAGCTTATTTCCGCGTTACGAGTACTCCATTCCCCAACGTCGTCGTCGTCGCCGCCGCTCTCAACGTTAATGGGGATGAAATTCTAAATTGCTTTGCCGGGGACTCTTTTTTGGCCGTTTTGTTTTTGGCGGTTTTTGGTGGCTAATTTGAAGGCACGATTGTTAGAATGTTAAGAGTAACAAAAAAAACAGCAAAAGTTTATGACCAAAGTTTGTTTCGAACAACAATTCGCAAGCAACGGACGGCAGACAGACGGACCGACCCACCGACCGACCTCCTTTCCTTCTGTCAGAAAATATGGTTTATTTTTTAAGCGTTTGTTGTTGTCGGAACAAGCAGCTGCAAGGGCAATAATTACAAGAGCAGGGCAAATTTGCTGCTCAAACTGTACTCTGCCGGTATTCGAGGGCGGCTTATGAAGTTTACAGGTTGGTCAAAATGTCTGTGAAGTAGTGTGGAATATAATTAAACAATATAAAATTTTATCCAGTTCGATTAAAGAAATTGAAAGAATTTTATTTATTCACACGCTTCACAAAAATATTTATGTTGAATGTTGAACTATCTATACAAATAATACAAGAATTATTTTAAAATATGAAAATACCATTTTTTACCTAGCGCTGCACGGTTTCTAAAAGAGATTTTTATCACAGCCTCGACATCTTTCGAATTTTTCTGTAGTCTAGATAGGTTTCTAAAACATATTGAACAAATATGTATATAAAATAACACTGTCCAACAGCAAATTTTTAATATTCGTCCATGTTTTTTGGAATATCGATCTTTTTCTACAAAATAATGTGGATATTTCGCAAGAGTACGAGAAACAAAATGTTTCTAGTTGAATTATAAGGTACTGTGCCAAATTTGAAGAAAATCGGTTAAAATATGTGGTCTCTAGAGCGGATAAAATCAAATCAAATTAGTATGAGAGCTATATCTAAATCTGATCCGATCTTACCCACTTTCGCCATAGATGTTTCTAGTTGGGCCAAATTTGAACAAGATCGGTTAAAAATGTGGTCTCTAGAGCGGAAAAAGTTAAATCGAGAGCGAAATTTGCACGGGAGCTATATCTAAATCTGAACCTATCTGTCCTATTTTGACAACAGACGTTTCTACTTCAATTATAAGGTGCTAAGTCAAATCGGGAGCTATATCGAAATCTGAACCGATTTGCTTCAAATGAAACAGCTTTTATTCTTGGCCTACAGAACTGACCTGTGCCATTTTTATACACTCCACGTCTTTGTGCATTTGTTTGTAACACCTAACAGGAAGCGAGATAGACCCATTGTTAATTATACCGATCGACTTAGAATCACTTTTTGCATCGATTTAACAATTTCCGTCCGTCCGTCTGTCCATCTATTCTTGTAATCACGATACAGGTCGCAATTGTAGACAGAACCAAATGAAACTTTGCACAACGAAGTTTTTCGGTACAACGACGAACGCTATTTAATTTGAAGAAAATCGGTTCAGATTTAGATATAGCCCCCATACGAATTTCACTCCCGATTTGACTCTTTTCACTCTATATACCACCTATTACAACAGATTTTCTTTAAAATTGGCAGAACATCTTATATTTCAACTAGAAACACCTTCCATAAAAATTTCGCTCCTGACAGACTTCTTCCGCCCCAGAAATCACGAACTTTCACCGAATTTCTTCAAAGTGAGCATAACACGTTATATTTGAATTGGAGGAACTTATTGTGAAAGTTAGTCCATGTTTGGATATAGCACCGATACAAATATTCTTCTCGATTTGACAAATTGGATCAGGTCATATTAGCCTATGATTAGGAAGCATACAAAAATCCTTCCTGTTTTCACTTTTTCACCGAATTGAATTGTATTCGGATAGAAAGTGGAGTGTATCATATAGTCGGCCCCGCCCGACTTTAGCCTTTCCTTACTTGTTATTCTCAACAAAATATCAAAATTTCAGAATTGGGTGACAACTGATTTGGAAATTGTAGCTGTTTTTCAAAATGATTACATGTTTCAGCAAAACATTAGTTTTTGTGATATTTAAACGGAAATCTTGGAAAAAATAAATGTAAGAATAAAAGTAATGCTGGGGCCTGATAGCACTGCACTATATACCCAAACTCTAAAAGAACTATTTTAAAATATTGCCTATTGATTTTTTTGAAAAAAAAAATATCGCCTGTTGAATTTTGAACTTTTTGCAGGCGAAATACTCCCTCGTTGTCATCAGAATTGGCGTGGCTGAGATATAATACCGAAATGATACAAAATCACGTTTTTGGAATTTATTTTTCACGTTTGAGGAATTGTGGAATTTTCATTGAGGTGTCATACACTTTTTAAAGTAACACTATTACCAATCCTTGAATTGTTTTCGGAAAACTCTTTTGTTATTTCTCTATTCCAAACAAGAGATTTTTTAGAAAATTGACAGGCATTCCTTAACTGCGACCGTGAATCAAAAGAAAACAAGTAAGGAGAGGCTAAAGTCGGGCAGGGCCTACTATATGATATCCTACACCTAGTCAGGGTATATTGACTAGGTTTGTAGGGTATAAGAAGGTCGTTACATTTGAACCTGGTATATATGAGACGCTCAGCGCCAAAACGGCCTAACCCTCATTTTCAAAAAAATCAAACTGACTATGCTGATCTAACCGGAACCTTTCGATATAAATACTAAAAAACTCCCTATTGTATAGTATAACACTAGGTTATGCTATCTGCTGAAAACTGTTTTTCCTCTATGCAAAGTTCAAAAAAATGTGGATGCCATAATGGCCTAAGCCGCTTAGGCCAAATCGAATCCTAGAAATAAAAAATATGTGTGGTTTAGGCCAAAAACGCATGTTACACTTTAGTCAAGATTATATTCGAAAAATTAATCAAGTTAGCCATGGGTGTTCAAATTTTTGAATTTTCCTGAAGCGAAACGATCGAGTAGGCCATAGTATAACGTGTTGTTGTAAAATGGGGCCATGTGTGTGTTGTATTCTTTGTTATGATTAGTTCTCGGCATTTCAAAATCGCACTATGCTTAACACCATAGTGTAATTGTGTGTGCACTTGTGTTCAAAACAAAAGAGCAAACATTTTGATGTGGGGAGTACCAAAGAAAGTGGACGAACAAGAAGCCCCGTCGTACTCATTTAAAAAATCGAGCGAGTTACGTTAGATTAAAATGTGAAAAATAAAATTTAAGAGCGAGCTGTCGTCGGTTTTGACAGAAATCATTCAAAATAACATAAAAATTTCAAAATTAAGAACGTCGGGAACAAAGAAGAATACGATAATTTTTGCCTTATTTTTCAATAAATTTTTTTGCAATTAGTTAAAAAAAATAAAATAAGTAAAATGGTGACAAAATTCGAGTAAAATACGACACAGTTTCTTAGTATTTTAATGTTGTTTGTCGTTGCTTTGTGCTGTTTTCTTTAGTTGATTCACAATTAAACAAAAAACACGAAAAATATTCATTTTGAAACACCCATTCTTCACCTAAGAGTGGGAAAATGAGTGTCGCTCTTATATTTACATTTTAATCTAACGTAACTGTCAGAAATCAAAGAGTCGGACGGAACATCTTAATAGATTTTATTATTTTTGGGGAGAACTTATAGAAACAAACACCGATAATAAATCCACTAGTTTGTCAAAGGTAAGTTCATAAGATCTATTAAATTGTGTTATCAGTTTTTTAATTGAAAATGTATTAGCAAGAAAAAAATAGTACGTGAATAACCATGTCTGATGCTGACTCGATGAGTTTACAAGACTTCGAAAATTCTGGATCGGAGTACATCCCAACACCAAGTGGGTCATCAATTTCATCGCGCTCTTTCGAAGATACATTGCCTGGGCCATCGGGATTTGCGGCAACAGAATCTCAGATCGGAATAACAGAAAATGAAAACAGGTCAGCTGAACCAGATGTTCGAAGTTGAAAGCAGTAATGAATTGAAAATATCTACTAGAAAACGGATTGCCAAAAAATCTAACTGGAAAAAACACGTAAGTAAAGTTCAGAGAAATTCCGGAAAATCTTATAAAACTGTGAAAGGAGTTATGAAGCCAGCTAAAACACTTAATGCGCTTGAATGTCCATGTCCGTTAAAATGTCATCAGCATTTCAGCGAAAATAATTTGCGAAGTATTTTTGGAAATTTTTATAAAATTGGTGAACATGATTTGCAAAATGCTTATTTATGTGGACAAATTTCAGTAATTGAAACAAAAAGATATTATAAGAAGTCTATTGGCGAAAGCCGAAGATCTAGTACAAGAATTTACAAACTTCCTGGAGTAAATAATGTCGGAATGCATGCCTGCAAAAGATATTTTAAGCAGATCTTACAAATAACCGATGGTCGTATTACACGTGCACTTAAGCATAGAGCACCTGGAAGTGGCACAACTACACCAAAATTGAACCAAAGAGGAAGACACCCACCTCCAGCCCAGCTAAAACCAGCGCTGAAGCTACAGAAATCGTGAAAGAATTTATCAATAAATTTCCGAGGTATAACTCCCACTACTCAAGAAATAAGAATATCCAAAGAGAATTTCTCGCACCTACCTTAAACATATCGATTATGTACGAGCTATATCGTGGAACTATGGAAATGGGCAAAGTTGTATCTAAATTCGTTTTCACCAAAATCTTTTCAGAAAACTTTAATTTGCATTTTCGAGCTCCAATTTCCGACAGCTGCAAAAAATGTGATTCTTTTAAAGTAAAAATCGAAGCCGCAGGTGATCCTTCTGAAAAGGAAAGGATTACGAGCGAAAGAGATTTACATCACCGAAAAGCTGAATCAGCTAGAACTGGGATGCAATTGGACTCGAAACTTAACAAGGAAGAATATGCAGTTATAGCATTCGATCTTATGAAAACTCTGCCGACACCAGTCATTTCCACAGGGGTAGCTTACTACAAAAGACAGCTATGGACCTATTGTCTTGGTATTCATGACCTTATCACGAACAAGTCATTCATGTATACCTGGAATGAGGGAATAGCTTCACGTGGCCCACAAGAAATAGGGTCTTGCATTATGCATTACGTGAAAGCCAATGTTAAATGTAAGAACTTAATAATGTATAGCGATCAATGTGGTGGCCAAAACCGGAACATAAGAATGAGCACTATTTGCACATACATGGTCAATAATTCGACCTTCCCAGTGGAACAGATAGACCACAAATTGTTAGTATCTGGCCACTCATTCCTACCATGCGATCAAGATTTTGGTCTCATTGAAAAGGAAAAAAAATATTATAAGGACATTTTTACGCCTGATGATTGGGATCGTATAATCATCACGGCAAAAAAAATGGAACCATTTCACTTGGTAAAGATGACGGCAGATGATATTAAAAGCATATCCTTAATCGAGAAACTAGTTACTAACAGAAAAATCTCCGCAGACAAGTCTTCAAAAGTTGAATGGCTTAAGATTCAGTGGCTTCGATTCCAAAATGTGAAGTCATTTATAATTCAATACAAATATTCAAATAACAAAGATGATTTTTTTCAAGAAGTTGATATTTCAAAGAGGAACTCCAGCAAGTTCGTAAATTTGGAATTGGAACCGCTTTATCCTGGAGGAAGATTCATTGAAGCTGCAAAGTTTAAGGATTTACAGGAACTCAAAGAGTTCATACCTCCTATAAAGCATGCATTTTATAATAATTTAAAAACAAATTCAAGAGCCGAAGACGAAGATAATCAGGAAGAAGACGAATAATTATTATTATTAATTTGTATTATTTAAAACGATAAAAATTATTTTTATTATTTATCCGAAGAATTTTTTTATGTTTTAATAAATGGAGCCAAAATGGCCTAACCCTCAGTTCCTATCAATATAGTTTTTTAAATGGATTCCAAAATGGCCTAAGCCACCTTAATTTGTCTATTAACTGTTTAAAACAGTATTTATCTAAGTTAATTAAGACCTAATGATTAACCTTAAACAAATATTACAACTAATATTTATTTACGATTAATAAAAAAAATAAAAAATATTTTAAAAACGTATTTTCTTTTCACTTCGTTTTTCTCAGAACCATTTTTTTGGGCTTAGGCCGTTTTGGCGCTGAGCGCCTCATATATACTACAATTTTTATACCCTACACCACTTCGTGGACTAGGGTATTATAAGTTAGTTTTCCGCCAAATGTTTCTAACACCAAGAAGTAATCGAGCTAGACCCACCTTAGTATACGGATCGGCTTAGAATCACCAGGTGAATCGATTTACCGATGTCTGTCTGTCCGTCTGCTGTCCATCTAAGTTTGTTCGCAATCTACAGGTCGCAATTGCTGTCCAATTATCATGAAACTTGGCAGAAGTTACTTTTTTGGCCAAGGACGATCGGTGTTGAATTTGGAGGAAATCGGTTCAGATGTAGATATAGCCCCCATACAAATGTCGCTCCCGATTTGACTTTTTCCGCTCTAGAAACCGCATATTTTTCCCGATTTACTTCAAAATTGGCACAACATCTTATAATCCAACTAAAAACACCTATGGTGAAAGTGGGTAAGATCGGTTCAGATTTAGATATAGACCCCATACAAATGATGCTGCCGAATCTTTACCCGATTTTGGCCAAACTTTACATTTTATATTTCACCAATAAACATACATGGTGAAAACGGGTCACATCGTTCCAGGTTACAATTTACCCCCATACAAATGTCATTTCCGATTTAACATTTTTTGTCAAACACATACATTTACAGGATTCAAAAATCCATCCCGATTTCACTTTTTTACCGAATTGAATTGTAGTGAGATAGATAGTCGGCTCCGCCCGTCTTTAGCTTTTCCATACTTCATGAGGAGATGCCCATATGTCCATACTTTGGTATAACCCAAATGGGGCCCATTCTGCTCTATTACAGCTCTTTAAACTACATCTTACATCGGATATATTTCAACTAGGAATACCTACCGTGAATGAGAAATATATAGGCGCATGTTTTGGCACATGTCTCAAGTATTGTTATAGGCCCCCTTCAAATGTCCGTCCGATTCATCCTATTACCGCTCTACAATCTGTATTTATCATTGGATCTTGATCAATTTTTCCAGATCATGTTATATTTACTTTACTCGGAATATCTGCTGCAAAATTGGATCAATTACTTTATTAATTGTAACATTCATTAAATTTTACTAAAGATGAATTTATTGTAACTGTATAATTTATATGAACTACATAAAATTGCTCCCATGAAATACCTGTGTTTAGTAATCAAAGCGATGTACATACGCAGGGAGTGGTGTAGGGTATTATATAGTCGGTTTAGTTTAGCCTTTCCTTACTTGTTTCATCTGTATTTGTAAGAAAATTTGAAAAATCTGAACCGATCTAACACATATTTAGCATAAGTTTTCTGAAATATAAGACGCTTTCCCAAATTTGATGAAAATCTGTTAAATATGTGGTTTTTATGGGAGCTATGTAAAGGGTGATTTTTTAAAAGCTATAGGAAAGTTTTTCAAACAAAGAAACACCTAAATTCAGAAAAAATCATGAAATCTTTATTTGAATCGATAGTACGGTCCATATAATTTAATGTTTGAAGACTATTTCATGCAAGTGTTGTCTGTCCATCTATTCTTTAAATCACGATATAGGTCGCAGATATTGTCCGATTCTAACGAAACTTGACACAAACGATTTTTGCACGTCGAGGACGGACGCTATTCGGTTCAAATTTCCATACAAATTTCGCTCCCTATTTCACATTTTAACTTTAACTTTTTACTTTAAGAAACATCTGTGACAAAAATGTGTCAAATCGGTGCAGATTTAGATATAGCTCCCATACAAATTTCGCTACCGATTTGAGGTTGAACTACATAAAAATGGCGTTCACGATTTTCACCGAATTGAATTGTACTGGATGAAAGAGTATGGTATCATGTAGTCGGCCCCGACCGACTTTAGCCTTTCCTTACTTGTTTTAATTTTATACTACAATTATATTTAGTCCAAAAATTTTACTCAGGTTATAGTAAAATAAGTAAATAAAACTACTATTTAGTAAATTTAATTTGATTTAAATAAGTACGTTATTTTTTTGTAAATTTTCCCTTTTATATACAATATTTTCGAATCATTGGAAGTCGCAACAATATCTAGAAAAAGACATTATCTAAATAATAAAAAAAAATAAATATAACGATAAAAATATGATGTGTTGGATGATATGTTGTTGAATGAAAGCGGATGTTAATAGGAGTTTGAAGCATCATTAATTTAATTAAAATTTTTACTGGTAGTATTAAATAGTTTATAAAAAATGCATTTCAATGTTCCTTTTTTGTCCATGACATTTTCGTTTTTCATATGTTTTCTGACAGGCGGAAGAGGGTCGTCACCTACCAAAATCATGATAAAGTAATTCATTTGTAGACATTTATAGATATATGTATTTGCATTCGCAGTTAAAATAAAATATTAAATATCTTGCAAGCCTGGTTTCATAACTATATCATCTGGTCTAAGTGCAATATGGACTGTCGGGCAGTGTTATAGTTAATTTTGTGGAAATGTTTGTGAATTCGTTATATTTATTTTTTTCCACGCCAAGTGATGTTGATTTATATTTCAATTTTTATTGAAGTCTATCACCAGATGTTCCCACCTGGAATGGCCAATCAAAATTGGCACATGCTCCAGTATTTAATTTGGTGTATTTTATTTTAGTGGAAATTCTTCAAACGACCTTCGCCATTTCGCCAGGCTCTTGTTGTGCATCCGGTGCGGGTGCCCTAAACATTTTACGCTTTAACTGATTAACGTTTAAAGTCATTAGGATAACGCGATTTCCGTTTTTTGTGCGAGAGTTATTTGTCGTTGATTTCGTTGTTGTTGTCGGGAAACTATGAGAGCGAGAAAAAGGGGTGTGTGTGTGTTCCGTGGCCCATGTCCCGTGACTTAATGGCGCTGTGGTTGTGGTTAATGTTATCTTGGTACTCACTCCCAAGGAAATCTCAGCTCTTGTGTAAAAAGATTTTGTTGTGTTTTTTCACGACAAGTTTTTCGACTTTGTGGCTGTCCAGAAAACTTTGCTTGTCCAATAACATGATGTTAATGTTGTTGTTGCTGCCGAATGGGGGGAGGAGTACTCAAATGGGTGTTGTTGTGGCAATTATGTGGCAGTTAAAAACAGGTCAAAACTTGTAATCCTCATAAACAGGACTCAACAGCAACATCAACTGCGACAACGACAACTACAACGAGAATGAGAATGAGAACCGAACTGACAACAATAAGAGCCAGAGCAACAGTCAACGATTATAGAAACTTGAGAATTTTAATTGCGGTTTGGCAAACAAACAGCAATTGTCAGTCGGCATCCTCAGTCAGACTTCAAAACGCCCAATGCCCACCCACACCAACTCCACCCACCACAAGTCTCTGTCGCTGGCCCTGCCACTTCAAAAGTTGCCATAAATGTCATGGTGTGGCATTGTTTTCTGGTTGTCACTACCCACCCATTGTTCGCTCGTTCGACCCGACTCCTCGTCATCCTCCTCCTCCTCGTCATACTTAACAGGAGTAACAAATGGCAACTTTTGTATTTTACAAAATGTTCTTTAATAATTTTTTAAGTTCTTTTAATTGTTTGTTCTGCGCTATTATGAGGATGATATGAGAATTCTTATGGTTATGATTTTCTGTAATTGTATTTTCTTTCAATGCGGTGGCAGTGGTCGGGTGGGGGGCATGTATAAAAAGCGCCGACATTTAATTGTTAAACGCTTCTGAGGTTATTAGGAATTTGTAAGGATTGTTTGCTCTTTAGCGGATAGGGGAGTTTGCGGTTTGAAACAACAATTTAATTGTGATGAGCAGAATAGCGTTGTTATTGCATGTGTAAGTATGTTGTCGGGTATTTCTGAGGGAGTCTGGTTTGGGTAAAGTTTTTAATTCAATTTAAATTTTCGTATAGGTTAACTTGAACTTGGAATTCATATGCCCACAATGGCCTTATTAATCTGAATTAAAGGATAAAGTCAAATTAAGAAACTTTTATGTATTTCAAGAACTTAATATATGATTAATTTACCGTACCAACTTAAGAACAGAACATTAAACTCGGGAATATAACAAAAAATACGAAATACTATTTATACCCTACACCACTTCGTGGGCTAGGGTATTATAAGTTAGTTTCGCCCCAAATGTTTGTAACACCAAGAAATAATCGAGCTAGACCCACCTTTAAGTATACCGATCGGCTTAGAATCACCAGCTGAGTCGATTTAACGATGTCTGTCTGTCCGTCCGTCTGTCCGTCTGCTGTCCATCTAAGCTTGTTCGCAATCTACAGGTCGCAATTGTTGTCCGATTGTCATGAAACTTGGCAGAAGTTATTTTTTCCGGCCAATGACCATCGGTATTGAATTTGGAGGAAATCGGTTCAGATTTAGATATAGCCCCCATACAAATGTCGCTCCCGATTTGACTTTTTTCGCCCTATAAAGCACATATAGTACCCGATTTTCATTAAATTTTGCACAACATCTTATAATCCAACTAGAAACACGTATGCAAAAATTGGGTAAGATCGGTTCAGATTTAGATATAGCCCCCATACAAATGTCGCTCCCGATTTGACATTTTCCGCTCTAGAGACGACATATTGTACCCGATTTTCTTTAAATTTTGCAGAACATCTTATAATCCAACTAGAAATACGTATGCAAAAATTGGGTAAGATCGGTTCAGATTTAGATATAGCCCCCATACAAATGTCGCTCCCGAATGTTTAACCGATTTTGGCCAAATTTTACATATTATATTTCACCAATAAACAGACATGGTGAAAGCGGGTCACATCGTTCCAGGTTTCAATATACCCCCAAACAAATGTCCTTTCCGATTCAACATTTTTTTGTCAAACACATACATTTAGAGTATGCAAAAATCCTTCCCGATTTCACTTTTTTACCGAATTGAATTGCAATGAGAATTGTTTGGGTGATGCCCATATGTCCATACTTTGGTATACTACTGTATAATTTGTATTTGTCTGTCGGACAATTAGATCAATTACCATATTATTTACCATACTCGTTAAATTTGACTGAAGATGAATTTATAGCATATAAATTATATGAATATAATTTATATAATTTGTATGAACTACATAAAATTGTTCCCATGAAATAAATGGTTTTAGTAATCAAAGCGAGGTACATACGCAGGGAGTGGTGTAGGGTATTATATAGTCGGCCCCGCCCGACTTTAGCCTTTCCTTACTTGTTTTATTATGAAATATTCGAAAGCTTTGTGTAGCTATTGTCGAGTAGAACAAGAATCTGTATTTGAAATTTCCTAGACACTCCAAAAATCTTGAGTTACAAGTAAAAACCAGTTTTTCGTATATAAGCCTGCAAATAAGTTGGTTGTCAACCGATTTGTTTGAGTATAAATTAAGAAACTTGAGTTTTTATTTCCAGATTCCACGTAGTTTTGTTTTGCACTGGGATGGTACAATGTTACCAGAAATTAGTGGCAGGGAAAAAGTTGACCGCTTGCCAATCATAGTCTCATCTCAAGGTATCGATAAACTACTTGGCATTCCAAAGTTAAAATCTTCGAGTGGAAAAGAAATATCAGATGCCGTGTTTAATTCAATAAATTAATATGAAATGCTTGATCTAGTTCAAATAATCTGCTTCGACACAACTGCTCATAATACAGGAGTTCAAAGCGGTGCTGCTGCTCTGCTTGAAGGAAAACTAGGTCGCGATTTATTATATTTTCCCTGCAGACACCATATTTACGAGTTGTTGATCCGTAAAGTGTTTGAAATTAGAGTGGCTACTACAGCCGGTCCAGAAGTGCTAATTTTTAATCGCTTTAGCAAATACTGGATTAATATTGACAAATTAAATTACAAGAGTTGTTTAGAAGATGAACACATTATTACAGTATTGACTGCTGAAGAACGTGGAACAATTTTAAATTACTGTCTAGATAACTTAAAACAAGCTCATAGCAGACGCGACTACAAAGAATTATTGCAATTAGTTGTCACTTTTCTTGGTGGTACGGTGCCGAATTTTAACACCTTTCGTATACCTGGTGCAACTTCTCATGCTCGATGGATGTCAAAATGTATTTATGCACTTAAAATGTATTTGTTTCGTAATGAATTCAATATGACCAACCAAGAGTTAAACGGTATACGTAGTGTCTGTCTGTTCGTAGTTCGTCTGGTTTGCCTGGTTTGGATGCACTAAAGCAATTGAAGCACCAAATCAAGACTTAAATTTAATTAAAAATATTATGGCTTATCCTGAAAGGGATATAGCTCTTGCTTTGCTACAAAAAATCAGCAATCATTTGTGGTATTTGTCGGAAGAAGCAGTCGGTCTTTCATTCTTCGATCCTAATGTAAGTGTTGCAATTAAAAAAAATGGTTCAGGCAATTAATGTTGAAGCAAATACAGAAAAATGCAAGCGAATAATAACTAATCCAACAAATATCGGCACATTTGCGCAAAAAGATTTAAGCGATTTTGTAAATTCCAATACACACGCATTCTTTGATCGTTTAGAAATTTCAAAAGAATTTTTGCAAGTCGATCCATCGGATTGGAATGAAAGATTTGACTACGCTCACGGATCACAAATTTGTAAAAACCTATCTGTAGTGAATGATGCTGCTGAAAGAGGTGCCAAATTCATTGCAGATTATAATAATAAATTAACCCACAACGAAGAGGAAAAACAATTCCTTTTTCAGGTGGTTAAAGAATATAACATGAATTATCCCACTTTTAAAAAGACTTCACTATTAAATTAAAATAATATTAATGTTACTATGAGTATGAAATTAATAAAAATATTTAAGTTTATTCTTAATTTTCAAATAAATGTAAATAAAATAAAAAATATATATATTTTTGCCTTATTTCTCATAATAAAAACAAAAAGGTGCTTGGGGCACGGCTAAAAATTATCCAATCGTTGTCAAATTTTTTTTATGCTTTTTGGGACTAAAACGAATATTTTTAGCGCTTGCCGTAACATATATTCGAGAAAATAAATTTGTCCATATAAATAAGGACCGGTCTAATATATATATATATAGCGGAAATAAAAAATTCAGTGGCGAAATTTGTATTGGAGCTATATATATATATATATATATATATATATATATATATATATATATATATATATATATATATATATATATATATAGCTCCAATACAAATTTCGCCACTGAATTTTTTATTTCCGCTCTAGAAATAGAATATTTCAACAGATATGCTTAAAATTTGGCCAACCAGCTCATATTTCAACTATTTCGAAAGTGGTCACATCGTTTCAGATTTATATATAGCTCCGAAATCGGAGGAGACTCCTATTTGGCTCTTTCCGCTCTAAAAACCACATACAGTTGAACTTCGATTAACCGTGATGCTCGGGACCGGGCTAATCACGGATAACCGAAAATCACGGTTAAAATAGGTAAAATTTTACATGTATAAATTTTATTATTTTTATTTATTTTTGACAAAAACATGTAAATCTGCGTCTATAAATAACTTATCATATCTCTAGGAATACATACATTTATTTAAAAAAATCTTTTATGGAAGTCTGTCTTATGCTTTTAGCTTTTGATTGTTCTTCCAACAAATGAGTTTGTATGCGATATATTTGCATTTTATCTGGTTCTGAAATACTTGGACAGTTAAAGTTTTCTCAAAAACCTAACAAAATACTACTAGCCTCTATTGTCTGAGCCACTGTAGGCGTTTCGTCCGCATTTCCTCCATCTGATTCCTCGGAATTTGAATCAAGCTCATCTTCTTGGCTTTGGGTAACCATGTCTACGATTTCGTCTTCAGATATAATAGCAAACGGAGCGACATCCACTTTTCGACAGCATCAATCGTACATCCAGACGGTATGGTTATATCTGCTTGTATCTCTATTATTTGGAGCATCTTCATTATGAGATAGTAAGTTATTCCAAACACTTTTTAAAACTTGTGGAGTTACAGAGTCCCACGAAGCTGCGACTGCCCACAAAGCTGTCTTAATATTCAAAGATTTAACGAACTCACGTCTGTCATTAGCACCAACAAGTTTTTGAACGATCAGTTTACGGTAGTGACATTTGAAGCTCCGAATTACTCCTTGATCCATAGGCTGAATCAAGGACGTGCAATTTGGTGGGAGATATTTTACTGTAACGTTTTCAGATATCATAGCATTTACATCTGGGTGTGCTGGACAGTTGTCTAATAGTAAAAGTATTTTACAGTCATTTTTGAGACCGATGCGCCGTTGATGTTCCTTTGCTTCTGGTACAAAATTTTGATTAAACCACTCCAGAAATAGCTGTTGTGTTACCCAAGCTTTCTTATTAGATTTATAAATCACAGGAAGGTGTTCAACGTTTTTTAAAGCTCTTGGATGGGCACTTTTTCCTATTATCATCAATTTACACTTGTGAGTTCCTGCAGCATTTGAACAAACTAGCACTGTGATTCTCTCCTTGGATTCCTTGTACCCTTCAATAGAATATTCATTACCACTAGCCAAAGAACTCTGAGGCAAACACCTCCAAAATAGACTGCTTTCGTCTGCATTGTAGATCTGTTCAGTTGTAAGTTGTGAGTGCAAATGAATAAGTGCACTCTGAATTCATGTTTAACTTCAAATGGAACATTTTTGCCTTTTCGACAATCATTTCGCCTGAAGTTCAGAAGCAAATTTCAGTTTAAGTTCATACAATATCTCGGATTTTCGGATGTTTTTAGTGTATATCTGTGTTTAAGGCTAAGCATTGAATCAGTATCGGAGCAAAATTTTAAAATCCGATCTTTGTTTTTTATTAAATCGAATACAGTTTGAATGCCAACTCCATATTTTTCAGACAACATTTTAAAAGGTACTTTACGTTTTGAGTATTCATTAATCAGCTCCATCTTTTCTTTAATTGAATGAAGCTTTCTTGCTCTTTTCGCGGATTTAGTTTTTGACGGTGGCATGATGTAAGGAAAACACGTCTTGACAGATCAAATTTCACAATAATGAATGAATATGAAAATTACACTTTCATGAAAAAGGGGAATCACCGAATTTTAATATGAGAGATGTGTGTGTATTATACGAAAAAAAACAAACAAGCAGTCATATGGACATGTGCATCACGGATAATAGAGGTAAATCACGCTTAATATAGGTAAAAAATCAACCACTCAGCTTCACGGTTAATAAATAATCACGGTTAATAGAGTCACGGTTAATCGAAGTTCAATTGTATATTAACCGATCTTCTTCAAATTTGGCAAAACAAATTATATTTCAACTAAGGGTCCGCCAAATAACATTTTTTTGAAAATGCTGTAAAAGAAACTACTGAATATTTTCGCCAATTTCTTTTTTTATTTGAAAGTACAATCCTTCCGGTTAATAATGGAAAATAATTTCATTCAAATGGCTGCCTCGGGCACCCCACAAATAATAGTCCAACAGTTGAATAGTTGAAAAAAAAAAACGTTAGATGGCGGACCCTATAGAAACAGCTCTGGCAAAAGTGGACCAGATCGGTTCAGATATATATATATAGCTCCAATACAAATGTCGACACTGAATTGGTTATTTCCGCTCTAAAAATAGCATATTTGAACTGATTAAACTTTAAATTTGGCAAACCAGCTCATATTTCAACTACAAACATCTAAGGCGAAAGTGGGTCACATCGGTTCAGATTTATATATAGCTCCCATATAAATGAGTCCCCCGATTTAATTCTTTCCGCTCTAGAAACCACATATTTAACAGATTTTCATCAAAAATTTGGGAAAGCGCCTTATATTTCAGGAAACCTATGCTAAAAATGTGTTAGATCGATTCAGATTTTTATATAGCTCCCATTCAAAGTTTATGTTCAAATTGTGTTCTTAGAAATACAGACAAAAGTATGAAATGTGTAGTATATATACCAGATCAAATGTAACGACCTTCGTATACCCTATACCACAAGGTATATTGACTAGGTGTAGGGTATCATATAGTCCGCCCGACTTTAACCTTCCTGACTTGTTTATAATTTAGTTTAGTGTCTGCTATAGTGATCCGAACAAGCGTCAGAGCTTATTTAACGTTAACGGGAAATCCGACCAGTATTAGTAATGCTCAAATGTTCAATTTACATGTTTTCCGATTTGAATCAAAAATCTAGTATCTGTCGATACATTTTGCCTTCAATATGAACATGATCATATTTGATTTGAACTGGGATATATTCTTGGCTCAGGACCATTTTGCATATTTTATTTTAGTCGAGAACATCGATAACTTTTATTATGAAGTCTCTCTAATAGACAGGGTGTTCCAACAAGAGGTGTTATTTTGGTATTCAAAGAAAAGTGTCATTTTTTGAGATAAATGATCGGATGTTTATTTCATAATAAAGAGGAAATGAATAACAACCTCAGCCAAATGGCCATCACGACCACGCTTACAGGACCATATCCTTTTCATGAAATTTTCCATAACCAAATCGCAAATCTTTGAGGTCTTGAATCAACGCTGGGCTATTGGCGTTGATCTTATCTTTCACGTGGCCCCAAAGGAAGAAGTCGCAAGGTGTTAAATCACAAGATCTCGGTGGCCAATTGTGATCACCTATTCGAGAGATAACACGGTCCGGAAACTTCTACAGAAGTTTGTGCGGCCAGGCCGATACGCCAAGGCAATACGAAAGCAATACTTCCGGATGATAAATCGGCTATATTGTCAGATTATCATCCGGAAGAAATCTAGATGCTATTGCCAAAATATCACCTGGATGATAAAAAACGGGATATCACGAGATAACCGCCCGGACGACAAAGAGCAATTTTTACATTTTCATATTTCAATTCAAGCAAAATTAATAATTACAAGAATAGGTGAACGAAGAACCACAATAAGAAAGTAAATGTATATAAAACAAAACAATTACAAAACAAGTTGCAAATTTCGCACTTGGGAAAGAACCAAAACATGTACCTGAAAATAAAACAAATTTTCCTTGCAGACCTTTAATTGGAGAAATGAAGTTACGTTTTTGAATTGATGACTTTTCCTTGGTTCACATCCTAATAAATTTGACATTCAACCAGTCAGATAACATCCATTTAAGAACGTGTTCGTTTAAAAAAACACATATTTAGTCCGTACGAATAGCAAAAAATTAATGTATGATAAAATGTAACAATTATAAACTTGTCAATTGTCTTCCCATCAGATCATTGGAAAAAGGCTGTCGACTTCATCATTCTTGAAGAAAATCTTTTTCTTGAAGAATATCTTCTGCCGCCTTTTATTGCACGAGTTAATTTTTCAGTATTTAACCACAAAATATACGGATTTCCAATAAAAGACAATTTCCTTTTTTGTTTGCCAAACATTCATTCGAAATATGATATGGCAGAATTTCAATATTGCCAATATTTCTCCGAGATGAAAAAAGGATGATATGAAAAATATATTTTTTATGAATTTCTTCAAAATTATAAATGGATGATATTGCCGCAATATCCCCTTGGTGATGTCTCTCTCAAATGTTTGTAGGGTACACTATGTAGATAAAACAAGGACCAATGTTACCGATTTTTACTGTTGATGTTTCTGGGTGAAGTATGACGTGCTGTGCCAAATTTTATCAGATTCGGTTGAAATTGTTTCTTTCTACATCAAAAAGATCACTTTGAAAATATATACATTAGAGTGGCTTCATGATAAAAGTAGTGGATGTTCCCGACTAAAATTAAAGATTGGTTTGTTTTATGTGTTCTCCCAAAATATTTCGCTTTTATCATTGTCCGTTCGTGAGCTGGACGCGTTCAAAATAACCTCTATAAATCAGGTTTTTCTTGAATAAAATTCACGTTGAGAATGGTATTTAGAAAAAACCTGCCAGAAATCTGGTCCGAGCCTTATATAACCATATGAAAAGCTTGCATTTTAACCAAGAATAGAGGTAGAATTATAACATGTTTGTGCAATTTTTGTTGCATATTTTATAAAAACCGCAATAACTTAGTTCGATTTCTGTTGGATCGTTGAAAAGTGGGGTTATTTGCATCATAAACACATGATAGTCTTATAAAGAGTGATTTTTTTGAGGTTAGGATTTTCATGCATTAGTATTTGACAGATCACGTGGGATTTCAGACATGGTGTCAAAGAGAAAGATGCTCAGTATGCTTTGACATTTCATCATGAATCGTCTTACAAACGAACAACGCTTGCAAATTATTGAATTTTATTATCAAAATGCGTGCTCTGTTAAGAAAGTTCATTGCGCGCTTCCATTTTATGGTCAGTTTAATCGACCCACTGAAGCGGCTATTCGGGCTATTGTGACTAAATTTCGCACCAAATTTACATTGTTGGACATTAAACCACCAACACGCTTACGTAGAGTGCGAACTGAAGAAAATATCGCAGCTGTATCGGCCAGTGTTAATGATGACCACCAATTTTCGATTCGTCGCCGTTCGCACCAATTGGGTCTCTGTTACTCAAAAACGTGGAAATGCCAAAATTGGACTAAGCGGATGGACCACCTAAGACGCAGCCGCGGTCAACATTTAAATGAAATTATCTTCAAAAAGTAAATGTCATGGACCAATCTAACGTTTCAAATAAAGAACCGATGAGATTTTGCAAATTTTATGCGTTTTTTTTAAAAAAAAAGTTATCAAGCTCTTAAAAAATCACCCTTTATAAAGCTAATTTTTTTAAAGAAATAAAAAAATTGTACAAAAATGTTAAAATACTACCCCCTATTCTGGGTAAAAATTCAAGTTTTTGACATGGCTAGATAAGGCTCGGACCAGATTTTAATTTTTTTCTCAATAGCATTCTGAATTTTATTCAAGAAAAATCTGATTTATAGAGGTTATTTTGAACGCGTGCAGCTCACGAACGACAATGATAAAATCAAAATATTTTGGGAGAACACATAAACCAAACCAATCTTTCATTGTAGTCGGGAACATCCACAACTTTTATTTTGAAGCCACTCTAATGTACATATGTTTTAATTGAAATATAATATGTTGTGACAATTTGAAGAAAATCGATTAAAACATGTGGTTTCTAAAGCCGAAATAGTCATATCGGGAGCGAAATTTGGGAGCTATATATAAGTGATAACATATTAAATAGCGTTCTTCCTTGTGCAGATTTTTATTGCGATCAGATAACAATTGCAACCTGTGCTTTAATGGACAGTCAGACGGACGGACAGACGGCCATGACTAAATATCAGACTCAGAAAGTGACTCTAAGTCGATTGGTATAACAAACGATGTTTTATTATATCGATGTAACTAACAAATGCATAATACCCTAGTGGAGGGATGAATTATAATTTAACTCGCATTTTTATAAAACGTTGTATTGTTGTTCGTCGCTTCCTTTTCCAACCAAGTGATATTGAAATAAAAATCAATATCACTTGGTTTTGGACAAGTGGTGAACGAAATTTGTATAGTTTCCTGTTTTACTAATGGAAACCGTATTTTCCTCATTGTCATACTGCAATGTCCTTAAATGTGAAGTGTTGTCCTGTTTACAACAAATTGTCTTTATGCTAATCTCAAGTATACTGCAGTGCCTCATAATAAAAGCTGCTATCAGATTTGCTTTTCTCATAATTATGGTCATATTTTCATTAAATTTGTATGCAAAGAAATTATTGAAAAATATAAAAATAAAACATTGATTTGAATGAAATGTGTTTAAGGCGAATTATAACGTACGTGGAGTGTGTGACACCTCACATCTGTGTGGCGCTATATCCACTTATCGATGTTGCCATTGGGATGTTGCCATCATACGCTGCTTTGGGAAATTTTATAATGCAACTAGTAAAAACAGTTATTCGTTGAATACTCTTTCTTGATTAACCATTTTTTTAATTTTTTTGCTCATTGTTGTAAGAACGTGTCGTTCGATAAAGACATAATTTTCTGATCGTCCTAAAATAACATTGCAAAACTAAAGCTTTATTGTTGCCAGCTAACTTCGTGAGGAAAATAAAAGTAAAGGAAAGTCATTACTTATAACGTTGTGGAACCAATCTCAATTGTGTTTTACTTCTTTTCCTAAAGTGCTTTCTGGGTTTCGTTGCTGTTACCCATTTTTTGGTTGGATTCAGTATTTTTCTACCACATTGGTTGAAATGTAAAATGTAGATATTTTAGGTAGAGACACAAGAGCCATTATACAAATTAGACATAATTTTACCGAAGTGTATTTGATATTTTTATACCCTCCACAACAGGATGGGGGTATACTATGTTTGTCATTCCGTTTGCAACTCCATGAAATATCGACCTGAAACCTTTCCAAACATATTTATTGATTTTCAAAAAATTCTAAGACGATCTAACCATATCCGTCCGTCTGTTGAGAACGCGCTAGCACGTCTAGGACGTCCAAATTTTGCTGGGCATAATCGGTCCAAAGAGAAATTTTTTTCCCTCACAAGCACTTAAAATACCCTTAATAATCCCTAATATTTAGAGTTTTTTAATATATATATATTAGAGTGGCTTTAAAATAAAAGTAGTGGATGTTCCCGACTAAAATGAAAGATGGGTTTGTTTTATGTGTTCTCCCAAAATATTTCGCTTATCATCATAGTCATAGTCCGTTCGTGAGCTGGACTCGTTCAAAATAACCTCTATAAATCAATGTTTTCTTAAATAAAATTCGCGGTAAGAATTGTATTTAGAAAAAACATGCTAGAAATTAAAATCTGGACGGAGCCTTATCAAACCATATCAAAAACTTGCATTTTAACCCACAATAGAGGTAGAATTTTAACATTTTTGTGCAATTTTTGTTGCATTTCTTATAAAAACCGCAATAACTTCCATACTTTTAGTTCGATTTGTGTTTTTGTTGGATCGTTGAAGAGGTATTGATGACCAATTCCAATTTTTAGAACTTCCTAGCCCATTAAGGGCCGAACATTTTTTTCTTACTGTTGGTTCTCAGTGGGTTAAATGTGATGTAAAAACTGAAATATGGGTTTATTTGCATCGTAAACACATTCTAGTCTTACAAAAAGCTAATTTTTGAAAAAAAAAGAAGCATCTGCAATTTTGGTCTTTATATGGATAAATTGGGAGCGTAACTTCACATAAGATGTTACAATAAAACCGTGCGTCATGATTTGCCTCCCAAAAACAAGATTATATAGAAGTGAAACTATAGGTCACTAATAGGAAAACGCATACCCAGTTTGTTATTTCGTGGTCGTTTGTCTTTTTTACAGGACTTTAAATTTCCAAAGGATGAAAATGTTTCAATAATTTATTTTCGTACTTTTGCGTGCCACACAAGGGCGATATTGGTATCAAATAAAAGAGAAAACCATCTGCTAAATATACTCTTAATTTCATGAGTCTATCTATGTTGATTTAATATTAACGATCATTTAAATTTTTCCCCTTTAAGATGTTTATGTAGACTATTCATGTTTTAATTTGTAAGGGGGGAAATTTGAAATTGTTATATTTCTTTCCAAAAATTAACTTTATAAGTCTAGAATGTGATTACGATGTAAATAACCCCTTTTTCAGTTTTTACTTCACATTTAACCCACTGCCCTTAATGGGTTAGCAAATTCTAAAGATTGTAATTGGTTATCAATACCTCTCCAACGAGCCCCTAAAAACATAAATCGAACTAAAAATGTGGAAGTTATTGCGGTTTTTATAAAAAATGCATCAAAATTTGCACTAAAATAGTAGAAATCTGTCCTTTGTACTGGGTCATATTGCAAGTTTTTAATATGGTTTGATAAGGCTCGGGTCGGATTTTAATTTCTAGCGGTTTTTTCTCAATACCATTCTCATAATGAATTTTATTCAAGAAAAACCTGATTTATTGAGGTTATTTTGAACGCGTCCAGCTCACGAATGGACAATGATGAAAGCGAAATATTTTGGGAGAACACATAAAACAAACCAATCTTTCATTTTAGTCGGGAACATCAACAACATTTTTTCCTTCCTCACAAAAGAACCCACCTTAATATATATATGCGCTTATATTTACTTGATTTTTGGGTGAGCGAATCCCCCTTATAGAAAAAACACATGCGCCATAAAGTGATCCTTATGGTAGGGGGGAACATGGGACCTACAACAGCTAGAAACACGAAATTCGGTGTGTACATTCCTCTATTTTAATAGATGCATTAATAGATAAAGGTTTTTTTTTACGAAATTCGTACTTTTAGGGGGTAAAATGAAAAAATGAGGTAAAAATTTTACCAACCATGCTGCACCCAGAATAATGAAATTTGGTGAATACATTGTTCTTATTGTGTAGGCACGTACAAAAAAGGGATTTTTCGAAATATGTATTTAGGGGGGTAAAATGGAAAAGGTGTATACATTCCTGAGACTGCGTAGACTGTACATTAGAGCGTACCAGGTTACAAGTAAAAAAAAAAAGTTCGCCGTACACCTTCGAATATGAAGTATTATTGAAAGGTAGTTTCAAAAAAAAAATTTTTTATTTTTTTATGCCGAACGTAGGGGTCGCGCTTTTACATTTTTCTATATAACTTCTGCATTTATAAACGGATTTTAAAGTGTGATACATCGATGTTTTTGTCCGATTTTTTTGTCTTTGAAGTCATTGAGCTCAAACATGATTCATGATTTTATGCGAGCTTTAATTTTCGATTATTAGAGTGGTACATTAGGGTAGTAGCAACTGAGAAATGATGGGTAAGTACCAGAAGGGGGTGCTTGAGCTCAATGACTTCAAAGACAAAAAAATCGGCCTCGTCGAGACAAAAACATCGATGTATCACACTTTAAAATCCGTTTATAAATACAAGTTATATAGAAAAATGTAAAAGCGCGACCCCTACGTTCGGCATAAAAAAATAAAAATTTTTTTTTTGAAACTACCTTTCAATAATACTTCATATTCGAAGGTGTACGGCGAACTTTTTTTTTGAGGTACGCCCTACTGTACATCCCTCTAGTTACGTAGACACGTAAAACAAAGAGATTTTCGAAAGTCGTACTTTTAAGGAGGTTAATCATGAAATTCGGTGTTACATTCCTCTGACTGCGTAGACAAGAAAAATAAAAGGGTTTTTACAAATTCATACTTTCAAGGGATAAATGGGTACAGAGGGATACAAATGGTACCAACATAACGGCTAAAGCTACAATGATGAAATTCGGGATGTACATCCCTCTGTGTATGCAGACACGTAAAATAAAGATATTTTCGACTACGTAGATATGAAAAATAAAAAAGGGTTTTTAAAATTCCTACTTTCATTGGACACAATGTGAACGGAGGGATAAAAATGGTACCCACTAAACGGCTGCAGCTAGAAGGATGAAATTGCGAGTGTACATCTCTCTAGTTACGTAGACACGTAAAAAAGGGATTTTCGAAAATCGTACTTTTAAAAGGGGTAAAATGGGTAAAAGGGGATACAAATTGTACCAACCAAATGGGAGTAGTTACAATCATGGAATTCTGTGTATATATTCTCCTCACTGCATAGACACGCAAAATAAAAATATTTTGCATAAAAAAATGATAACTGTTTATTTTGGCTTTTAGTGCAAAAAATGAAATGAAAAATTAATATTTTTTTTTTGAAAAAAAAAATGATAACTGATAATGAGATATTTTAGCGCAAACAATGAAATTAACAAATATATATTTATTGATTTTTTTGTTTTTTTTTTAACTAATAAAATTTATAAAAATAATATTATTAAAAAATTAATACAAATGAGCATTTCTACATTTGGCCAGATATATCAGAAACTTCTGAAAACTCCAATTTGAAATGTATGATATATTTAGAACACAGATTTAGTCAGATGCTGAGAAAAATCAAAACATAAAATAGCTTCCATACTAATTTTAATATCCATCAAGGTTATCGTTATCCGATCGAAATAAGATTTCTTCTTTCAGCCAAATAGAAAACAAAAGAGGGTTTGCGTTTCGCAATTCGAAAAACAAATTCTTCCACCCTCATATCCTGGGGCACCACAATAGAATGCCGAAACAATAACTCATACATACCACAATCGCCTTACATTTCTCCTTTAAATGCTACGGACAAACCATTAGCTGGTGTTAGAGCCTCAATATTTCCTAATTCGTAAAATCGACATAAAATTATGATTTACGGAATAATAATAAATTTTGAATAACTTATTCACCCTTGTGGTTTACAAACATATAAACCTCTTAGGATCATATCATCGCATCATTTTCACTGCGGCTCCACCACCCCGCACAACTGTCTGCCTTAACACTTTATTAACAAACAAAAAGGAACTGAAAAGTCCCTTCAACGGAAGACTATGAAAATCTTCGTTTTGGGTTCGGAAAATAAAACCAAATCAAATTGTCCCTAATTTAAGCCATAAAATGCCGTAATAATCTCTTACCTTATTGTTGGGCTTTATTAAACAGCAGTTAGAGTCATAAAAGAAGATGACGACGACGACGAAGTAAACCGAAAATTTATGGGTTTGTTAACAGCATCCATATGGAAAGTGCCCCTCGTTGCCATTGTGCCAGACGGTAGCAGAAGGTTCCACGACCAGCAATTTACATAGAAATCAACTTAATTTAGATTTTGCTTTTCTCTCGCATATTGTTGATTCCAAAAGGGAGAGCCGCACACACTTCTGTGTGTCAGGCTAAATGGAGCTAATGGTGCTGGCTTGAGGGGGCCTGAGGAAGGGTCACTATTAAGTATTAGAAATGTCATCAAAATGGATTTACTGATTGTGGGACAAATATGCGGCGAACGTGACCTGTAGGAAAAGTTTAGTTTAGACTCGAAAAAAATAATGATTTGGGTTCACCTAGGATTTCTCTTGTTCGGATAATAGTGGATATGGTAACAAACATTTGAATATTTAAAAAGTGTGTTATTTGCCCATTTGTAAGGGCGCTACATTAAAAAGTGGACCCTTATAGATCACTTTCAAAGTAGGTATTCTTTATTGAAATATAACATGATCTGCAAAATATTATCAAGATACAATGTAAGATGTGGGTTCTAGAGTGATAATAGTGTAAACTGGAGGCCCATTTGTATGAGGAATATACCAAAACATTGACCTATATCGCTGACTTTCAAAATAGGTGTTTCTAGTCCAAACGTAACATATTGTGAGAAATTTGATCAAGATCCGATGTAAAATGTGCATTTTACAGCAGAAATTTTGTAAATCGGAGGTACATTTGGGGGAGGTACATAGGGGCTATATCCAAGCATAGACCACTTTCCCGTTAGCTGTTTCTAGTTCAAATATAACATGATCCTGAAAATGTTGTCATGATCCCATGTAAAATGTGTATTTCAGAGCACTAATAGTGTAAATTATAGGGATATTTGTATGGAGGCTATATCTAAATCTAAACCGATTTCATCCATATTCACTACCAATCGTCCTTGGCCAAAAAAGTAACTTTCGCCAAATTTCGTGACATTCGCACACCAATTGCGACCTGTACAGTGCGAACAAGCTTAGATGGAAGCAGACGGACAGACATCGTTAAATCGATTCAACTGGTTATTGTAAGGCGATCCGTATACTTAAAGGTGGGTCTAGCTGGATTATTTCTTGGTGTTACAAACATTTGGCGCGAAAGTAAGTTATAATACCATATTTCACGAAATGGTGTAGGGTATAAAAACTACCACACCTATTTATAGGGACTTGGCAGTTATTTAACGGTAGTTGTGATAAGACCATGGGAACAATATTTTAATCATATTGAATAGGGAAAATTTTGGTATTAGTATTGAGGTTAGAGTGATCAAAATCCCGGGTTTTCTAACATTTCGGTTTTCGGGTTTTTCGAAAATCGTGATTTAAAAAATTTCAAAAACCGGTCGGACCGAGTTCTTTTTGAAACAGTAAAAAATGGGGAACATATTCATTTGTTTGTTTGACTTTTGTGCATACTCTTTCTTGAGGATAGGATATTTCACAATCAGATTATGCGCACAGAAATCTTTTCAAATTTACTCCAAACATTCCCGCCTGAATTAGTTTGAAATCCATTACCAAAAATTCATTCATTAAATAAGAAAAAAATTGTATGTTTTAAATGAAATTCAAGGATTGTTCGCATTTTTGGACTACTTTAAATATAACGACCTTTCATTTTTCTCTAGAAGATACCAACGATTAAACTAGAACCGCACTGGATCACGAATAAAGCTGTGTCACACCCAAAAATCAATACTTGATTGTTTACTGATGATCAGCGAAATATTTCTTCGTTAGGTCAAACCGTTTGTGACCTAATCGCTCCTTAAAATATCTCTACAAATAATCCGATTTATTTAAATAAAACCAATGGATAAAAACGCTTCCACCTCATCAAGTCTGTAAATCGAACTATTAATAAACTTTGAAATTTTTTTAAGAACGCGCCCACTTATATTGCGGCACAAACAAAATATTTATATAGAGTGCCTAGTAAATGCATCTATCACTTGGATGATTCCATCAAAAATCTACCCAAATCTACCCAAAAACAGAGTTACAAGCCGAACCATAATTATCGGCGGCGGCGGCGCTGTTCAAAATGGGTCGGCGGCGGCGGCTTTCGGCTCATTTGTCGGCTCGTTCTGTCATTCGATCACCCCTATTAATTTGACAATTTTGGGAAATGGAAGGAATAATTTGTATTAAAAACCAACACCTTTTCTTTTATTCAATATATTTATATTATAGTTCAATATTCGTTAATATTAGCCAATGTTCCCATAATTTAATATTATTATCCCATACAATTATTTTTTGGAAGTGGGAATCCATTCTCAAAATTTATAATATGGATGAATTTAATAAATATTTTTGAAATTACAGATTTTCGTGTGAGGCATATTTGACCAGACATCTTGAATATCATAATCTTTCCAATGAATGTATTATCATATATATATACCTACTTTGACACACTAAAGAAGCACAATAGAGATACTGTTGTTTAATTGGGCTGTTTTTCTTTAAATCGGGATAAGAAGCTGCGATAATAAAAACGTTTATAAAAATTTAATTTTTTACCCAAAATAAAAAATTAATTGTCGGCAACAACAATATAAATATTTGTATCAAAACAAATTTTCAAAAAAAAATATTTTCGAAAATATTGTCGATAACTATAAATTGGACCTACACTGGATAATTATCCATGCTAAGTCCAATATTGTTAACATAAAATATTTTTGTTAAAATTTGTTTTTATACACACATTGGTATTGCTGTTGGTGATAATTTTAAAAACAGAAATTTTTATTTTGAGTTAAATTTTAGCTTTCTATTTGTTTTTTTCTTATCACAGCTCAGTTATCCAGTCTTAAAGAAAAACAGCCTTATTGTTATATATAGGTACACATGGCCACGCGTACTGGATTTGACTTATATAAATGCGACTTTAAAATCAAAATACAATCATTCAACTTTCTATAGACGTCATCATATGTGGGATACTAAATTCAAAGAAAGGTCAATATATTTCACAGTAGTAGGTTGTCTAAGTCGACAGTTATATTTTCTTTTGTAATTTTAAGTGGGTTGTCTATTTTGGTAGTAAGATTTGACTGAGTTAGAACTCCGTCAAATCTAGGCGGCGTGGTTGCAGTCGATATGAGTCGATGAAATCGGCGGCGTGTTGAAGTCGATTTGAGCCGACGAAATCGGCGGCGGCGCGGCTCGTGCAGATCCATGCGGCGGCGGCGGCTTGTCGGCTTAAAATCGGTCGGCTTGTATCTCTGCCCAAAAACTATAGTTTTGAAAATTGATCTTCTGAGTCAGTTATTCCCGACAGTATGGATTATTACGAAAGTTTGTGTATGTCTTCTTCTCATAAAAATATTTTATGCGTATTTTTAGAAAAAACAAGTAAGGCAACGCTAAAGTCGGGCGGTGCCGACTATATGATACACTCCACTTTCTATCCGAACACAATTCAATTCGGTAAAAAAGTGCAAACGGGAAAGCCTTATGTAT
Organism: Polietes domitor; assembly: GCA_947397865.1. Taxonomy (NCBI): domain Eukaryota; kingdom Metazoa; phylum Arthropoda; class Insecta; order Diptera; family Muscidae; genus Polietes; species Polietes domitor. The sequence continues at coordinate 195,339,189 of OX377618.1, forward strand.
GTTCCTAATCATAGTCTAATATTACCTGACCCAATTTGACAAATCGAGAGGAATATTTGTATCGGGGCTATATCCAAACATGGAATGAAGTGACTAACTTTCACAATAAGTTTTTTCAGTTCAAGTAAAGGTGTTATGCTCACTTTGAAGAATTTTGAAAAGTCAATCCGGGAGCGAAATTTGAATGGGAGCTTTATGTAAATCTGAACCGATCTAACACATTTTCACCACAGGTGTTTCCAGTTGAAATATAAGGTGTTTTGACAATTTTGAAGAAAATCTCTTAAAATATGTGGATTTTAGGGAGGAAAAATTTGGGAGCGAAATTTGTATGGGATCTATATATAAATCAGAACCGATCTGGCCCATTTTTGCCATGGGTGTTTCTAATGGAAACATAAGATATTTTGCCAAATTTGATGAAGGTCTGTTAAAATATGTGGTTTCTAGAGTAGAAAAAGTCAAATCGGCAGCGAAATTTGAATGGGAGCTATATGTAAATCTGAACCGATCTGACCAATTTTTAACATAGGTGTTCCTAGTTTAAATATAAGATGTTTTGCCAAATCACCATGGGTGTTTCTAGTTGGAATATAAGATATTTTGTAAGATTTGAAGAAGATCTGTTAACATATGGGGTTTATTGAGTCGAAAAAGTGAAATCAGGAGTGAAATTTGTGAGGGAGCTATATATAAATCTGAACCGATCTGACCTATATTCACCATGGGTGTTTCTTGTGGAAGTATAAGATATTTAGCCAAATTTGAAGAAGATCTGTAAAAATATGTGGTTTCTATACCAGAAAAAGTCAAATCGAGAGCGACATTTGAATGAGAGCTATATAAAGAGTGATTTTTTTGAGGTTAGGATTTTCATGCATTAGTATTTGACAGATCACGTGGGATTTCAGACATGGTGTCAAAGAGAAAGATGCTCAGTATGCTTTGACATTTTATCATGAATAGACTTACTAACGAGCAACGCTTGCAAATCATTGAATTTTATTATCAAAATGCGTGCTCTGTTAAGAAAGTTCATCGCACGCTTCCATTTTATGGTCAGTTTAATCGACCCACTGAAGCGGCTATTCGGGCTATTGTGACTAAATTTCGCACCAAATTTACATTGTTGGACATTAAACCACCAAGACGCTTACGTAGAGTACGAACTGAAGAAAATATCGCAGCTGTATCGGCCAATGTTAATGATGACCATCAATTATCGATTCGTCGCCGTTCGCAGCAATTGGGCCTCTGTTACTCAAAAACGTGGAAATGCCAAAATTGGACTAAGCGGATGGACCACTTGAGGCGCAGCCGCGGTCAACATTTAAATGAAATTATCTTCAAAAAGTAAATGTCATGGACCAATCTAACGTTTCAAATAAAGAACCGATGAGATTTTGCAAATTTTATGCGTTTTTTTTAAAAAAAAAGTTATCAAGTCTAAAAAAATCACCCTATACAAATCTGAACCGATCTGACCAATTTTTAACATAGGTGTTCCTAGTTTAAATATAAGATGTTTTGCCAAATCCGAAGACAATCTGATACAATATGTGGTTCTTAGAGCGGAAATAGTCAAATCGGGAGCGAAATTTGTATGGGAGCTATATATAAATCTGAACCGATCTAACACATTTTCACCACAGGTGTTTCTAGATGAAATAAAAGATGTTTTGCCAATTTTGAAGAAAATCTGTTGTAATATGTGGTTCTATAGTGAAAAGAGTCAAATCGGGAGTGAAATTCGTATGGGGGCTATATCTAAATCTGAACCGATTTTCAAATTAAATAGCGTTCGTCCTTGTCCCGAAAAACTTCGTTGTGCAAAGTTTCATTTGGTTCAGGCTACAATAGCCACCTGAATCGTTATTACAAGAATAGATGGACAGACAGTCGGACATTGCTAAATCGATTCAAAAAGTGATTATAAGACGATCGGTATAATTAACAATGTGTCTATCTCTCTTCCTTTTGGGTGTTATAAACAAATGCACAAAGACATAATACTCTCGTGGAGTGTATACAAATTATAACTTATTTTTCACGAGTTATGAGTTGGTTAAATTACGATTTTTTCAAAGAGGTGTGTTCATTCAATCGCATGTAACTCCTGAAATATATGACCAATTTGAATTTGTATGCGTTTGCATTTCCCGTACTTTTTATTTGCCGAGGAAAGGGAATTATTTTTTCGATTTCCCGGGATACTGTTTGCTTATTTTTCTTTTTTCCGAATAAAATAGTCGAACTTTAATAAAGTAAATTATTATATTTCGCTAAACAAAACATAATAACCTCAAGCTTTAATGTATTTATAAAAAATAGCCCTCATCTGGTTTGTAGAGCAATCCTCCCGGCTCAACAGCATCAATGGGAATACACTCATCATTCATTCCGTGAAACTAATTTCCACGAAGTGGTGTAGTTTATAAAACTGAAATCAAGATTATCGAGTATATATATCTGTACACATATTTTTTAATTTAAGAGTTTTTTGAAATACAAAAACTTTTTAAAGCTAATAACGATGTATTATTAATTGCTAATAAATATCAAATTATCAGTTCACTTTCCTGTAGCTTCGAATACCTAAATTTATATTTTGAGGCAGCAATATTGTCACTTTTTTCAATGTATAGTTGTTACTTTAGATTTTATGAATACATTTTGTTAATTTATTAGTAAAACTGTATATAACCCCTGTACGATTTCTCCACTGATATTAGCATATCAAGACTTTATTCATAAAGATATCAAAAATTCTGATTCTGAAAATTTACTTTTAGGGTGTAAAATGGAAAAAGGGGATAAAAATCGTACCAAACAAATGGATGCAGCTAGAACCATGAAATTCGCGGTATACATTCCTCTGACTGACTGACACGAAAAAAAAAGTTTTCCAAATTCGTACTTTCAAGGGATTCAATGGGGGCAGAAGGATAAAAATGGTACCAACTAAAAGGCTACAGCTAGAATGATGAAATTTTGGAAAGTCGTACTTTTAAGGAGTAAAATGCGAAATGGTACCAACAAAATGGCAGATAGTATCATGGAATTGGGTATATACATTCCTCTGAGTGCATAGCCACGTAAAATATTTTTTTTCCAAATTCGTACTTTATTTTGTTGCTTTTACAACAAAAAATGGTAGAATCATGAAGTTATCTTATACTGCGTACGTGAGAGATAAGGACTTTTCAAAATTTATACTTTTGAAATTAAAATAGGATGGAAATACAACCAATGAAAATACACCCCAATATTTAGGGTATTTATTGAAGTATTATTTACATTCTATATATACATAGTATAAAAATATTGGTAGCCTTAGCTTATTAATTATATTTCTGATTTTCATACATTTGAAATTTGTTGCGGACATTCCTCTTGTAGCTTGGAAGCACCACAAAGAAAATAAATTTTAGCGGGCGAAATGCGACAAAAATGGATAAAATATGGTACCAATGATACGACAAGAACTAGAATCATGAAATTCGGTGTGTACATGTAATTGCATAAACACGTAAAATAGAGGGATTTAATAATTGATATAATTGAAAAAGAGGGATATATATACAGTTGCGGTCAAAATAATAGCAGCGCACCACAGCGTAGGATACATTTTCATATATTTGTTTTTGTGACAATTTGTTTATTCTTACTATTGCATTAAATGCTGTGTTATGAGGTTACAAACACAAAATCAATTATTTTCATTTGGTGATATGATTATAATGGCTTAAGAAATTTCACATTTTTTGGATTATTCGACATTTTGGACCGGTCAAAATAATAGCAGCATTCAAAATTTTTCAAGAAAAAGGAATTTTATCTCATTTTTCCAATTCGATTTGATATTATGAAATGTACACTATTTCTGAAATGTTATAAGTTTATTTTTCTTCATACGTAGGGCGAGGAGAGCATTATAAAAATGTTGAAATCTGATGGAAAATCATATAAAGAAGTTCGATTTTTTCCAGTGTTCCATTAAAATGATCAGAAATTCGATATTATAAGAAGAAAAAACAAAAACACGTCAAAAAAAAAATCGTTTATATCACATGCAACCATTCGCCGAATAGTAATGTCTAGAACAAAAATCCCACTTACGCCCGCCACAGAAATAAAAAACAATGTCTGTCCATCATTGACAGTTTAAAATGTTCGTAGAATACTAAGAAAACATAATCTGTAAGGCGGAAGTCCGATCACAATAAAATTGCAATTCGCAAAAACACACCTGCAATAGCCAACCAAAAGTTTATGGTCAATTGAATCAAAAATTGTTTTATATGGTAGGACAGACCGTAATACATCTCCAGGTATAGTACCAAAACTGTCAAATACGGAGGATCAAGCATAATAGCATGAGCTTGTTTTTCATATTATGGAGTTAGGTCAATACATTAGCCCAGAACTACTATGGACTCTGTCCAGTACATCAAAATACTGCCTAATATTATGCTTACGTATGCAGAATATGAAATGCCCCTTAAATGAGTCTTCTAGCAGGTCAATTATCCCGAAAACACCAGACGACTCGCAAAAAGGTGGTTTGAAGTCAATAATATCGATGTTATGGAATGGTTCTGGCAGACATCACATATCAATATAATCAAAAATTTGAAGTGTGATGACCAAAATGAGGTCTCACTAGCAATACTGAAAAACAATAACGATATTTGACACGAAATTATAGAAGCATGGTCAAAAATACCGCATGAAAGGTTCAAAATACTAGTTGACTCCAAGAAACGACGTTATTTAACATTATTAAGCAATGAAATTAGTACAAATAAGTGTTAAATTCAAGAAAATGTCGTTATTTAAGGAATTATTCAAAAAAGTTATCAATTAAAGTGAATTGAAACAAAATATTTTTAGTTTTTATTAGCGCTGCTATTTTTTTGACTGGTCTCATTTTTGACATAACTGGTTCAAAAGGCTTAATCTCAAAATTACAAAAGTTTTTATTCAAAGCCATATTAAGAATAGAACAATACCACCTTTCAATCACTGTAAAAACTTTTATGATTTTCGAAGTAAAAGTGATATTTTTTGTCGACATTTTTTTATCTCGTCGCTGCTATTTTTTTGACCGCAGCTGTATATATTGGGTGTGTATTCGGTGGTCTGACTATGAAGACTCGAAACAAAAAGTTTTTTTTCCAAATTTGTACATTTGGGCGGAGAATGCTGATTAAAATTTGTACTTTTCTTATCAAAATAATGCAGTCACTATCTGTATCTGAAAATGCTTCTCCCTAATGGCGACTGACAATCGCCTAATATTTTCGGCATGTTCACTTTCACAATTACAGCATTTTATTTATTTATAGTATAAGTACGCATAAGTATAGGGTGTTTTTTATTGAGGTATAGAACTTCGAATTGAAATAAAACACAAGAAAATCGTTTTAATGTCCATCAATTTGGCTTTATTGGAAGGATAATTTTATGCCATTAATATTTAAATATGATTTCGGGCATGTGGCCGCCGCGGCTGGCTCGAATATAGCCAATTCTACAGGTCCAATTTTCAACCACTTTCTCCAATTGCTGTGCAGCTCCAATTGCTGTGCACGGTGGCGAATCGATTCATTCGGGTCCTCTTCAACACTTTGCTCTACAGCGGCAATTGTTTCTTCGGTGCGCACTGTTCGACGTCTCTGCGGATGCGTATTATCACATAGAGTAAACGTAGTGCGAAAACGATCCATGGTTAACCGAATTAATTGCTCTGATGGACGATTATGTCGACCATAAAATGGTGAACTTCGCGAACTGAACCATTACTTTCGAAATAAATTTGCACGATTTGCAAGCGTTGTTCTTTTGTCAACCTGTTCATGATGAAATGGCAAACCAAACTTAATATTAATCACTTGACAGCTGACAAAATGACCGCCAGTTAAAAAAGTGATGCCAACTTAAAGTTCTATACCCCAATAAAAAAACACCCTATATATATTACAGTTTGAAATAGTAATCAAATATAGTAATGTGCATAAACATATCACAATTTTCGTAATGTGGTTCTGTACTTCTATGCCGACATCTGCTCGTAATACTGTGGAATGCACTCCGTGGTGGAGGGTTTATAAGATTCGGCCCGGTCGAACTTAACGCCTTCTTACTTCTTTTGAATTGAGTTTGCATTTATTTGTATATAAATTAGAATAATTTATTGCCGGCTTGCCTCAATAATACCACTATGGCGCTGAGGCCAGGAAAGTTATTTATATAGAATCTGTACAAATGAACAAATAATATTTGTAAAATATATTGGCAAAAACATTCGTTTTTAATTTGTAATACATCAGTATTTTAAAAAAGGCACTCTAGTTACTATATGTTGACCTAAGCTAAACGCCAGGCATGGACGAGTAGAATATATATATGACAAATTCCACGAATGTTCAAAACTATAGTTTTTCGGTCGTTAGTTTTTTAATTACCCTACAAACTTTTCACAAATACTACGATAGCGGTATTCATAAGGTATCTCAATGTTACGCATTATTCCAAAGATTGTATCGTCACGACAGACGTATCAAGCTATAATCCGGGTGCAACGATTTTACTACGTTATTTTCGGGGAATTTCGATAGAAGTAAAATTCCTTGCATATTATGTAATTAATGTAAATATATAGTCAGTACAATTAAAAATTATCAAGAAAAAATATGAAGGTAAAGTTTGATGTTTTTACAGCCTGGCAGCTTTTTCCAAAGTAATTTTTGTGATGCAAAGAGGAGAATTGCTTTTTGGGAAATATCTAAATATAGAATATAATTTATTTATTTATTTATTTGTGAATATTAACACATAATTACAAATTATGAATTAATATATAAGAGAGAGCAATAGCAACGTAGGCCTTCAGCTCAATTTGTGTACAATCGTTTTTAGGTTTTATATTCTTAACTTAATAATACAAAAATTTTCAGTGTTGTTTAGTCGGAACTTATTTACATAAATTATGATACAGAAATTCAGAATATTTTCATATTTCTTTATATAAGTTTGTTTGTTTTAAATATTGGATTAGTTGGTATGTTTGGTTTGAAGTTAGTGTAGTTAGGTAGTTTATTGGATTATCCTTTCCGAATATGTTCAATCTAATGTTTTGGAATTTTGGACAATCTCTGAGGAAATGATTTAGACTGTAAGTGCTACTTGGATCGCAATTGCAGATTCTAGCATTGGGAATTTTAAGTAAATGTCCGTGTGTTATTTTGCAGTGACCGAGTCTTAGTCGGATTAATTTAAAGAATATAATAAAGAATATCCAATCTGTTTATTTCACTGTAAATAGTACAACGTTATCAACACTTAAACTCGATCTGGTAAAAACTTTACACCCACTCATTGGTCTGGCTACTTGGTCGATCTTAAAAATTACAAGGGGCCAAGTAACCCCGAAGGTTTGCCAGACTTATTTTTGTTTAAGAGAAATGATTCAAAGTTCAAGTGAACATTTGATGGAAATCTTCAAAAAATATGCTTACATACTTGGGGTTGTAGGAGTATTTTCAGTTCTGGTTAGGCAACTTGTTTTCCCTCAGTGCCGATTTCGTCCAGTTGCAATTCCAATAGATCAAAACTATTACTTTAATTAGTTGAATAATCTGGATCTTCTAACTCTTTAAATATTATCGTGCTCTCAAAAGACGAACATTGATATATCGTCATAGAATTTCATGACGATCAAAAATAATAAACACTATTTTAAGAAGTCACAAAAGGAATGACAAACTTAGTATAACCCCGTCCTCTGCTGGAGGGTTTAAAAACACATTTTTGTGCTTAGGTTTCCAGTTTTTTAAACAATAGTCGCATTATATCAAAGGTGACTGTTGCCTGGTGAAAGTGTCTCATGTCCCTGAGAAGGTGTAGCCCAAAGCAAACTCTAAAAAGTCCGAAAATATCCTACTGGGAGGCCTTAACATTTATGACACCATATTAGGGGCATTAATCCATGTTTAAATACTGTGTCGTTATCATAAAATATTTGACTTTGCCGACACTTCTCACCCACTACCACTACCAGTTGAGACATCAGAATGCCCATACATCCCAAATATGACCGGGATATTTCCACACGTATGCATGTCTGAGCACACATATCCTTTATCCTTTTTTATTTGTTACTTTTAATGAACCCACTTATACGAACACACATATGTATGTGTGTATGTGAATGTGTCTATTCAGTCAGTCATTTACTTTCGATGTTTCCTTCCTTCTGCTAGCAGACGTGAGCAGGAGCAGACGACAAAGACGAGGAAGTAGAAAAAAGGACACAACAATGTGTTATTAATTTGTTTACTATTAAGACACAATAAAAAGGCACAAAAGATTTAATGGCATCCACTCAGCTCCTAATCATGAACACGGAGAAAGAAAAAAAGCAAAACACACGAAAAGCGAACGACAACAAAAAGCAATGGAACAACATTTGAAATGAACGCTTTTCCGGATTTGGATTCATTACAGACAACAGATCAACAGAAGCAAAAGTAAAATCAATACAAATGATACGACGTATTGAATGTTAATCGCAGAATCGTGTTGTAAATGATGGCAGTAACGAGATTTTTATGATGCCGGCGTATATTGGACGTGTCGTCGTACAATTCAATCGGATCGTACATTCACAGACACTCATAGAATCGTGGCTAAGTTATTCATGGCAATCATTTCGTCATTACTTTTCGTCTCATTCATAGTCATATCTTCTGCAGAACAAAACTAATAAACATCACTACTCATTTAAGCATAAAAATATATCTGACAGGGAAACAAATGCATTTTCCCTTATATTTTACAGTATTTTGGCATGTTTTTTCAATATATCTGCTTGTACTTACTTGATATTGGGTATGCGCATTCCCCCTATAACAAATAGGTGTCCATAAAGTGCTTCTCATTCGTAGGGGGTGAAATGGGGGTAAAAAGGGATAAAAATGGTACCTATCAGACGACAACAGCTAGAAACACGAAATTTGGTATGTACGTTCCTCTAATAGAGTACAGGGTTGCCCATATTCGACGGACCCATCTGGCAACGCCATAACTTTTGACAGAGATGTCAGATCGCTTAATGACATACCGCGTTTGAAGCGTCAGTCCAAGCAGATGTTTACCATGCAACAATACACGCCACGCGAGCGCTCTGAAATAGTTGAAATTTACATTCAACAGAACAAGTCAATTGTGAAAACTCAACGTGTTTTTAAAATATTAAAAAATGTGAGAAGTGCGCCTTCTAAGAACACCATTAAGCGTTTATACGAAAAATTTTCGACTGGTGAGGCTCTTTCTAATCCGAAGAGGCCAAATAAAAGTCGACCAAGGCGATCGGCCGAGAATATCGCTGCCGTACGAGCCAGTGTTGAGAGGTCCCCAAGAACATCCCAAAAACGCCGTTCTCAGCAGTTGGGCATGGCTCGGTCCACTTTACAACGGATTATTCGCGTTGATTTGCATTTGTTCCCGTACAAAATTCAATTGACGCAAAGATTGTTGCCTGTGGACAAGCCTCGTCGATTGGAATGGGCCCAAAGAGTCATCGAAATGGCCGAAGATGACGAGCAATTTTGGAACAAAATTATCATGTCCGATGAAGCCCATTTCACATTGAATGGGACCGTAAATAAGCAAAATTGCCGTATTTACGCCACTGAAAATCCTCAGGAGATTCAAGAAGTGCCTCTTCATGACGAAAAAGTCACAGTTTGGTGCGGCGTTAGTGCGAAAACAGTCATTGGGCCGTTTTTCCTCCAAAATGAAAATGGCCATGCTGTTACCATCAACCAGGAGCGTTATCGCGACATGATGACCAATTTTGTGATGCCAATTATTCGTCGAAAGCGTATGAGGTAGTTCTGGTTTCAACAAGACGGCGCTCCACCGCACACAAGTCGCATAACAATCGATTTTCTGAAGAATTTGTTCCCGGGCCGTTTGATGTCGAAAAGTGGTGATTTGGACTGGCCACCGCGTTCGCCTGATTTGACGCCGCCTGACTTCTTCTTGTGGGGATATTTGAAGTCAAAGGTTTACGTTAACAAGCCAAGGACCGTAGAAGAGCTCAAGGACAACATTCGTGAAGAAATAGCCGCTATTCCGGCCGAAATGTTGGCGAAAACGATGGAAAATGCTGCAAAAAGGGCACAATACGCCATCAACGCCAGAGGCGGCCATTTGAGAGATATCATATTCAAAAATTGATGTAAACAAATCTACTTGGAACAAATGAAATGATTAAGATTGCCAACCGCCAAATTTTTATTTTTTTCTTTGATTTAAAAAAAAAAAAAACATGGGTCCGTCGAATATGGGCAACCCTGTAGATACAAAATATAAAAGTATTTTTTCCAAATTAGTACTTTTAAGGGGTAAAAGAGAGGGATAAAAATGGTACCGACCAAACGGCTGCACATAAAATAATGAAATTCGGTGTTCCTCTGATTGTGCAGACACGTAAAATAAAGAGATTTTTCGAAATTCGTACCTTTTGGGGTTAAAATGGAAAAAGGGGATGGAAATAGTACCAACCAAATGACAGCAGCTAGAGTCGTGAAATTCGGAGTATACATTCCTCTGACTGCGTAGACACGAAAAATAAAAGTTTTTTTAAAATTCGTACTTTCAAGGGTACAGTGGGACAGAGTAATAACACATGGTACCAACTAAACGGCTACAGCTAGAATGATGAAATTTGGTGTGTACACACCTCTAATTGCGTAGACAAGTAAAATAAAGGGATTTTGAGAAAGCCGTAATTTAAGGGGGTTAAAATGGGAAAAAGGGGTAAAAATAGTACCAACCAAATGGCCGCAGCTAGAATGACGGAATTCCGTGTACACATTCGTCTGACTGCATAGACAAGCGGAATAAAAATATTTTTCCAAATTCGTATATTTTAATTTTTTTGAATCATGAAGTTGGGTTGGGTTGCACTGTGTACGTGAGAAATAATGAATGTTCAAAATGTGTACTTTTGGAATTAAAATGGATGGAAATACAACCAACTGTAGGGTTTTTAAGTTTTATTGAAGATTGCTTTTATTTACTTTTTGAATTGACTTGAAGTATTATTTCGTTATATATTATGAACGTATTGGTAATTTTGATAAGCGTGGTTTAAAATAATAACAATTTTGTATTTATTTATAAATTAGTTCTGCAATATTTGTATTTATTAAAAAAATTGACATTGGTATGTAAGGTTACTGCACTTCTACGAAAATCGACAGCCTCTGGGGAATACAATCCATGGTGGAGGGTATATAAAGTTCGGCCGGTCGAACTTAACGCCGTGTTTACTTCTTTTAATTTGTTTATATACAAATATTTAATATATAAAATACCGACATATTACAAATTAAAAACCAGTTTTTGTCAAAATATTTTAAAATATTGGACAGTTAAATCACAAGCACAAGTGACTGACACCTACACTAGATTCAAAACTAAAAATGTTTAAGGAAACAAAGAACTCGTATGGATGAGAATGTTATGACGTCATTAATTTAGAAGATTCATTCGTCTAGAGAGGAAACGATTTTACAGAAACATGGGGGGGGGGGAATATTCTAAATTGTAAAATCAATAAAAGCATGGAAATAGGTAGTTCTCACATAGGGTCATTTAAATATACCGTAGAGTACATTTCTATTCATATTAGATTTCTCTTGAAAGTTTCCAGGTGAACAATTTTAATTTTTTGCCTATTTTTAGATCGTTTCTTACTGGTGCCATATGTGAGGTAAATTCATCTTTAAGAAGATTTTCGCCTTTTTAATTTGTCGAAGTTAAACCAGATAGCACGACTGGTTAAATTTTGGCACTATGTTAACCATATTTTTGTTTCACAATAAAGATCCTGCAAATATCCTCACAAAAAGTTTGTATTTCCTAGCTGTTTTTCGCAAAAAATGATGACTTTAAAAATTTCGAATTTAAAAAGTATTGTTTGCAGCAATATAATACAAACAAATGGTCATTATTATTGCCAGTAATGTAATTATATGAATTTGAAATATATCTATTATTTCCCTTTTATATAGTAAAACATAATTATCAATCAAAATCAATAAAATGTTCTTAATATATAATATTTAGGCAGCCCAAAGATCTTGTCATGTTGAATAACCTCAATATTTGTATTTAATTCTAAATATCATCCTTTAGAAATTCCGACTGGAACAAACGAATTTCATCACTTAAAAAGAGCGATAAACCTTTCTGGAATTATTAAAGTTAAACAGTGAAACGCTAGTAACTAACAAAGATAAGTGTAATGAGTTGGCAATCAGAATATCTCTGAAATTCTTGGTTCTTAGGCATTCTATTCCGTAATAAATAATAATAAAATTAATAATAATGTTTGTGTGTATTGTTGGTCTGTTATGTTGTATGTCTTGTCATTTATTTTGGTTTAAGACCAAAGGTTGTTCTGAAGTCTTCAGCAGAACCCAAAATTAGCAAAAAGGCAAAGTGAGACCTTTATTGTTGCAGCTAAAAGTTGACTGCGCAGTTTCGATGGGCGCTACCCCATCTCGTCAGAACTTTCGCAACGAATGTATGTCTTCGACTTAAATCAGGGTTCATATTAGTAGCAGCGGTCACACATGACAAATGAGAAGCGCTGATAAACAAAATATTCCACCGAACTAAGTCGACACACTAAAAATCTCACTTTGCCAATTCATTTGTATGCATGTGCTCGCATCGCTCGCAACAATGCAAATGTTGTTGTTGTACCTCGTGTGTATTGTTGGTCTGTTATGTTGTATGTCTTGTCATTTATTTTGGTTTAAGACCAAAGGTTGTGCTGAAGCCTTCAGCAGAGCCCTTTCTTTTTTTGTTGATCTAAATATTTTAAATACATATTTACATACTTTCCAATATTTACTTGTCATAAGATTCGAAGGTTTTTGATATCATTCCTCTCCATTTCTAACCTGAAGATATTGTGTTTTAGAATTACCATTTCTGTATTAAACATACTCTGTAAATAAACTGTAATATAATGTTTTACTACTGAATAAAGAATAATAATAATAAAATAAACCCATCGTCATCTTTTTCCAAACCATTTACCATTGACGTTGTTTACCCATAAACTACTAATTTTGTCTATCGATGTCTTAAGGATCCTGACATAAAGAACGATTTTTCAATGTCTCCACGACAACAAAAAAATTGTTTTCTGCTGAGTTGGGGAACTCTGATTCAACTCTTATCTTAATCGTTTCTGTCCATCCATTCCTTATTAAACACATTGTCCTGCGCTCCTCGGTTGCAGCGATACATTCCACGGTGATGTATCATAATTTAAATACAATTTCCAGCAACTATCATCAGGGAATTATTATTCATAATAGCAAATACTCGTACCTTATCATTTCCATCATCCGTCAATCTTTGATAAAATCCCCCGTCCCCCCAACCCCCCGTCTAGCAATAAAATAATGATGTTAATAATGACACATTTACTGCTCGATGGCCGTTTGCAGGCAAGGGGCGGAGTATCTTGATTGCGGCATTAAGCAGATTGATATGTTGTGGAGATGTCAACGCTCTGCCCGAAGTACAAGACATAATGCCCTTTGTCCCGATTTGAGACATACTGTTAAAGTCCTTTTTTTGGTTTCTCATCCCCCGTACACATTGCTTGGGTCCATGTTTCTCCCTCCTCACCTTATCTAACGCTGTCATGAGGCATGAGGTGCGAAAAAAGCAATTTCATCTCCCTTGCTCCAATCTCTGTTCCAGTGTTCGTTGCGTTCGGGGAGGCGTTGGTGTGGGTACGTGGAAGGTCCTTGGCGATATTATGCCAATCACGATTTGATAATAATTTACTTTTGGTAGCATCTTTTTCGTTTCGTTCGTTCGTTTTGCTATTATGACACCTATTTGGGGTTAAATAGGCTATGATGACATCCAAAGCAGGTCACGTGCGCACTCAAGTTTTCTTTCTCTACTTTTCTCTTCATTTTGCGTGTGTTCGGTTTCATTTCCATACCACGGGACGGGATACTGGCCCCGTGAATAGGGAAAATACAATTTCTGGTCTAGTTGAGTGCGAAGAAGAAAAAAGTGTCTACGTGTGTGCGTGGGAGGGGGTGTATGAGTGTGTATGTGTGTGCAGAGTATTATTGTTGTTGACTATGAATAATGGGCCACAAGAATAGAGTTATTTATGATTTATTAGCAAATAACATCGTAAAGTACTCAATATTAGAGTGATTATAGTGTTGGCGTGAAATACTCTCATGACCCCATCCCAAAAAATTTGCTCTGACTAATTGCCTGTGACCAGTGACGCTAAATTGATGTATTTTCTGGAATGTGGAAATTTTTTTTCGGATTGAACAATTAGAAATACGAATATGTATGGATACAAGAGAAATTTATTTTAAATTATCTTTTTGTACACGGAATAGAGCTAGGACCTTGAAATTTCGCACACATCCCTTATATCGTCAAATTAGATCAAAAACAATTTTTTGTTTGAATTCGGCCACAACCACGCCCACCTCCCATGTAAATTAAAATGAAAAACGTCATGAATTTCTTATTTTAATATTTATGTGAATACAAATCATTACCAGTGATTTCACTTAAATCCACAATTATCTGAAAATTGTCAGTGCCACGCCCAACACCCAAAAATTTCGACCAACTCCGTTGGTCATCTTCAGGGGTCTAGTACAAAAAACACAAATTATTCAATTACAAGTTACAAGCATTAACAATCAGAAAATATCACAAAATTCTCCTGCCACTCTTTTCAAGCTTTTGTCAACTATTGTCTAATTCGTCGTCTATGTTTTTCCACCGTGTTCCTATATATTTCAACACAATAGTCTGTGTCTCTCTTATAATTAAGCCATTTTTCCGGGGAGACGTCAATTATATTTAGCATTTCCAATGTGTATCTCCTTGTATAATTATTCTCTTCCGCTAATATTTCGACATCATTAAAGTTTGGTTTGTGTCCCATCAAGGTACAGTGGGCTGCAAGGGCAGTTTTTTGCTCAATGGGTTTGTCAAGAGATTTGTGTTCGGATTTATGTGATGAAAGTCTGGTTTTCAATTTATTTTTCGTAGTGCCGACATATACCTTCTGGCATATGTCACACTTGTCACCACTGCATTTTATCTTGTACGCGACGTTTGGTTTCTCCTCCTTCTTGATTTTTGGTTTTGTCCTACTTTGTTGAGTAGTTTTTTTAACCATGTTAAAAAAAGTATTATATATGCATTTTGTAATTTGTAATTTTTCCGTCGTTCGTTTGATTAGATTATTTATTAGTTTTTCGGGAAAGTCGTTCATACGCAGTATATTTCTAATTTTGGACTTGTTTGTTTCGTGAAATTCCTTATCACTGGTTTGTAGGACCCTGTGAGACCCAGGAAATTTGTGAGTTTTTGCCGCTGATAATACACTGTGCGGCGTGTTAATTTTACTGCTTTCATATTTCGTTATTTTTGATTCACAAAAAACGCACTTCTTCTATTAACAAGTAAATTTTCTGTCGTTGAAGTCCGCATTTCGAGTAAATGTTTTGAATGCCCCAAAAATTCTCTAAGTCGCCAACTTGGCACCTTGGGTTTCAAGAATTATTTGTCTAACAAAATTATTTTCTACGAAAATATGTCATATTCTAGTGAAACGGGTGAGCGAATTATTATAGTTATCCTTTTCAGGTTATATTTTGTGTTTGTTTCCGTAATGTATACATTTATTGTGACATTATTATATTATAATTTTCCTACAATTTATCGCTAAAAAATAAATTTTTTATTGAATAATGCGCAAAGTCTAGAAAAAATTAGATATTGTGACGTGATTGTGGGCTTATGTAGAAAAAATGGCTACGAAAATAATGTCTTACAAGTTTTGTCCAACAAAATACCCAAATAGGGGAAAATATGTTCCAAAATATGGGATTTTTTACTAAAATTATCGCCATTTCATTATTTGCCGCAGAAATATGGTGACACTTTCTGAGTTATAAGCCGACATATGAGGCTAAATAATCGGTTTTGTCGCCTTTAAAAAAACAAGTAAGGAAAGGCTAAAGACGGGCGGGCCGACTATATGATAGACTCCACTTTCTAACCGAAAACAATTCACTTCGGTAAAAAACTGAAAACGGGAAGGATTTTTGTATGTTTCCTAATCATAGGCTAATATGACTTGGTCATATTTGTCAAATCGAGAAGAATATTTGTATCAGGGCTATATCCAAACATGGAATGAAGTGCCCAAAATATCTTCTTTCAGTTCAAGTAAACGTGTTATGCTCATTTGGAAGAAATTCAGTGAAAATACGTGGATTCTGGGGGCGGAAAGAGTCAATCCGGGAGCAAAGTTTGTATGGGTGCTATATGTAAATCTGAACTGATCTGACCCATTTCCGGCATGAGTGTTTCTAGTGGAAATATAAGATATTTTGCCAGAGCTGAAGAAGATCTTTTAAAATATGTGGTTTATAGAGTGGAACAAGTGAAATTTGTGAGGGAGCTATATATAAATCTCAACCGATCTGACCTATATTCACCATGGGTGTTTCTAGTGGAAATATATGATACTAGCAGTACCCGCTGCTTCGCACGCGAAAAAGCAAGTTATTCGGTAATTTTATCCGTCTCTGTTTTTGGATAGCATTTACTTAATTTTCTTTTGGTGGATATAGATAAACCTATAATAGTAATTTGGAAACCTCCTATTTGCTAGCACTCACACACAGTCAAAGGAATGTGCTTGTCTAGCTGAACTACTTCGTATGTATAATTTTCTACCAAGTTTTGAACAAAAAATTACAATCATCATGTTTTTAGATTCAGCCAGCTAGTTTATAACCTTTTGCACCTCTTTCCCAAAAAGTACACATTTTGAAAAATCACTATAGGTAACATGTGTTTTTGCTTCCCCTAAAAATATGTACTTTATTTGGTAACACATTCATTCCCCTTTAAAGGATTGTACAGAATTTTTATCCCTTTTCGTCCCGCGCACCCCTGAAAAGTAAAAATTTCGCAAAATCAAACTACTGCGCTGCTATATGGTCAGAGGAATTTACACACTAAATTTCACGATTCTAGCTGTACTACTAAAATTGGTACTAGTTTTATCCCTTTTTGTCCCGCTCGCCACGTAAAAGTACAAATTTGGAGAAATCCATTTGCAAGTCAGAGAAATTTAAACACAGAATTTCACGACTGTAGCTGAAATATTTTAGTTGGTACTATTTTATCCCGCTCATTGTTTATAAGTACAAAATTGGAAAAATTCGATTTTAATTTAAATTCGAATTAGCTTTGCGCTTCTACGTTATCAAAGGAACTTACACACCACATTTCACGACTATAGCTCCAATACTTTAGTCGGTACTACTTTTATCCCTTGTTGCTCAGCCCCTATAAGAAAATTTCAAAAAAATCAATTTATATTGGGCTTTACACACAATTTACACTCCAAATTTCCCGATTATAGCTGAAATGCAACAATCCAATTATACTGCGCTTCTACATGGTCAGAGGAATTTACATGCGAAATTTCAAGATTCTAGCTGTAATACGTTAGTTGGTACCATTTTTATCCCGCTCGCCCCTATAAAGTACAAATTTCGAAAAATCCAATTTTACTTCGTTTCTATATGGTCAGAGGATTTACATACCAAATTTCACGATTCTACCTGTAATACTTTAGTTGGTACCATTTTTATCTCTTTTTGTCCCGCTCGCCGCTTAAAAGTACAAATTTCGAAAAATCCAATTTTACTTCGTTTCTATATGGTCAGGGGAATGTACATACCAAATTACACGATCCTAGCTGTAA
Source organism: Polietes domitor (assembly GCA_947397865.1). Classification (NCBI taxonomy): domain Eukaryota; kingdom Metazoa; phylum Arthropoda; class Insecta; order Diptera; family Muscidae; genus Polietes; species Polietes domitor. The sequence continues at coordinate 195,357,061 of OX377618.1, forward strand.
TACTTTAGTTGGTACAATTTTGTCCCTTTTTCTCCCGCTCGCCCCTTAAAAGTACAAATTTCGAAAAATCCAATTTTACTTCGTTTCTATACGGTCAGAGGAATTTACATACCAAATTTCACGTTTCTAGCTGTAATACTTTAGTTGGTACCATTTTTGTCCCGATCGCCCCTTAAAAGTGATAATTCCGAAAAATCCAATTTTACTGCGCTTCTACGTGGTCAGAGGAATTTACATATCAAATTTCACGATTCTAGCTGTAATACTTTAGTTGGTACCATTTTTATTAATTTTTGTCCCACTCTCCCCTTAAAAGTACAAATTTCGAAAAATCCAATTTTACTGCGCTTCTACATGGTCAGAGGAATTTACATATCAAATTTCACGATTCTAGCTGTAATACTTTAGTTGGTACCATTTTTATCCCACTCTCCCCTTAAAAGTAAAAATTTCGAAAAATCCAATATTACTTCGTTTCTATATGGTCAGAGGAATGTACATACCAAATTACACGATCCTAGCTGTAATACTTTAGTTGCTACCATTTTGTCCCTTTTTCTCCCGCTCGCCCCTTAAAAGTACAAATTTCGAAAAATCTAATTTTACTTCGTTTCTATACGGTCAGAGGAATTTACATACCAAATTTCACGTTTCTAGCTGTAATACTTTAGTTTGTACCATTTTTATCCCTTTTTGTCCCGTTCGCCCCTTAAAAGTGCAAATTCCGAAAAATCCAATTTTACTGAGCTTCTACATGGTCAGAGGAATTTACATATCAAATTTAACGATTCTAGCTGTAATACTTTAGTTGGTACCATTTTTATCCATTTTTGTCCCACTCTCCCCTTAAAAGTACAAATTTCGAAAAATCCAATATTACTTCGTTTCTATATGGTCAGAGGAATTTACATACAAAATTTCACGATTCTAGGTGTACTACTTTCGCAGATGCCATTTTTATCCCTTTTTGTCCCGCTCGCCCCTTAAAAGTACAAATTTCGAAAAATTCAATTTTACTTCGTTTCTATACGGTCAGAGGAATTTACATACCAAATTTCACGTTTCTAGCTGTAATACTTTAGTTGGTACCATTTTTGTCCCGTTCGCCCCTTAAAAGTGATAATTCCGAAAAATCCAATTTTACTGCGCTTCTACGTGGTCAGAGGAATTTACATATCAAATTTCACGATTCTAGCTGTAATACTTTAGTTGGTACCATTTTTATTAATTTTTGTCCCACTCTCCCCTTAAAAGTACAAATTTCGAAAAATCCAATTTTACTGCGCTTCTACATGGTCAGAGGAATTTACATATCAAATTTCACGATTCTAGCTGTAATACTTTAGTTGGTACCATTTTTATCCCACTCTCCCCTTAAAAGTAAAAATTTCGAAAAATCCAATATTACTTCGTTTCTATATGGTCAGAGGAATGTACATACCAAATTACACGATCCTAGCTGTAATACTTTAGTTGCTACCATTTTGTCCCTTTTTCTCCCGCTCGCCCCTTAAAAGTACAAATTTCGAAAAATCTAATTTTACTTTTTTTCTATACGGTCAGAGGAATTTACATACCAAATTTCACGTTTCTAGCTGTAATACTTTAGTTGGTACCATTTTTATCCCTTTTTGTCCCGTTCGCCCCTTAAAAGTGCAAATTCCGAAAAATCCAATTTTACTGAGCTTCTACATGGTCAGAGGAATTTACATATCAAATTTAACGATTCTAGCTGTAATACTTTAGTTGGTACCATTTTTATCCATTTTTGTCCCACTCTCCCCTTAAAAGTACAAATTTCGAAAAATCCAATATTACTTCGTTTCTATATGGTCAGAGGAATTTACATACCAAATTTCACGATTCTAGGTGTACTACTTTCGTAGATGCCATTTTTATCCCTTTTTGTCCCGCTCGCCCCTTAAAAGTACAAATTTCGAAAAATTCAATTTTACTCCGCTTTTATATGGTCAGAGCAATTTACATTCCAAATTTCAAGATTCTAGGTGTAATACTTTAATTGGTACCATTTTTAACCCTTTCTGTCCCGCACGCCCCTTAAAAGCACAATTTTCGAAACATTCAATTTTACTTCGCTTTTATGTGGTTAGTGGAATTTACGTACCAAATTTCAAGACTCTAGGTGTAATACTTTAGTTGGTACCATTTTTATCCCTTTTTGTCCCGCTCGCCCGTTAAAAGTACAAACATCGAAAAATCCAATTTTACTTCGCTTTTGTATGGTCAGAGGAATATACATACCAAATTTCACGATTCTAGGTGTGATACTTTAGTTGGTACCATTTTTATCCCTTTTTGTCCCGCTCGCCCCCTAAAAGAACAATTTTCGAAAAATCCAATTTTACTTCGCTTTTATATGGTCAGAGGAATTTATATACCAAATTTCACGATTCTAGGTGTAATACTTTAATTGGTACCATTTTTATCCCTTTTTGTCCCGCTCTCCCCTTAAAAGTACAATTTTCGAAAAATCCAATTTTACTTTATATGGTCAGAGCAATTTACATACCAAATTTCATGATTCTAGCTGTAATACTTTAGTTGGTACCATTTTTATCCCTTTTTTCCCGCTCACCCCTCATAAGTACAAATTTCGAAAAATCAATTTATATTGCAAGTCTACGTTGTCAGAGAAATGTAAATACCGATTTTCACGATTCTAGCTGCAATTCTTAAATTGTACCATTTTTATCCCTTTTTGTCCCACTCGCCCCTTAAAAGTACAAATTTCGAAAAATCCCTATTTGTAGCTCTTCTGCATGGTCAGTGCAAGGAACACAAAGTATTTCATGTTTCTAGCTACTGCCGTTTAGTCAGGACGAAGGTTTGATATTTATCCCTTTTTTCCATTATACCACCTACGAATTTCGTAAAACCCAGTCAGTCAGTAACGCAACTCTTTTATATATATAGATTTTACCAAATTTGAAGAAGAACTGTAAAAATATGTGGTTTCTAAAGCGAAATTTTAATGGGAGCTATATACAAATCTGAACCGATCTGACCTATTTTCACCATAGGTATTCCTAGTTTAAATATAAGATGTTTTGCAAATCTGAAGACAATCTGATACATTATGTGATTTCTAGAGCGGAAAAAGTCAAATCGGGAGCGAAATTTGGATGGGAGTTATATATAAATCTGAACCGTTCTAACACATTTTCACCACAGGTGTTTCTAGATGAAATATAAGATGTTTTGACAATTTTGAAGGAAATCTGTTAAAATATGTGGTATCTGGCGTGAAGAGAGTCAAATCGGGAGTGAAATTCATATTGGGGCTATATCAAAATCTGAACCGATTTTCAAATTAAACAGCGTTCGCCCTTATCCCGAAAAACTTTATTGTGCAAAGTTTCAGTTAGTTCTGGCTACATTTGAGATCTGCACTCTGATTACAAGAATAGATGAACAGACGGACATTGCTAAATCGATACAAAAAGTGATTCTAAGTCGATCGGTACAATTAACAATGGGTCTATCTCGCTTCCTATGTGGTGTTACAAAAATCCCATTTATAGAGGCATACAATGAAGGATTTCTCCACTCTTAGAGGCAAAGGAGTAAAATATCGCACTTATAGAAAATCCTTATAGTAAATCCTGAAAAAATCAATACCTGAAAAATTAAATTCCCGCCCAAGGAAGTTTTTTTGTGTGAAGTGTGTAGGGACCATACAAATGTGCCACCTGTTGAGGATTCATACTTATGCAAGTCTCACTTTTCCAGGTTCGACTGTACTAGAAGATTCGTGGCGTATGGGCCCAGCTTACACATTTTAAAAATTCAATTATAAAAACATGATCAAGTATTAATTATCCCAGCAATAAGAGATCACCCAAAGAAGTGAAAATGATATTCATCTTGTGATTCGGAAGTAGTGAAAATTGGGATCTTCACCAATGAATTAAATATGGAGTTGTCATAGAAGGGAAGTTTGTAATTATTAAGCAAAAATGTTTAAATTATTAAAATTATACAAAATTAAATACTGTTTATTTATAAAAGTAATGAAAGAAAATTAAAAAAAATCCCGAGCCACGATTCGAACCTGGGACCATATGGGTGCAAAGCGGACACATTACCCGGTGAGACCATACTAAAAATATATTGAGACAATTTCTTTGCAGCAGTTGGACTTTGGCGCAAAAAAATCAAATAGAAATGTAGACAACATTTTTTGGCACTTTTTATAACCTCACTCTACAGAGTAGGAGAGTATATATCACTAAAAGTGTAACCCATTGATGGAATGACTTAAGACCCCAATTATGTTTGGACCAATTTCGTTTCATGACTTTTTAAGCTATTTGAGCAATATCCCTCCGTCCGTTTGGCTGGGTGGTGTACACGATAACTCTCGAAAGGAGCTAAGGAATCAATTCAAACTTTGCACATGTTTGCTTCATGCTCATATCAACATGCTGCATAGTTAATATTAACAGCTTCCATGAATCAAAATATCAACAAGTGGTTTAAGATTAACCCAGCAAAAAGGGAGCACCCAAAGAAGTGAAAATGATATTCATCTTGTGATTCGGAAGTAGTGAAAATTGGGATCCTTACCAATGAATTTAACATGGAGTTTTCATAGGAGGGATGCCCTCTATTTTGAAAGACTTAAAAACCTAAAGGTGTTGCAAAGGAACCACATTTTCACTAGTCTCCATTTCTGTTTTAAAACATCCGCCGCTACCGAGGGTATAACAGCGGACCTTCTGGTTGCTACTACGGCACTCTAACCATCTTAGCTATCCTCTGCTGTGACTGGTGAATAACTAAAGCAAGCTATTTTGTTCGTTATAACTGACAATTGGAAACATAACAAAATATTTATTTAGTTTGAATTAAGATGTAACGCAAATTAATATTCAATTAAATATAATTAAATAAATTATCACTACTCAATTTTACTGATATTATGTTTTCTTAATAATTAACCAAAAAATTGAATATTTGAAGTACATAAATAAAGCAAGAAAATTGTATAAGTAAATATTTTTAAATTCTTAAAATTATACAAAATTAAAGATTGTTCATGTGTAAAAGTAAAAAAAAAAAATTTCCCGAGCCACGATTTGAACCCAAGACCTTCTGTGTGCACATACTAAAAATGTGTTCCCATTCACATATTATCGATTTTTTTGGAAGTTTTTTAGATGAACTTCCTCCAAAGCGGGGAAAAATGCACAATTGGATTTTGAGATGAGATTCAAATGTGCTTCCTACGGAAGAAAAGTAGTAGCAGCAGCAACATCATTTCCTATTTCACTCTTTTCCCCTAGACTATTTTCTGTAGAGAAGAACTACCCCATGACTGAGAACGGCCAGGGCCAGGACGTATTCACTTCCGTAGAGAATAGGGTCTGGACTACGTCAAATTTAACAGAAGTTACTGCTTTGGCACAGTATCCACTAGAAAGTGAGTCAGATTTTGATATATCTCCCATACAAATGTCGCTCCCGATTTGAGATTTTTCGCTCTAGAAACCACACATTTTACTCGATTTGCTTAAAATTTGGCACAATACTCTATAATTCAACTAGAAACATCTGTGGTGAAAATGGGTTAGATCTACGTCAAATTGAACAGAAGTTACAGAATTAATTCCAAAACAAGTAAGGAAGTTTAAGTCGGGCGTGGCCGACTATATGATACCCTACACTTAGTCATTATTCCCTATGGTGTAGGATATAAAAAGGCCATTACATCCGAACCGGCTGATATACGATGCAGCTATAAGCTGCGATCGAGCTATATAGAAATCTGAACCGATCTGACCCATGTTTATCAAATGTTTTCTAGTTGAAATATTAGACGCTTTCCCAAATTTTATGGAGTGTTAAATATGTGGTTTCTAGAGAGGAAAGAATCAAATCGGGAGCTATATATAATCTAAACAGATGTGACCCACTTTCGCTATAGTTGTTTCTATTTGAAACATTAGCTGATGTGCTGAATTAGAAGAAAATCTGTTCAAATATGCTATTTCTAGAGTGACCTGTAGAGTGTACTTAAAGGTGGGTCTAGTTCGATTATTTCTTGGTGTTACAAACATTTGGCGGAGAACTAACTTATAATTCCCTAGCCCACGAAGTGTTGTAGGGTATAACAAGTAAGGAAAGGCGACTATATGATACACTCCACTTTATATCCTATTTCAATTCAATTCGGTAAAAAAGTGAAATCGGGAAGGATTTTTGCATCCTGTAAATGTATGTGTTTGAAAAAAATGTTAAATCGGAAAGCATATATGTATGGGGGTATATTGAAACATGGAAAGCTGTGACCCACTTGTTTGTTTATAGGTGATATATAATATGTAAAGTTTGGCCAAATCAGTTAAACATTTGGGAGCAACATTTGTATATATATAAATAAGTGTATACCTAAATATGAACCGATCTTACCCAATTTCTCCATAGGTGTTTCTAGAAAGATTATTAGCTATTGTGCCAATTTTAAAGAAAACCGGGTACAATATACGATTTTTAGAGCGGAAAATGTCAAATCGGGAGCGACATTTGTTTTGGGGCTATATATAAATCTGAACCGATCTTACCCACTTGCTGCATTGGTGTTTCTAGTTGTAAAGGGTGATTTTTTAAGAGCTTGATAACTTTTTTAAAAAAAAAACGCATAAAATTTGCAAAATCTCATCGGTTCTTTATTTGAAACGTTAGATTGGTCCATGACATTTACTTTTTGAAGATAATTTCATTTAAATGTTGACCGCGGCTGCGTCTTAGGTGGTCCATCCGCTTAGTCCAATTTTGGCATTTCCACGTTTTTGAGTAACAGAGACCCAATTGGTGCGAACGGCGACGAATCGAAAATTGGTGGTCATCATTAACACTGGCCGATACAGCTGCGATATTTTCTACAGTTCGCACTCTACGTAAGCGTGTTGGTGGTTTAATGTCCAACAATGTAAATTTGGTGCGAAATTTAGTCACAATAGCCCGAATAGCCGCTTCAGTGGGTCGATTAAACTGACCATAAAATGGAAGCGCGCAATGAACTTTCTTAACAGAGCACGCATTTTGATAATAAAATTCAATAATTTGCAAGCGTTGTTCGTTTGTAAGACGATTCATGATGAAATGTCAAAGCATTCTGAGCATCTTTCTCTTTGACACCATGTCTGAAATCCCACGTGATCTGTCAAATACTAATGCATGAAAATCCTAACCTCAAAAAAATCACTCTTTATTATAAGATGTTGTGCCAAATTTAAAGAATATCGGGTACAATATGTGGTTTTTGAGCGGAAAATGTCAAATCGGGAGCGACATTTGTATTGGGGCTATATCTAAATCTGAACCAATCTTACCCACTTTCTGCATTGGTGTTTCTAGTTGTATTATAAGATGTTGTGCCAAATTTAAAGAATATCGTGTATAATATGTGGTTTCTAGAGCGGAAAAGGTCAAAACGGAAGCTAAATTTGTATGGAGCTATATATAAATCTGAACCGATCTAATACATTTTTACCACAGGTGTTTCCAGTTGAAATATAAGGTGTTTTGCGAATTTTGAAGAAAATCTGTTGAAATATGTTGATTCTAGAGTGGAAAAATTCAAATTGGGAGCGAAATTTGTATGGGAGCTATATATAAATCTGAACCGATCTAACACATTTTTACCACAGGTGTTTCTAGTTGAACTATAAGATGTTTTGCCAATTTTGAAGAAAATCTGTTGAAATATGTGGTATCTAGAGTGAAAAGGGTCAAATCGGGAGTGAAATTCGTATGGCGGCTATATCTAAATCTGAACCGATCTAACACATTTTTACCACAGGTGTTTCTAGTTGAAATATACGACGTCTTGCCAAATTGCAGGAAAATCTGATGAAATATGTTGTTTATAGAGCGGAAAAAGTAAAATCGGAAGCAACATTTGTATGGGAGCTATATCTAAATCTGAACCGATTTGCTTCAAATTAAATGGCGTTCGTCATTTATCCTATAAAACTTCGTTGTGCAAAGTTTCATTCAGTTCTAACAACAATTACGACCTGGACTTTGATTACAAGAATAGATGGACATCGCTAAATCAGCTCAAAAAGTGATTCTAAGTCGATCGGTATAATTAACAATGGGTCTATCTCGTTTCCTTTTGGGTGTTACAAACAAATGCACAAAGACATTATACCCTGTGGTGTAGGGTATAATAAATCGATTCCCAAGTATGTGTGCAACAACTTGTAATCGTTAAACAGGTAACACTATTACTAAATATTAATTGCATTAAATTATTTCCTACTCTGTGTGATATGTGGCAAGGTCTTGCTGAGATCACAGCCCCTGTTGAGAATTAAACCCATATCCACCAACCTTATTAAAAGATGGGGTGTCCATGGTTTTCCATCATCATGTAGCAGGAGTTAGACACACCCGAAATAAAAACCTCTCCTTAATGGACAGACAGGGACAGATAGGGTCGTTAGCCTTAAAAATACATTCATCAATCCATGTGGACAATTGGAAAACCTTTACTTTTTGACTCTGACTGACCTGGACTTTTTTAATTTCCTTACCATAGTATAATAACGACTAAATCTATTTGAACATATAACTTGTCAGTTTCAATTTCGTGCAATTAAGTTCAATTTAAACTCGTTTAACTCTTTAGACAATTTAAACAAATGAAAATAACAACATGGCGTGTATACTCGTATATGAACGATATTAGTCCTCTTCGGAACATTCAATTATGGACATTAAAAAGCTGCTAAGCAAATAAACCATTTGCACGCTACATTAAGTAATTATCGCCAGATACTACTGAATGTTAACCAGTGTTAAAGTCAATTGCAACTATCTTGCATTTATCTAATATTTGGTCTTTAATTAAAATAAAAAATATATATCTATATATATAAAACTCAATGTGTGTCTGTATGTTGCGTATAGGGCGCCAAACCGGTGGACCGATTCGCCTGAAAATTTTACTGTATATATCTTTTGGACAGAGGATGGTTACTGGATAGTCTAGGTCACGATAGGACAAAGGGGGGTGGTACCTCCCACACAAAAAATATTTTAAAACTATCACAACAGGCATACCGAAGGGTGGATTCGCTCTATATTTTACTACAGCTAACTTCTGGGCAAGGGATGGTTCCAGGATATACTAGGTCATTATACGAAAAAGAGGCGTGGCACCACCCACACAAACTATATTTGAAAACTATCATAAAACACGTTCCGAAGTGCGGATTCTCTTGAAAATTTTATTGTGACTAACTTCTGAACAGAGGATAGTTTCTGAATGGTGACTATACAATGGTCATGATACCAAAGGACGTGAGGCTGCCCACACCAACTATATATTATAATTATCACAAAACGCGTAACAAATGGTGGATTCTCTTGAAAATTTTACTATATCTAGCCTGTAGAAAGGGGATGTTTTCTGGCTATAATAGGGGAGGACACGACAAATGGGCATCATAATATATATATTTTAAAACTATAACAAAATACATTGATTCACTTGAATATTTTATTGTAACGAACAGACGAGGATGACCTTTGACTATAATATATTGAAGTATAATATATATATAATATATTGAATGGAGGACGAACGGCACATTCAGCGTTGAAATTGCCATGGAATATGCGAGTTGTCGATTCTCCAACCTGTAATATTGGCAAAAGTTTAGGAATGGCGAAAATGTTCAAAACATGTAAGCTGATCGTGTGGGATGACTACACCATGGCACATAAGAAATCCCTACAAGCGCTTAATCGTACACTTCAAGATTTAAGATCAAATACACAACCATTCGGTGGAACTCTTATTTTACTAGCTGGAGACTTCCGACAGGCCCTTCCAGTAATTCCAAAATCAGCATCCGCATCTCTGGCGATATGTACAAAAAATTAATCTGACCACCAATATGCGTGTACGTCTCCATCACGCTGTCTAAGCAGCTATATTTTCGAAACATCTACTGGATGTTGGTAATGGAAAAGTATCAGTTCATGCAGTGAAAAGGAGTATTACATTTTCAAAAAATGTCATTCAGGTATCAATTCAACAATTAATCGAGAAAGTCTTCCCAGAGTGGTTTTAAATCTATATATCGGAGCTATATCGGCTGCAAAAAACAACGATGTTAATGCAATCAATAATTTAATTCTGGAAAAAAATTCTAGATGATTGCACACATTACAAATCGATAGACAGTATCATGAATGCGGATGAAGTTGTCAACTCTCTCGAGCCCAAAAACTTTAAAGTATTTGAACAAGGTGGAAAATTTGTAAATATCGTGTATCCCGAAGCACTCCAATGAAATAGTGACTAACTTAACTAATATACACAAAATAAATTTTTAGAAATAATAACCATAATTAATTGACTCTCTAATAAATGTTTCATTTTCTTAAAAGAAACACTGAAAAAATACTTAAATTTTCATGAAGTTTTTATATTTTAAAATGTAAATAAATAAGTATTAGTTTAAACTAATTTACAGAAGTAAAAATATACAAAACAAAAATTGGGAACATACAAAGTTACATACATAAGGAAGACGAAAACCCATGCAACGCCGGGTACAAAAAGCATTTACAACAAATAAATCATTAGATATACACTGCACTACACGTAGAGTCAATTTTCAAGGATACCATTTAACTACGATAGGTCAAGTGTGTTATTTAGTCGATTACAGCTGAGTCGTGTGTCGTTGGATTATTTTTAATGGTCAGGACATGCATTGAAGCACATGCCCAGATGCCAACGGACAATTGCAGTTTGTTTCTACTAAATGTGACAGGGTATAGTTAAACAGCAACAATTAACGACGGTTATAAAAATCCTGTTTGTGAAAAGCAATTAATGTCGACCGTAGAAAATAAATTTAAATGCCGGAACAAATGACCTGTGCTTGCTGCAACAGGGTGTGTGTGTGTGGTTAAATAAGTTGCTGAGGGGGGAGAAGGAATTATTGTTATTGAAAACTATTGAAAATACAATTATTTGAATCGCTTAGTTAATATATTGCTGGTGCGTAGCTTAGGTTTATCTCTGGATTTATAAACACTAAAATGTCGACTCTTTATGTCTAATGTATGGGTTAGAGAAAAAATAATTTTATAACACTTAAAAGTGACAATGTATACGGTTACGGCCATATTTAAACCGGACAAGCGGAAGAATGCATGAATGTCAAAAGAGTACGACATACTGGGATAAGATTTCTGCAGGCTGTTGGAATAGTTCAGAAAGAATTAACATTAGAATGCGTCAAATTTGAAAATAGATTCTTAGTTTTTGTGTTCTTTTATGACCCAGCAAGTAGAGAGCGTCCGAAGAAGTTAAAAAGATACAATTTTTGTGATTCAGAAGTAGTGAAAATTGTAATCTTCACCAATGAATTTAACATGAAATTGGCATAGCGGGATGTCCTTTATTTTGAAAAACTCAAAAGTTATTTTAAAGTTGTTATTTTAAATTTGAGGTATATTAATAATGAAACAAATTTGACTTTTTAAGCAAAAAAATTTAAAATTATACAAAACTAAACATTGTTTATTTATAAAAGTAATAAAAAGAGAACTAACAAAGTTTTTGCCCTAGTTACGATTCGAACCCGAGGCATTGTGGTTGCAAAACGAACACCTTACCTCTGTTACCCCATATTAAAAATGCGTTCCCATTCACTTGTAAAGATGATATTCGTAAAATGTTACATATTATCGACATTTATGAAAGTTATTTATAAGAACATTCTCTAAATCGGGAAAAATTCACTTTCGTTTGGTGGGATATCAAATGGAACAAAAATGTTCCTTAGGTTATCCGATTTTAATGAAAGTATGCCAGTTTGTACTTCTTAATAAAGGAAATAGAACTGCATTACCCGATTTTCAAAAAATATGAAATTGTAGACAAGAGGGTGGATTGAAAATCAAGAATTTTTCCATAAGGTAATTTTTAAAAATTTGCATTTTTTTTCAGGTGAAAGAGATAGAAATATATTTTTTCGGCAAATGTGAAAAAAAATCGTCAAATGTGAAAAAATTGCTTGTGCAATATTTAAAAGGATCGTTTATAATATGCGGTCTCTAGAGCGGAAAAGTTAAATCGATAGCAAATTTTGTATGCGAGCTATATCTAAATCTGAACCGATCTCACCCACTTTTACCACAGGTGTTTCTAGTTGGATTATAAGGTGTCGTGCCAAATTTGAAGTAAATCGGGTAAAATATGTGGTTTCTAGACAGGAAAAAGTCAGATCGGGAGAATCATTTGTACGGAGGCAATATCTAAATCTGAACCGATCTGACCCACTTTTACCACAGGTGTTTCTAGTTGGATTATAAGGTGTCGTGCCAAATTTTAAGTAAATCGGGTAAAATATGTGGTTTCTAGAGAGGATAAAGTCAGATCGGGGACATCATTTGTACGGAGGCTATATCTAAATCTGAACCGATCTTACCCGCTTTCACCACAGTTATTTGTTGTTGGATAATAATATATTGTTCCAAATTTTAAGAAAATCGGGAACAATATATGGTTTCTAGAGGGGAAAAGGTCAAAATGCGAGCGAAATTTGTTTGGGGGCTATATCTAAATCTGAACCGTTCTTACTCGCTCTCATCAGAGGTGTTTCTAGTTGGATCATAAGGTGTTGTGCAAAATTTGAAGAAATTCGTGTGAAATATGTGGTTTCGAGAGCGGGAAGAGTCAAATCGGGAGCGACATTTGTATGAGACAATTATAAACGTGACTGCGAGTATTCTAAATTTGGTCTAAAAATGTATTTTTGAATAATGTTGTCCTTCAACTACTCACTAAGCCGAGATACAAGCCGACCGATTTTAAGCCGACAAACCGCCGCCGCAGCATGGATCTGCACGAGCCGCGCCGCCGCCGATTTCGTCGGATCAAATCGACTTCAACACGCCGCCGATTTCATCGACTCATATCGACTTCAACCACGCCGCCGAGATTTGACGGAGTTCTAACTCAGTCAAATCTTACTACCAAAATAGACAACCCACTTCAAATTACAAAAGAAAATATAACTGTCGACTTAGACAACCTACTACTGTGAAATATATTGACCTTTCTTTGAATTTAGTATCCCACATATGATGACGTCTATAGAAAGCTGAATGATTGTATTTTGATTTGAAAGTCGCATTTATATAAGTAAATTCCAGTACGCGTGGTCATGTGTTCCTATAAATAACAATAAGGCTGTTTTTCTTTAAGACTGGATAACTAAGCTGTGATAAGAAAAAAACAAATAAAAAGTTAAAATTTAAAATTTAACTCAAAATATTTTTTTTTTTTAAATTATCACCAACAGCAATACCAATGTGTGTATAAAAACAAATTTTAACAAAAATATTTTATGTTAAAAATATAGGACTTAGCATGGATAATTATCCAGTGTAGGTCCAATTTATGGTTATCGACCATAAGTCCGAAAAAATTAACCGAAAATATTTTTTAAAAATTTTGTTTTGATACAAATATTTGTATTGTTGTTGCCGACAATTAATGTTTTATTTTGGGTAAAAAATTAAATTTTTATTAACGTTTTTGTTATCGCAGCTTCTTATCCCGTCTTAAAGAAAAACAGCCTTATTAAACAACAGCTTCTCTATTGTGCTTCTTTAGTGTGTCAAAGTAGGTATAGTATTATCATTCATTGGAAAGATTGTGATATTCAAGATGTCTGGTCAAATATGCCTCACACGAAAAGCTGTAATTGCAAAAATATTTATCAAATTGATCCATATTATAAATTTTGAGAATGGATTCCCACTTCCAAAAAATAATTGTATGGGATAATAATATTAAATTATGGGAACATTGGCTAATATTAACGAATATTGAACTATAATATAAATATATTGAATAAAAGAAAAGGTTTTAAAAACCAATACAAATTATTACTTCCATTTTCCCAAAATTGTCAAATAAATAGGGGTGATCGAATGACAGAACGCCGATCCATTTTGAACACCGCCGCCGTCGCCGATAAATTTGGTAACTCTGCTAACGAAAGTAAAGGGTGATTTTTTAAGAGCTTGATAACTTTTTTTAAAAAAAAGTCCAATTTTGGGCAACTTTTTCGAGCATTTCGGCCGGAATAGCCCGAATTTCTTCGGAAATGTTGTCTTCCAAAGCTGGAATAGTTGCTGGCTTATTTCTGTAGACTTTAGACTTGACGTAGCCCCACAAAAAATAGTCTAAAGGCGTCAAATCGCATGATCTTGGTGGCCAACTTACCGGTCCATTTCTTGAGATGAATTGTTCACCGAAGTTTTCCCTCAAAATGGCCATAGAATCGCGAGCTGTGTGGCATGTAGCGCCATCTTGTTGAAACCACATGTCAACCAAGTTCAGTTCTTCCATTTTTGGCAACAAAAAGTTTGTTAGCATCGAACGATAGCGATCGCCATTCACCGTAACGTTGCGTCCAACAGCATCTTTGAAAAAATACGGTCCAATGATTCCACCAGCGTACAAACCACACCAAACAGTGCATTTTTCGGGATGCATAGACAGTTCTTGAACGGCTTCTGGTTGCTCTTCACTCCAAATGCGGCAATTTTGTTTATTTACGTAGCCATTCAACCAGAAATGAGCCTCATCGCTGAACAAAATTTGTCGATAAAAAAGCGGATTTTCTGCCAACTTTTCTAGGGCCCATTCACTGAAAATTCGACGTTGTGGCAGATCGTTTGGCTTCAGTTCTTGCACGAGCTGTATTTTATACGGTTTTACACCAAGATCTTTGCGTAAAATCTTCCATGTGGTCGAATAACACAAACCCAATTGCTGCGAACGGCGACGAATCGACATTTCACGGTCTTCAGCAACACTCTCAGAAACAGACGCAATATTCTCTTCTGTACGCACTGTACGCATTCGTGTGGTTGGTTTAATGTCCAATAAAGTAAACTGAGTGCGAAACTTGGTCACAATCGCATTAATTGTTTGCTCACTTGGTCGATTATGTAGACCATAAATCGGACGTAAAGCGCGAAACACATTTCGAACCGAACACTGATTTTGGTAATAAAATTCAATGATTTGCAAGCGTTGCTCGTTAGTAAGTCTATTCATGATGAAATGTCAAAGCATACTGAGCATCTTTCTCTTTGACACCATGTCTGAAATCCCACGTGATCTGTAAAATACTAATGCATGAAAATCCTAACCTCAAAAAACTCACTCTTTACAACATCAATTCATTTTACATGGGTTTACGATTTTTATTTTTATGTAATTTGACATGATTGATATTATATGATATTTATTCATAATGCGCAGAAAAGCTAATCTAAAGGTAATATTTTTAATGGAGAATTTTATTTATTTTTTCTCAAAATTCGTATTCGTCAAAAATATATTAAATTTGTTTCAATCTTTCAATTCAGCGATTTTATGTAGAGGAATTCTATTTGAAATCAGCTAGAACAATCGTCAAAATCGGAAGACAGTCAAACGTCTTCCGTTCTACGATGAAAATTGCTGAGCATATTTGGTATTGCAGTATAGAGTAAAGATCTTTTGCTTCGCCCAAAGTAGAGGGATAACAGCGAATGTTGATTTTGTAGCCATGTTAATATGTTGCAGCAAAAAAAAAAATAAAATTTGAAAAGGAAATGAATACATTGTATTTGATTGCTAAATGCTGTAAAAATACTTTGTTTTCTTAACAAAACCTGGTAGAAACAGAAAAATAACAGCAAGCTAATGTACTTCGATGAATCAAATGTTATCTCCGTTAGCATGACATGGCTCGCATTTCTGCAACTTAACATACAAAGAGCGAGCTTTTTCTTTTTCTTGTAGTGTTAAGCTCTTTGGGCAAAACAAGGGCACTCTTAAAATTGGAATGTTAGACTAGAAACTAATTTTATTGAAAATGCAGAAATTGTACAGCGGAGTGACTCACCTTCATTATTATCCACTTTTATATCAGTTTCAGTAATACTTGTAGAATTGTTTTCAGTAAGTCCAGCGCATGTATGAGTTTGCGTGACTGCGTGAATATCTTTAATGTACTGAATAAAAGCTACACTCGAACTTTCTATTCCGAAACAAAAATCAATATGATGAAACGGAGGTTCATTTATTCCGCTCATTTGTTGTTGTCTAGTTAATCTTAACACGCTTCTTCTTCCTTCTCATGTTTCTTTTGTTTTTTTTTTTGCAATGAGAGATACCGAAGCCGACTGCGATGACATTTTACATTTTAGACAACCTTTTGCGCACCACCACACCCGGTTACTAACAAAATACCATACACACAAATAAGCACTCACACACACACAAATAAGCAAGGAAAACCGACACAACGATTGATAGTTTTTGTCATAAAGTGCGTTTACGAATACTTTACAGCCCGACGTTTAACCCGATCTACATTGCGGACATTAATATTGAAATTAAATAATACCATAGATGATTTTTTTGCAAATTAATAGATAATTTTCACAACGACCGTTCTCGCTCTGACGATCCCGACATAGAACTAATAAATTGAAGTTCATTTGTTCTTTTTGAACTTGCGACATGCGAAGTTAAATGAGAGCGAAAGAGACAAAACTATGTAATAGGAAAGGAAGTGGGAAATGTTAGTTTCGTTTTTAGGGTTACCTAGTAAGAGTTTGTCTGAAGATTAGCAACTTCATCAAAAAGCGTGCCGTGTGTCAATGTGAACATACATTTTTCTGAAGCTTAATGCTGCGTTGCACCCAAAATCCTGTCAAAGTCCAAAATCCGGTAAAAGGAGGATTTTCGGTGTATATCCGAAGGCATAGAAGTGTATACCAAGATCAAAAAAAATCTTACAAAAAAATTGTATTTAATAAAAATAAATATTTAAATCTAGATGAGCAAAAACAGAGGCGAACAAATAAAGAATGTTCAGAATCAAAATCCATCGGCCAAAACTGAATAATTTTTGTTCTGGTAAACATTTTTGAGTTCTGTAAAAATGTCCTTAAAATTAAGAGACTTGATAACGTGACAACTTTTTTATCCGGTGAGTAAATTTGAAATATTAAGCTAGTAAGTCCAATCGAACAGTCATTTCAAGATTTAAAATCGGCCATGTACATTAGAGCGTACCAGGTTACAAGTAAAAAAAAAAGTTCGCCGTACACCTTCGAATATGAAGTATTATTGAAAGGTAGTTTCAAAAAAATTTTTTTTATTTTTTTATGCCGAACGTAGGGGTCGCGCTTTTACATTTTTCTATATAACTTCTGCATTTATAAACGGATTTTAAAGTGTGATACATCGATGTTTTTGTCTCGACGAGGCCGATTTTTTTGTCTTTGAAGTCATTGAGCTCAAGCACCCCCTTCTGGTACTTACCCATCATATCTCAGTTGCTACTACCCTAATGTACCACTCTAATATCAGAAAATTAAAGCTCGCATAAAATCATGAAACTCTTCCTAACGAAGTATGTCGATTTTCCCAGCAGAAAAAGTGTTAAACTATTTTTTTTCTTATTTTACCGAGAGCATTGCATGTATTTATAAGTTGTTCTTTGTATCTTCGATGTTTACAGTCGGTTGTCAAAGTGTAATACATATATTGGTGTTTTTGTCCCGCACATAACAGGTTTTCAGGTTTTAAAGTCGTTGACCTCAACAACCCCCTTCTACTATTTACGCATCATATTTCAATTCTTAGAACAATAAATATAAAAATTAAGGTACAATTAAAATTTTAATCAACCATATTTCGACGCGATTCAAGTTGGGTGTATTTTTGGCGGCTCTCAAGTTTAGAAAAGATGTGGCCCATGCGTTGCTCATCGGTGACCGCCATAGCTGATTCATGCACAACATGAACAAAACGCTCGGTGTTTTGAGAATGGCATGGATAATCTGTGAAAATAAATGAGTTCAGCAAAGAAAGCAATCAAATTAAGTTTTTCTTGTGCTAACCTGGTAAATCGATAATTTCTTCTGAAAATTGGAATGCTTCTAACTGTTCTTGCGAAAAAAACTGCAAGCATGGCGGCTCAGTCAATTCAAATTGTTTCCAATCGATCATATTGAAATATGAGTAACTATCAAAATTGATAAAATTATGAACTGGTGGACCGAACATTTGTCGAATGCTTCCCGTGGCTTCATTGCGGGCTGATAAAATCTTATCATAGGCATCTGAACGCACTAGTTGATCTGGGTCTGTTATCATCGATAACAAAATATTTTCAGGATGAAAAAAATATCCGTTATTTTCAATGAACGGACGGATGACCTCTTGAATATCTTTTGGCAACTGACGAATCCAACATATATAAAGGAAAACATTCCGACTTCCGTGAATTACCAGTGGTTGGCTTTTTACAAGAAACCAGAATGGTGCATACACTTTCACAACGAACTGAGCCAGTTTTCTCAATACCATCGAGGGTTGCGTACACGTCATATAAAAGCGCAGAATTCGAGAGGCTGTTGTTAGCCAGCGCGCTTTGCCAATAGCGCCGGGCTTCTCGCTGGCTAATTTTTCATCGCATTCTCCGGTATGAACGGCTCGAACCATACGATACAAGTAAAGCTGGTCGCCTCGAATATTCCACCCATCTATGTTCGCTGGCATTTCTCCCATTGTAATGCGTTCGAAATTTTGTTTGACCTGACCAAACGGAATAAGCAACAAAATATGCGAATTATTAATTAATAAAATGCTCACAAGTAAAGTATACGGAACACACGGACACGAAACACTATTAATATATTAAACTTACAGGGTAGTGTATGCAATTTTGAATGCCTTCTCCGATACTTCCGGGCCAGATTCCAGGTCCTTTCTGTTTTCCAAGCAATGATCTTAACAGCGCATTAAATGGTAACTCGTTGAAGTGGAAAAGGCACACGAACCACTGCAGCGGTCTCTGTAAATGGCGTTCCATTCTCACAATGACTCCACTTTTGTACCCAATGTTGGTAGCAGTTCCATCGCAACTTATGGCAACTAAGTCATCCAAATTGAAGTTTTCACGACTCAAGTAATCCACGATGCTCCTCTGGATCCCCAAAGCAGAGCTATCAGTGGGCGTAGCATAACCAATGAATTTGGAATCAGGCTCTTTTACAATGGTGATGTGTTCTTCATTTAAAACAATATTTCGCGTCACATTTGCCTCGGTTACTTTTTTCAAAGTTGGCTCTTTCTTGCCATCGAAAGAGATACACTTTAATAATTGATGGCATTTGGCCGCCGCTTTTACTTCCTTACGGAACTTCACACGTTTTCGAAATATTTTATTTTTATTGATGATAAGCCCTTCAAAGAACTGACATATATTTTCGGCTGTTTCTGTAGATAACTCTTCTTTGGCTTTTGCGGCAATAGACAATTTTAAATCTTTTATTAACATGGTCGCAAGCAAGGCACCGTAGCGAACTGAAGTATCGCTGCGATCCAAAGCCGAACTAAAATTACGCAAACAAATGTCCGCCACCGTAAATGTTGTTTTAATCTTCTCTGAGGAATCGCCAACATTTTCTTCAAATTCTAGCTCTTCATCGCTGCCTGGTTGATACCCAATACTGTTGAACTCGGTATA
Organism: Polietes domitor; assembly: GCA_947397865.1. NCBI lineage: Eukaryota > Metazoa > Arthropoda > Insecta > Diptera > Muscidae > Polietes > Polietes domitor. The sequence continues at coordinate 195,376,662 of OX377618.1, forward strand.
TACCGCTTTTGATGGTGCAACAATTGAGCACGTTTGAACACCGCAATTTTTCATCGACATCATATGATAAACATTATCCAAAGTCATCAGCCGTGGACCCCATTGATCGATGAAAAAGTCTTTCGCATCGTCTGGGATTTTATCAGAGGCGGTGCAACTGCATGGAACATTTCTTTCTATGCCACACTTACAACGCGAAATTGAGAACAATTTATTCCACTCATTTACATTGCATTTCAATGGACTTTTAACCAATTTATAGTAATCGTCTAGAAGTTTATCCAACCGTTTACGAACACCTGATACCGATATAATTGGAATGCCTGCCCGCTCCCATAAAAGGGTAATGCTTCTGAAAGCTTCTTGTTTAAAAGCACTCAATTTTCTATTGGGATTAGTGTTATGCCGCAGATACAAGAAATAATTAATAACATCGTACTTAGTCGGTAACATAGTGTTGTTTAATGCACTGATCGTAAAAGACATTTTTTTAGTTTTTTTATCGTTGTATAATGGAAATTTAAATATTTAATAATGCTTTGTTGAGCCACCAACGCCTTATTACTGAACTAATTTCTTCTATTGTTACAATAAAATATAGACCGTTACTTCACAGGTAAAACGATTTGCAATAGGGAAACAATGTGACAAAGTAGTTTTGCTCATGTTGTGCATGAATCAGCTATGGCGGTCACCGATGAGCAACGCATGGGCTAAAAACACCAATATATGTATTACACTTTGACAACCGACTGTAAACATCGAAGATTCAAAGAACAACTTATAAATACATGCAATGCTCTCGGTAAAATAAGAAAAAAACTAGTTTAACACTTTTTCTGCTGGGAAAATCGACATACTTCCTTAGGAAGAGTTTCATGATTTTATGCGAGCTTTAATTTTCTGATATTAGAGTGGTACATTAGGGTAGTAGCAACTGAGATATGATGGGTAAGTACCAGAAGGGGGTGCTTGAGCTCAATGACTTCAAAGACAAAAAAATCGGCCTCGTCGAGATAAAAACATCGATGTATCACACTTTAAAATCTGTTTATAAATGCAGAAGTTATATAGAAAAATGTAAAAGCGCGACCCCTACGTTCGGCATAAAAAAATAAAAAAAATTTTTTTGAAACTACCTTTCAATAATACTTCATATTTGAAGGTGTACGGCGAACTTTTTTTTTGAGGTACGCCCTAATGTACATATATTAGAAATTACGCCAAAGAAAAGTATTTTTTGTTTTTAGGTTTTCTGAACATTATTTTACTTAGTTGTTAATAATTTCTTTTTTTCGACTTTGTCGAACAATTTATCTTACATGTTATGAATTTTGCACTCGAATTTGTTTTATTAGAAATTATGGCGACAATGCTGTGTTTGTGCAAAATAAAGTTTGTTCACAACAAATATTTAAAAATTCTTTTTTGAAAATATTTATTGAAATAAAATATTGACTTTGAACCAGCACAAATTTTTTGCCTTTGAAAGCCCTTGAAGAATAAAATACATAGTTAGAAATGTTTAGGGTTCCCCTATTTTGTATGCACGAAAATTCTCCCTTGCTAAAAGTCAGATTTTTTAGTTCCAAATCGCGAATTACTCGTTTTTTCTCATTAGCTTTTGAAAAGTAAGTAGCTAAAAAGATTAGTAAATTTCCTTGATCCTCAAGCTAATCAATAATAATACCTGATTTTGCAGACAAATCGAATTAATATAGGTAAACGGACAGCAAGTAGTACTGAAACTCAGTTAGGACTATACATTGACGTTGTTTTAATGTTCGTATACACGTATATGAATAATAAAACAAATTCGAGTGTAAAATCTCTTAAAATGTTAGAGTTCGAGGAAGTCGTAAAAAGAAATATTTTACTTTTTTTATATTTTCAAAATCTGAAATAGTTAAAAATCTATAATAGAAAAAAACAATAATTTTGTCTGCGCCTTATGAACAAATACGTAAAATAATGTTAAATAACATAAAAACAAAATTTTTTGCTTTTCTTTAAAATCAAAAAATACAAAAAGTAGTTAACTTTGGACTAATTTGTAAAATATATATGATTAGCCGATTTTAAATGTTAATATCTCATAATAAGGCTGTTTTTTCTTTAAGACTGGATAACTAAGCTGCGATAAGAAAAAATAAAAATTTATTTTTTTAAATTATCGCTAACAGGAACGTGCAAAGGAGATAAAATAAAATTGCAAGAAATAGTTAAAAATTAGGTTTTGTTGTTTTCCTTTATTATGTGAGAATAAGTACATGGTTTATGTGTATTATCTATAATATCGTAAAATGGTTCAAAAGAAAAAACATAAATAGCATGATTGCAAAATTGGCCCGTGCGACACTGCGTAAAATTAAATTAAGAACAAAGTATTAATCATTTTTGGGTAAAATCAAAACCATTAGTAGGAGACCTCAGTGTACTAAAATTCTAAAATTAGTTAAATTAAATTATTGCTAAAGATTCACTGAAATCGGCATTTGAAAACCGTTAATCCACTGTACTTTTAAAAAATTTGAGTTTTATTTAAAAAATAGTCCAAACAATGGTGCTAGTTTTTATAAAACATAGAAAAACAAGATTAATAGAAAATGGAATTGTTGTTGATGAGAACTTTTAAGGATATATACAAAAACCAACGATTTGTAGCAATAGCAGAAAAATTACAAACAGTTTATGAATAATATATGTTTATCACAACACCAGCGTAAAGGTACACTTAAAAAACGTCTGTTATTAAAAGCAGCGATTGTCTGCTGTCTATCAGCAGGCAAATTTCTGCTATTACAGCAGTATTTCTGCCATAACAGCAGTTTTTCTGCAATATTGTATCAGCATTCACACTGTTTAAGTGTTTGCAGTCTGCTAAAAATGGCTACTGTTAATTAAATTATAAAAATAGATAAAAAATAAGTGTTTATAATTATAATTATACAAGTCTGCTATCTCTTTTTCAGCAAAAAATCTGCTCTTACAGAAGTCTTTCTGCTTTTTTTACTGACACATTCCTTTGAGGGTACATTTTAAAAAATTAAAGAAATGATACTATATAGTTCCTAATATAAAATATCATAATATAAATCATTAGATTCGATCAATTATTCAGAACAGTTCGTTTTCAAAGAAAAAAAATTCTTTATATTTGTTATTTTAAAATATCCTGAATCTATTTAGCACAATCCAAATTATAGAATAAATTCTTCTTTTTAAAGAAACCAATAGATAATGAGGTAAAAATAAAATGAAAACCAGACAAAAACCAAAGAAATATTGATATGTGCTGAATTTTGCAAGTATTTATAAAAATGGTTTCATTTGTTCGCAAAATTCCTTTCACAACAACAATAATACAAATTTGCATAAATTAAAGTAGAACTTCTGCAATAATTAACATGTTTTGATCTTTATTAGCGGTTTGCCGGCGGGATCCCGGGACTGGACGGGAAATCGCCAACATACTGCTTGCAACATAAAAACTTTTTTAGCATAAAACAATAGAATTTTAATAAAATAAATTATTTTATTTCCAATAACTAACAAATTAAAATCAAGTTTTTTAGAATTAATTCTCTTTTGTATTTGTTCAGCTTGAGGCCATAGAAAAACTGGTGTTGTTTGTTTTATTTTATTTTTCCCAATATTTCGGTTGCCTTCGTCATCATCAGGGGTAAAAACAATTAAAACCAGTAAGGAAAGGCTAAAGTCGGACGGGGCCGACTCTATGATACACTCCACTTTCAATCCGAATACAATTCAATTCGGTGAAAAAGTGAAAACGGGAAGGTTTTTTGTATCCTGTAAATGTATGTGTTTGACAAAAAATTTTATATCGGAAAGGACATTTGTATGAAGATATATTGAAACCTGGAACGAAATAGGTGAAATATAAAATGTATAGTTTGGCCAAAATCGGTTAAACTTATGGGAGCAACATTTGTATTTGGGCTATATTTAAATCTGAACCGATCTTACCCACTTTCACCATAGTTTTGTTTAGTCAGATTATAAGATGTTGTGCGAAATTTAAAGAAAATCGAGCACAATATGCGGCTTTTAAAGCGGCAAAAGTCAAATCGGGAGCGACATTTATATGGGGGGATATATCTAAATCTGAACCGATCTGCATAGGTGTTTCTAGTAAGATTATAAGATGTTGTGCCAAATTTAAAGAAAGTCGAGTACAATATGTGGTTTCTACAGAGGAAAATGTCAAATCGGGAACGACATTTGTTTGGGGGCTATATCTAAATCTGAACCGATTTGACCTATTTTCACCATAGATGTTCTTAGTTTAAATACAGGGTGATTTTTTAAGAGCTTGATAACTTTTTAAAAAAAAAAAACGCATAAAATCTCATCGGTTCTTTATTTGAAACGTTAGATTGGTCCATGACATTTACTTTTTGAAGATAATTTCATTTAAATGTTGACCGCGGCTGCGTCTTAGGTGGTCCATCCGCTTAGTCCAATTTTGGCATTTCCACGTTTTTGAGTAACAGAGACCCAATTGGTGCGAACGGCGACGAATCGAAAATTGGTGGTCATCATTAACACTGGCCGATACAGCTGCGATATTTTCTTCAGTTCGCACTCTACGTAAGCGTGTTGGTGGTTTAATGTCCAACAATGTAAATTTGGTGCGAAATTTAGTCACAATAGCCCGAATAGCCGCTTCAGTGGGTCGATTAAACTGACCATAAAATGGAAGCGCGCAATGAACTTTCTTAACAGAGCACGCATTTTGATAATAAAATTCAATAATTTGCAAGCGTTGTTCGTTTGTAAGACGATTCATGATGAAATGTCAAAGCATACTGAGCATCTTTCTCTTTGACACCATGTCTGAAATCCCACGTGATCTGTCAAATACTAATGCATGAAAATCCTAACCTCAAAAAAATCACTCTTTATAAGATGTTTTGCCAAATCTGAAGACAATCTGATACAATATGTGGTTTCTAGAGCGGAAAAAGTCAAATCGGGAGCGAAATTTGTATGGGAGCAATATATAAATCTGAACCGATCTGACCGATATTCACCATGGGTGTTTCTAGTGGAAATATAAGATGTTTTACCAAATCTGAAGACATTCTGATACATAATGTGGTTTCTAGAGCGGAAAAAGTCAAATCGGGAGCGAAATTTGTATGGGAGCTATATATAAATCTGAACCGATCTGTCCGATATTCACCATGGGAGTTTCTAGTGGGAATATAAGATGTTTTACCAAATCTGAAGACAATCTGATACAATATGTGGTTTCTAGAGCGGAAAAAGTCAAATCGGGAGCGAAATTTGTATGGGAGCTATATACAAATCTGAACCGATCTGACCGATATTCACCATGGGCGTTTCTAGTGGAAATATAAGATGTTTTACCAAATCTGAAGACAATCTGATACATTATGTGGTCTCTAGAGCGGAAAAAGTCAAATCGGGAGAGAAATTTGTATGGGAGCTATATATAAATCTGAACCGATCTGTCCGATATTCACCATGGGAGTTTCTAGTGGGAATATAAGATGTTTTACCAAATCTGAAGACAATCTGATACAATATGTGGTTTCTAGAGCGGAAAAAGTCAAATCGGGAGCGAAATTTGTATGGGAGCTATATACAAATCTGAACCGATCTGACCGATATTCACCATGGGCGTTTCTAGTGGAAATATAAGATGTTTTACCAAATCTGAAGACAATCTGATACATTATGTGGTCTCTAGAGCGGAAAAAGTCAAATCGGGAGAGAAATTTGTATGGGAGCTATATATAAATCTGAACCGATCTAACACATTTTTACCACAGGTGTTTCTAGTTACAATATAAGATGTTTTGCCAATTTTAAAGAAAATCTGTTGTAATATGTGGTATCTAGAGTGAAAAGAGTCAAATCGGGAGTGAAATTCGTATGGGGGCTATATCTAAATCTGAACCGATTTTCTTCAAATTAAATAGCGTTCGTCCTTATCCCGAAAAACATCGTTGTGCAAAGTTTCATTTGGTTCTGTCTACAATTGCGACCTGTATCGTGATTACAAGAATAGATGGACGGACGGACGGACGGACGGACGGACGGACGGACGGACGGACGGACGGACGGACAGACAGACAGACAGACAGACAGACAGACGGACATTGCTAAATCGACTCAGAAAGTGATTCTAAGACGATCGGTATACTTAACAATGGGTCTATATCGTTTCCTTTTGGGTGTTACAAACAAATGCACAAAGACATAATACTCTCGTGGAGTGTATAAAAATAATTAGCGTCGTCCTGTTCGTCTGCAGAGGTTGACAATAACTTGTGCAGACGAACAGGACGACGCTAATTATTTTTTTAATTGTTTTTACCCCTGATGATGGTTGACGAAGGCAACCGAAATATTGGGAAAAATAAAATAAAATAAAACAAACAACACCAGATTTTCTATGGCCTCAAGCTGAACAAATACAAAAGAGAATTAATAAAACAAAAGGTCAACAATACACAACATCAATTGTTTTTTAGAATTTATAAAAAAAATAATATCGATTCAATTTCAAAACTATTATCAAATGAGCAAAAATAATTAATTTCAATACGGAGTTTTTTTAATACAAAATCCTTTTTTAAAAAAGAAAATGCATTTATATACTCGTAATATATTTCAGATTTTATTGGAGAACACAAAATGATAATATTGCACTTTCTTAACTTTTAATAATTCATTTCCTGTAACTTCGATATCTTAAATTTATATTTTGAGGTGTTAATGTATCATTTTTTGAATACAGCGTTGTTACTATAGATTTTATAGATAAGTTATCTTAATTATTAGTAAAATTGTACATAACACATTTTCGTTTTCTCGACAGATATTAACATAACAGCTTGTCCGACTTTATTCTTAAAAATATGAAAAATTCTAAACTTGAATTGAATTGTAAATATTACTAATATCCCTTTTAGACAGCATGAGAAATCCAGTTGAAATCGATGAAGGTCGATTTACAAATGTTAGATCCAATAAAAATTGGACGCTAAAAATATAAACATTTTACATTTTTATACACTCCACGAGAGTATTATGTCTTTGTGCATTTGTTTGTAACACCCAAAAGGAAGCGAGATAGACCCATTGTTAAGTATACCGGTCGACTTAGAATCACTTTCTGAGTCGATTTATCAATGCTCTATGGTCCCAAATCCATTTTTTTGGCAGAAATTCAAAAAAATTAAAATTGGAAAGTATTAAATGTGCATATATTTTCTTTATGGCAACACTCCAAGCAATCAAGAAAATGTATTGGAGAAAATTAGGTGGCAACACCACAAGCTTGGATGGTACTTAAACTTTGCGGTTCAAAAAAGTGGGATTAATTTTGATATAAAGAAGTTTTACAAATTAATTAAAATCAAGACTGAAAAAGAAAATAATAAGGTGACTATATTATGAAAATTGACGGCAAGCGTTAGTAGTTAAAAAATTATATTTAACATTTTATGATTATTGTGGTCTTGTAAGTATTCATAGGTATTGTAATTTTGTAATTTGTAGAGAACATAATCTATAAATGTCGTGGACCAATAGTTATATGTATGACTCAACTTGACTCAAAGTGTAAATGTGAAAGTGTTCGTCTGAGGTTGTAGTTTATGGTGAAATTAATATCTCGTCAGCATTTTTCGGCAAACTCCAACAATTGTCATTTTATTTTAGCACAGTTTTTGATTGGCCATAGACATATATATGATTATATCTCTGAATTAGTTTTGTGTACGAGACCCATCAATATTTTATTTAAAAGGTATTGAAAGTACCTTTAAAATGGCAGACAACATCATTCACCTTTTTGTACACATGTACACATTTTACTTTATTTCTTGAAAAAATTATTTAAATTGCAGTGTTAAGTATAATATTTGTATGCTATATTTTGCTTTTGTAATAATGCTCAGAAAAACACATTTCGTCAATTTGGCACAACATCTTAGAATCCAACTAGAAACACATATGCAGAAACTAGGTAAGATCGGTTCAGATTTAGATTTATTATACACTCCACGAGAGTATTATGGCTTTGTGCATTTGTTTGTAACACCAAAAAGGAAGCGAGATAGACCCATTGTTAAGTATACCGATCGACTTAGAATCACTTTCTGAGTCGATTTAGCAATGTCCGTCTGTCCGTCTGTCTGTCCGTCTGTCTGTCCGTCTGTCCGTCTGTCCATCTATTGTTGTAATCAAATTACAGGTCGCAATTATAGTCCGATCTTATCAAAAATTGGCACAAGTATGTTTTGTGGATCAAGGACGAACGCTATTTAATTTGAGGCAAATCGGTTCAGATTTAGATATAGCCCCCATACAAATGTCGCTCCCGATTTGACATTTTCCGCTCTAGAAACCACATATTGTACTCGATTTTCTTTAAATTTTGTACAACATCCTATAATCGAACTAGAAACACCTATGCAAAAATTGGGTAAGATCGGTTCAGATTTATATATAGCCCCCATACAAATGTCGCTCCCGATTTGACATTTTCCGCTCTAGAAACCACATATTGTACTCGATTTTCTTTAAATTTTGCACAACATCCTGTAATCCAACTAGAAACACCTATGCAAAAATTGGGTAAGATCGGTTCAGATTTATATATAGCCCCCATACAAATGTCGCTCTCGATTTGACATTTTCCGCTCTCGAAACCACATATTGTACTCGATTTTCTTTAAATTTTGCACAACATCCTATAATCCAACTAGAAATACTTATGCAAAAATTGGGTAAGATCGGTTCAGATTTATATATAGCCCCCATACAAATGTCGCTCCCGATTTGACATTTTCCGCTCTAGAAACCACATGTTGTACTCGATTTTCTTTAAATTTTGCACAACATCCTATAATCAAACTAGAAACACTTATGCAAAAATTGGGTAAGATCGGTTCAGATTTATATATAGCCCCCATACAAATGTCGCTGATTTGACATTTTCCGCTCTAGAAACCACATATTGTACTCGATTTTCTTTAAATTTTGCACAACATCCTATAATCCAACTAGAAACACCTATGCAAAAATTGGGTAAGATCGGTTCAGATTTATATATAGCCCCCATACAAATGTCGCTCTCGATTTGACATTTTCCGCTCTCGAAACCACATATTGTACTCGATTTTCTTTAAATTTTGCACAACATCCTATAATCCAACTAGAAACACTTATGCAAAAATTGGGTAAGATCGGTTCAGATTTATATATAGCCCCCATACAAATGTCGCTCCCGATTTGACATTTTCCGCTCTAGAAACCACATATTGTACTCGATTTTCTTTAAATTTTGCACAACATCCTATAATCCAACTAGAAACACCTATGCAAAAATTGGGTAAGATCAGTTCAGATTTATATATAGCCCCCATACAAATGTCGCTCCCGATTTGACATTTTCCGCTCTAGAAACCACATATTGTACTCGATTTTCTTTAAATTTTGCACAACATCCTATAATCCAACTAGAAACACTTATGCCAAAATTGGGTAAGATCGGTTCAGATTGAGATATAGCCCCCATACAAATGTCGCTTCCGATTTGACATTTTCCGCTCTAGAAACCACATATTGTACCCGATTTTCTTTAAATTTGGGACAACATCTTATAATCCAACTAGAAACACCTATGCAGAAATTCGATAAGATCGGTTGAGATTTAGATATAGCCCCTTACAAATGTCGCTCCCGATTTGACATTTTCCGCTCTAGAAACCCTATATTATACTCGATTCTCTTTAAATTTGGCGCAACATTTTATATTCCAACTAGAAACACCTATGCAAAAATTGGGTAAGATCGGTTCAGATTTAGATATAGCCCAAAACAAATGTGGCTCCCGATTTGACTTTTGCCGCTTTAGAACCACATATTGTACTCGATTTTAAATTTGACACAACAGCTTATAATCCAAGTAAAAAACCTATGGTGAAATTGGCTAAGATCGGTTCAGATTTAGAGATAGCGCATTTGTATTTGCGTAGTTGCTCCCAACTGTTTAACCGATTTTGGCCAAACTATACATATTATATTTCACCTATTTGATTCCAGATGTCAATATACCCCCATACAAATGTCCTTTCCGATTTAACATTTTTTGCCAAACACATACATTTACAGGATACCAAAATCCTTCCTGCTTTCACTTTTTCACCGAATTAAATTCTATTCGGATTGAAAGTGGAGTGTATCATAGAGTCGGCCCCGCCCGACTTTATCCTTTCCTTACTAGTTCCCCATACAAATGTCGCTCAATATTTCACTTTTTCCGCTTTAGAAACCACATATTGTACCCGATTTTCTTTAAAATTGGCACAACGTTTTATAATCCAACTAGAAACACGTATGCAGAAAGTGGGTAAAATCGGTTCAGATTTAGATATAACCCCCATACAAATGTCGCTCCCGATTTGACTTTTGCCGCTTTAGAAACCACATATTGTACTCGATTTTCTTAAATTTCGCACAACAGCTTATAATCCTAATAAAAAACCTATTGTGAAAGTGGGTAAGATCGGTTCAGATTTAGATATAGCCCAAATACAAATGTTGCTCCCAAATGTTTAACCGATTTTGGCCAAACTATACATATTATATTTCATCTATTTCGTTCCAGATTTCAATATACCCCGATACAAATATTCGTTCCGATTTAGCATTTTTTGTCAAACACATACATTTATAGGATACAAAAATCCTTCCCATTTTCACTCTTTCACAGAATTAAATTGTATTCGGATAGAAAGTGGAGTGTATCATAGAGTCGGCCCCGCCCGACTTTAGACTTTTCTTACTTGTTAAATATAGAATATATTTTCCTAAAAATTATAAAATCTATTTACGTTAATCCAAAACTATTCAGCACTGTACATCTCACACATTCCGTCGTGATGTCAGTTTTTGATTCAGAGCGCACCAAAAATAGAAGATTCTATAACCAATAATATTTCTTTTAGAATCTTCGTTATAATTTCTTTTTGACAAAGTTAAATACATTTAGTGATTGACTATGTGTAAATGTTTGCAAATTTGTACGGTCATTTGAAACAAACATTATTTGTCTCTTACAAATTTATGTAAACTTTCTATGTCGTTTTAGTCCATAAACGGCTTTTGGTTAAAGACCACAACTATTCTGAGCTGACGCAGTGTACTTAACATTTGTAAACAACAATTGGTAGGGTAACTCTGAAAACGAAGCTTTCATTTCCCGCTTCCTTCCCTATCACATAGTTTTTTCTCTTTCGCTCTCATTAAACTTCGCATGTCGCTAATTCAAAAAGAACAACTCAACTTCAATTTATTAGTTCTATGTCGGCATCTTTAAAGTATGAACGGTCGTTGCGAAAAGTATCTATTCATTTGTGAAAAAATCATGTTTGGTGTTATTTAATTTCAATATTAATGTCAGCAATATAGATCGGGTTAAACGACGGGCTGTAAAGTACTCGTAAACGCAGTTTATGACAAAAACTATAAATCGTTGTGCCGGGTTTTCATGAGAGTGTTTATTTGTGTGTGCGTTGTTTTGTTTGTGAGCGGGTGGTGGTGCGCAAAAGGTTCGCTTAAATGTCATTGCATTTGCCTTCGGTGTCTCTGATTGCAAAAACAAAGCGAACATGAGAAGGAAGAAGAAGCATGTTAAGATTTACTAGACAACAACAAAACACGTATGAGCGAAAAAAATGAATCTCCGCTTCATGATGTTGATTTTTGTTTAGGAATTGGAAGTTAAGTGTTCAATATTGTATTGAACAGCAGCAATCTTCATTAATCATCACGCAGCCATGCGTAGGACTTACTGAAATTAATTTTACAAGTATTAGTGAAAATGATATGACAATGGATAATAATGAAGGTGAGTCACTCCGCTGTACAATTTCTGCATTTCCAATAAAATTAGTATCTAGTCTAACATTCCAATTTTAAGAGTGCCCTTGTTTTGCCCAAAGAGCTTAACACTACAAGAAAAAGAAAAAGCTCGCTCTTTGTATGTTAAGTTGCAGAAATGCGAGCCGTGTCATGCTAACGGAGATAACATTTGATTCATCCAAGTACATTAGCTTGCTGTTAATTTTCTGTTCCCACCACGTTTTGTTAAGAAAACAAAGTATATTTATAGCATTTAGCAATCAAACACAATGTATTCATTTCCTTTTCAAATTTTATTTTTTTTTGCTGCAACATATTAACATGGCTACAAAGTCAACATTCTCTGTTATCCCTCTACATTGGGCGAAGCAAAAGATCTTTACTCTATACTGCAATACCAAATATGCTCAGCAATTTTCATCGTAGAACGGAAGACGTTTGATAGTCTTCCGATTTTGACGATTTTTCTCGCTATTCCTCTACATAAAATCGCTGAATTGAAAGATTGAAACAAATTTAATATATTTTTGACGAATACGAATTTTGAAAAAAAATAAATCAAATTTTCCATTAAAAATATTACCTTTAGATTAGTTTTTCTGCGCATTATGAATAAATATTACACATTACATAAAAATAAAAATCGTAAAATAAAAAGAGTAGTCAAGCGGCCATATAACCCATGTAAAATGAATTGATGTTGTACTTTCGCTAGTGAATTGAACGACAACATTATTCAAAAATACATTTTTAGATCAAATTTAGAATACTCGCAGTCACGTTTATAATTGTCTCATACAAATGTCGCTCCCGATTTGACTCTTGCCGCTCTCGAAACCACATATTTCACACGAATTTCTTCAAATTTTGCACAACACCTTATAATCCAACTAGAAACACCTCTGATGAACGGTTCAGATTTAGATATAGCCCCCAAACAAATTTCGCTCGCAATTAGACCTGTTCCTCTCTAGAAACCATATATTGATCCAGATTTTCTTCAAATTTGGAACAATATATTATTATCCAACAACAAATAACTGTGGTGAAAGCGGGAAGGATCGGTTCAGATTTAGATATAACCTCCGTACAAATTAGAGACGGGTCGTCAGTGATTATTGGCTCACGTTCACGCACGCTCACGAAAGAAATATTGAATCACGCACGCTCACGTGAGTAAAATAAATTTTGCTTGCGATCACGCGTGATCACGCAAACAATTTCCATAAAGCAAATAATATTCCTATTCTAAATCGAAATGAGAAAAGCCGCGTAAATACAAAATTATATTATTTAAATCGCTCTACGTTTGCGATGTTTGTCTTAAATTCATATTTATATATATCGCATAGTTTAACGAAAAATAAGTTAAAATCGGACACTGACATAATGACGATATCTCTTATGTGAATTTTTTAATTGAACTATATATAAATATATAAATGCAGTGCCTAGTGTTGGCGCATGGAATGCTTACTTAAATAAAAGAAAAACAAGTAAGGAAAGGCTAAAGTCGGGCGGGGCCGACTATATTATACCCTACACCACTCCCTGCGTATGTACCTCTCTTTGATTACTAAACCCAGGTATTTCATGGAAGCAATTTTATGTAGTTCATACAAATTATATAAATTATATTCATATAATTTATATGCTATAAATTCATCTTCATTCAAATTTAACGAATAAGGTAAATAATATGGTAATTGATCCAATTGTCCGACAGACAAATACAAATTATACAGTAGTATACCAAAGTATGGACATATGGGCATCACCCAAACAATTCTCATTGCAATTCAAATCAGTAAAAATTGAAATCGGGAAGGATTTTTGCATCCTGTAAATGTATGTGTTTGACAAAAAATGTTAAATCGGAAAGGACATTTGTATGGGGGTATATTGAAACCAGGAAGAATGTGACGCGCTTTCACCATGTCTGTTTATTGGTGAAATATAATATGTAAAATTTGGCCAAAATCGGTTAAACATTCGGGAGCAACATTTGAATGAGGGCTATATCTAAATCTGAACCGATCTTACCCACTTTCACCATTGGTTATTTTAGTTGGATTATAAGATGTTGTGCCAATTTTAAAGAAAAACGAAAAAAGAAAGTGAAATCGGGAGCGACATTTGTATGGGGGCTATATCTAAATCTGAACCGATCATACCCACTTTCAGCATAGGTGTTTCTAGTTCGATTATAAAATGTTGTGTCAATTTTAAAGAAAATCGGGTACAATATGTGGTTTCTAAAGCGGAAAAAGTGAATTCGGGAGCGACATTTGTATGGGGGTTATATCTAAATCTGAACCGATCTTACCCAATTTTTGCATACTTGTTTCTAGTTGGATTATAAGATGTTCTGCAAAATTTAAAGAAAACCGAATACAATATATGTCGTTTCTAGAGCGGAAAATATCAAATCGGGAGCGACATTTTTATTGGGGCTATATCTAAATCTGAACCGAACTTACCCAATTTTTGCATACGTGTTTCTAGTTCGATTATAAGATGTTCTCCAAAATTATTAGAAAATCGGGTACAATATGTCGTTTCTAGAGCGGAAAATGTCAAATCGGGAGCGACATTTGTATGGGGGCTATATCTAAATATGAAACGATCTTACCCAATTTTTGCATACGTGTTTCTAGTTGCATTATAAGATGTTCTTCCAAATTTAAAGAAAATCGGGTACAATATGTCGTTTCTAGAGCGGAAAATGTCAAATCGGGAGCGACATTTGTATGGGGGCTATATCTAAATCTGAACCGATGTTACCCAATTTTTGCATAGGTGTTTCTAGTTGGATTATAAGATGTTGTGCCAATTTTAAAGAAAATCGGGTACAATATGTGGTTTCTAAAGCGGAAAAAGTGAAATCGGGAGCGACATTTGTATGGGGGCTATATCTAAATCTGAACCGATTTCCTCCAAATTTAATACCGATGGTCGTTGGCCAGAAAAAATAACTTCTGCCAAGTTTCATCACAATTGGTCAACAATTGCGACCTGTAGAGTGCGAACAAGCTTAGATGGACAGCAGACGGACAGACGGACGGACGGACGGACAGACAGACATCGTTAAATCGACTCAGCTGGTGATTCTAAGCCGATCGGTATACTTAAAGGTGGGTCTAGCTCGATTATTTCTTGGTGTTACAAACATTTGGCGCGAAACTAACTTATAATACCCTAGACCACGAAGTGGTGTAGGGTATAATTAGAAATTATACGAAGCACATTGTTTTAGAAATAAATATACATACATATGTACATTAGAGTGGCTTTTTTTGTGAGGAAGGAAAAAATGTTGTTGATGTTCCCGACTAAAATGAAAGATTGGTTTGTTTTATGTGTTCTCCCAAAATATTTCGCATTTATCATTGGCCATTCGTGAGCTGGACGCGTTCAAAATAACCTCAAGAAATCAGGTTTTTCTTGAATAAAATTCATTCCATGAGAATGGTATTGAGAAAAAATGTGGTAGAAATTAAAATCCGACCCGAGCCTTATTAAACCATATTAAAAACTTGCTATAGGACCCAATATAAAGGACAGATTTATACTATTTTAGTGCGATTTTTGATGAATTTTTTATAAAAACAGCAATAACTTCCACATTTTTAATTCGATTTATGTTGTTAGGGGCTCGTTGGAGAGGTATTGATAACCAATTGCAATTTTTAGAATTTGCTAACACATTAAGAGCCGCAAATTCTTTCAGCTTAGTTATCCAGTCTTATAGAAAAACAGCCATAACATTTGATTCATCAAAGTCCATTTCCTTGCTGTTGTTTTTCTGTTTCTACCAGGTTTTATTAAGAAAACAAAGTATATTTGCAACATTCAGCAATCAAGTACAATGTATTTAGTGATGCAACATACTAACATGGCATGTTAGTATCGCTCAACGCTGTTATATCTTAACGTTGGATCTGTAGTTTTACTTTATATCACAATCAGGCTTGCCAGATGATTTTTTCCTTGAGTCCAAAATTCTTAAGAAAAATCCCCAATCCAATCCCAAAAAATGTTTTTATTTCAAAGAATTCGATCAAAACAAACACAAATCACGTATGATTTGTTGATGAAATATTTTTATAATTTTTGTCCCCAACGGAGTCATGAAAAATCCCCATTATAAAAAAATAGTTTTTTTTTCAGAATTCGAATATAGGAATATTTTGATCATTCTATGTCGATAACAAGCTCCATATTTAAAAATGCAGTAAAAAATAGACAGTGCAATTGATATATTGAAATTTTTTTATTAAATTAGATACTAAAATTTAGTAACTTTGTAGCTTAAATGAGTTAAATGAGTATTTTTATTACTTTAGAGTAAATCTTATTTTACTGACGTTAAAATTTTTGTAAATTTTCCCTTGAAAATTTTTTGTAATTTGTACTGTAATTTTTATATTATTTCATACCATTGGAAATATACATAATAATACATAACAAAATAAGAATATAATATTATTTCATGTAAAAATAATAGTAACAGTATGTATACCGTAATGTGTCTGATGAAAGTAAATGATTGTAGAAGTTTGGACACCATTTATTGATAGTATTAAATAATTTATAACAAAGGCTCCTTTGTCGATAATATTTTCCTTTTTCATATCTTTATTATACTTTCTTTTCTGACCAGCTAGTCGTAGAGTGATGACACCCAAAACCGGGTCAACCGGTTATTTCATCTGGGACCGACCGTCATGTTTTTTTAAAATCACGGTTTTTGGAAAACCAGTTCTTCTACGTCGTTCTCAACCGTTTTTTAATTTGTTTATAATCAGCCGTGTGATGACTTCCTCGGTGGTTTCAAACCACTGCTTGTTTCGTGGATTCATGTTTTTAAATGTTGAGTTTTGCTTGAAAACTTTTGTTCTTCAATTGAATTATTCTTAGATTATACAAATAAAGAGATTAGTTGAAAACCAGAATTTTGAAGCCAAATCTAAAATTTAAAAATATGAAATCATCTAAACAGCGGTGATTTGAAACCACTGTGGAAGCTATCACAGGACCGATAATCACGCTTTTAATATTATCACAAGCCTAACAGAACGCTTTTTATTAGGGGCAACAAATTAACAAAAAAAAAACTTTACGAGCGAACGCCACCAGCCTATTTGGAAGGAAATTGAGGTGTGTATTCATTTCTAGGTGTGGCCGCAGCATTTTTTTTGCGATCCAGCCTTATACGCATATTATACTCATCCTTTTAGGTAATATGACGTTTACCTTAGGTCATAGTTGAACGTTGTTCTAGTTTTACACTGCTCCAAAGTTGGTACATTATTTTCTTATTTTTATGTATTTAAGCTTATTTTACTCTCTACAAGTTATTAGAAATGCAGAATGGGGTAATTGGTTAAGAAATTATAGCTGTTTTTCAAAATGATTATCTATTTCAGCAATACATAATTTGTATTGTTTACGGTCTTAACACCTGTTCTAAACTGGTGGGGGTTATACTAACTTTGCCATTCCGTTTGCTACACCTTGAAATATCGACTTGAGACCCTATAAAGTATATATATTCTTGATCGTGATAAAATTCTAAGACGATATAGCCATGTCCGTCCGTACATCTGTTGAAATCATGCTAACATGTAAACGAAAGGAGCTAGGACGTCCAAATTTTGCATAAATGCGTCTTATAGTCGTAGATCGGTTGGGATTGAAACTGGGCGAAATCGGTCTCACAAGGACTAAAGATACCCATAATGACCCCTAATATTTTAGAGTATTTAAGCATATTTTTCAATATCTCTGCTTGTACTTACTTGAAATTAGGTATGCGCATTCCCCCTATAACAAAAAAGTGCTTTTTATTCGTAGGGGGTGAAATGGGGCAAAAAGGGATAAAAATGGTACATATTAAACGACAACAGCTAGAAACATGAAATTCGGTGTGTGCATTCCCCAATTTAGTTGAGAAGTATTTTTCCCAAATTCGTACTTTTAAGGGGTAAAATGGGAATAGAGGGATGCTAATCGTACCAACCTAACGGCTGCACATAAAATAACGAAATTCGGTGTATACGTTCCTCTGATTGCGTAGACACGTAAAATAAACTGATTTTTCGAAATTCGTACTTTTTGGGATTAAAATGGAAAAAAGGGGATAAAAATACTACCAACCTAATGACCGCAGCTAGAGTCATGAAATTCGCAGTATACATTCCTCTCAAGGCCGTGCGCAGGGGGGGAGGGTTTTGGGGGTTCAAACCCCCCAGAGAGGTTTCGAACATATACTTTTTAAAACCTTCTAGACTTTCTGAAGCAAAAAATATAGAATTTTTAAGGTCTTTTTAAAATAACTCGCCCGAAATAGTAATTTTGCAGTAAAATCATGAATACACGAAAATTCGTGGTCACTTTCTTGAATTTCGGACAAAGGTTATGAAAAATACAAACAAACTAAGCGAATTGTGCAAATTTCAAGATTGTGTAGTGCTAATTTTGGTAATGGACACCAAATTGTTCGGAAAATTTTCATTTTTATTAACCGATACAATTTCTTGACATTCGACTAGAGCTATATCTTATGAACTTTTAATTGTGTACTGCAATAAAAGTTTGAAAAATTAATAACAAAACCGTTTAGCAATTTAAAAAAGTGTAGATAAGAATCACTATGATATCATAATGAAATCTAAAATATTCTTAATAAAAGCAAATAATTTGTTTGATGCTTGTAGAGCGCAAAGATGTAACATTTGCGATTGGATATTTTTATGCAGCTGTATCTAAATCTGAACCGATGTGTCCTATTTTCATCACAGAAGCAACAACAACGGTTTCTGTTACTTCCAATGTTTTGGGAGTTTTCAATTATAATACAAATCCATTTCGACAAACGAAGAAAACTGTTTGATATACATAAACTTATTTCTCTTTGTTCATTTACAACAACTGACATGTTTACCGCAAACAAACTAATTTTTTCCACAAAAGAAACTCAAAAACGATGTTCACGTGTTTAAAATTTCGTTTCGTGTATATCTCTATTTTAAAATATACTTTAAAGTTGCGAAACAATAAGAAATGAGTTTCAACTTACTAAAATTTTTGTTATATTTATCACTTATGTCAAATATTTTTCAGAGTTAGTATTTTTTTGTACATATGTAACAAGTATTATTCAAAAGAGAAACCACGAATTCAGTAACTTGGATCTACGTAGGAAAACGAAACTCTAAAATACCAATTATTTGGTTTTTTGGTATTAAAATTTCTAGTTGTTTCTTCTTGCATTTTATCGAATACAAAAAAACTGTACTTGTTATTCGAATTTATACATATTTAAAATTATAAAAATGAAGAAACATTTCAAAATATTTTTTGTTTAATCGGAATATGCGTATAAAGATTTTGAGTAAACATCCTGTTACTCATATCCTATATAAATTAAAAACCCAAAAAATTTTTAGACATCCTATTTAGACCCATACTTTGTCAAAAAGCATATCCAATTTTCTGCATTTATCATAGAAAAAGTGCGGGACTGAAGGGTAATTTGATCGTTTTTTTTTAATATTTCTTCAAGTATATATCGAGGGCTTATATTCAAACTATTCTCAGATTTGGATGTCATCTGTCATATAAATTTGGAATAGATTTTTTTCTAAAGCCATTTTTTTTAATACCTGATTTGGCTATCCCCTCGCACGTTAGTTTGTGACTGCATAAGTGGCTATGAACATACAAATAATAGAAATAAAATAGTTCAACAATGGAGTAGCATAAAACCGAAGGTTATAATTCGCTACAACGATTTTGTTTAAAACATTTTTCTAGATTTAGGGCATATCGTACTATCAAATTCCATCATTTCGCGTTAATAGCATTCTGATTCCTAAGTTATCAGGCTAAAATAGGATAAATAGTGGCAGTAAAGTCAAAAATTGTGAAAAGTATCTTTAGAAAAAACCCGCGTAACTTTTGATCATATTGAGAATACCAAAATATTTCTTTGGCATGTGATTGCTGACTTCGTGGGGAATATTTGTGTATGAAAAGAATTATGAAAAAAGAAAGTTAAAATATAAGGAATTGCAACGGCGAATTTTGGATTTTTCATCAATTGCAGCGATTGGCTACATATATGTTACAAGCGACCAATCTGACGGATGAAGCTGGAATCATTAAATTCGCTGTGTACATCACGTTTTCTATACAACATTGCCAAGATTTCATGAAAAAAGTTATGGAGTTTACATTAAATCGTATTCTTATTTCAACATTCATAGTGCTCAATTTTAAACATACAAAAGTGGCTATGAACCATGAAACCGCGAATAATAGGAAATTTCGAAAACTTTTTAATTGTTGCAATTAGTAATCCTTTTTAGATTAAACTGTAAGAAGAAATTCAGTTTTTTCGCTCTCCTGAAAAATTATGTTTTTGTTCATAG
This sequence comes from Polietes domitor, assembly GCA_947397865.1. Classification (NCBI taxonomy): domain Eukaryota; kingdom Metazoa; phylum Arthropoda; class Insecta; order Diptera; family Muscidae; genus Polietes; species Polietes domitor. The sequence goes on from OX377618.1 coordinate 195,397,022, forward strand.
CCACTTATGAATATAAACCCTCGATATGTATGTATGTAATTTCAAGCAACTATTTAAAAAAAGTTCTACACTTAGAGAACATGTCTGTTAATAAGCAGCGATTTTTCTGCTATTACAACTGTTTTTTTTTTGGCATAACAGCAGTTTTCTGCTAAAGAGTTTGCAGTCTGCTAAAATTGGCTGTTGTTAATTAAAATATAAAAATAGATAAGCGTTCATAAGCGAGTTTAGCTCGAATTTTCTTTTATATTAGCTTGGGACAATCTGCGTATCACATATATTGCTAAAAACAGCAAACAGCTGTTTACCATCTCAGCAGATACAAATCTGCTGTCTCTTTTTTAACAGCAGAAAATTTGCTCTTTCAGGTATCATGAAACTTTTGAGAAATATTTCATGTAGTCATTTGTTGTATCAGTTTTGCATACTCTGAAGCAAAACTATTTGTTTGATTTTTTCAGTTAAATTGAACTTATTTTAATTTCACCTTTTTTCCACGTATAAAATAAAATTTTCCTCAGTTTAAGTAAAAATTTACTCGTTTTGAGGAAAAAATCGGCAAAATTGTCCTCAGTTTGAGTTTACTTGGTTTGAGTAAACATTTACTTAGTTTTAGGAAATTTTAATAAGATTTAGTAAAAATTTGCTTAGTTTTAGGAAAATGTTGCTTAACTTTAGTAAAAAATTACTTGGTTTTAGGAAAAATTTACTTAGATTTTGGAAAATTTTAGCAAAATTCTACTTATATTTAGTAAAAATGTACCTGGTTTCCTAAATTTTAGTTAATTTTAACTCATTATAGGGTTAATTTTTTTATGAGTTTAGATGAAAACCCCCCCCAGGGGAAAAACCTGCGCACGGGCCTGATTCCTCTGATTGCGTAGACACGAAAAATAAAAGATTTTTTCAAAATTCGTACTTTCAGGGGATACAAACGACTACAACTAGAACGATGGAATTCTGTGTGTACATCCCTCTAACTTCGTAGACACGTAAACTAAAGAAATTTTAAAAAGTCGTACTCTTAAGGGGATAATTAATAGGATAAAATGGTACCAACCAAATAGCCGCAAGCAAAATAACAATATTTTTCCAAATTCGTACTTTTTACTTTTACGGCAAAAACTGGTTGAATCATGTAGTTAGTTTTTTTTGCACTATTTACGTGAGATAATGAATTTTCAAAATTTGTACTTTTAGAGTTAAAATAGAATGGAAATACAACCAACTGTAGCACCCACTATCTACCAATATTTATGGTAATTACGCTTTTTATACACTCCACGAGAGTATTATGTCTTTGTGCATTTGTTTGTAACACCCAAAAGGAAACGTGTTAGACCCACCTTTTATTATACAGATCGGCTTAGAATCACATTCTGAGTCGATTTCTATTGTTGTAATCAAATTACAGGTCGCAATTATAGTCCGATCTTAACAAAAATTGGCACAACTAAGTTTTATGGATCAAGGACGAACGCCATTTAATTTGAAGCAGACTTAGATATAGCCCCCATACAAATGTCGCTCCCGAGCTGACTTTTCCGCACATTTAGTACCCGATTTTCTTCAAATGTGGCTTAACACCTTATAATCTAACTAGAAATAAATGTGGCGAAAGCTGGTTAGATCGGTTCAGATTTAGATATAGCCCCCATACAAATGTCGCGCCCGATTTGACTTTTTCCGCTTTAGAAACCACATATTGTACCCGATTTTCTTTAAATTTGACACAACATTTTATAATTCAACTAAAAATACCCATGGTGAACGTGGGTAAGATCGGTTCAGATTTAGATATAATTTTTTTATATATATATACAAATGTTGCTCCCAAATGTTAATTTCATCTATAAACATACATAGTGAATACGGGTCACATCGTTCTATGTTCAATATACCCCCATGCAGATGTCCTTTCCGATTTAAAATTTTTTGTCAAACACATACATTTACAGGAAAATCCTTTCCGATTTCACTTTTTTACAGAATTGAATTATAATAGGATAGCAAGTGGAGTATCATATAGTCGGCTCCGTCCGACTTTAGCCTTTCCTTACTTGTTTGAAAATATAAATATAATAATATTTATTTTTTGAATTGACTTGAAGTATTATTTCGATATGTAAACGTATTGGTTGCCGTGCCTTATAAGCGTGAATTGAAATAATAAAAATATTATATTTATTTATAAAATTATTTTCTCAATATTTGTATTTGTTTTGCTTTGGCTATATTAAAAAAATTATATTTTCCTGTAATATTACTGCACTTGTACGAAAATCGACAGCCTCTGTGGAATGCAATCCATGGTCGAGGGTACATAAAGTTCGGCCCGGCCGAACTTCATTCCGTTTTTATTTGTTCATATTCATAATTTCTTTCCGCTGGTCAGAGGAAGATGGTCGTCACCGACAAAATCATGACAAAGGTAGTGAGCAGCCAATTAATAAATGTGTAGATATTTGTGCATAAATTTGCATTAAAATCAAATACTAAATATTTTTCAAAGTACTTCGAATATCCCCATATCAGAAGTTATTCGAAATTCCTCAGATTTTGAGGATTTTTCTCGTTGATTTAAAATGGAATTCCCCTATAGGCTCCCTAAAATCGCTGAATTCAAAGTTTGAAAAAATCTAATATATTATTTCCGAATAGAATTTTAAGAAAAAAAAAATAATCCTTGATTTGAACTGGGAGATTGTCCTGGCTCAAGACCATTTTGCTTCTATATTTAATAGAATGCAAATTTATTTACAAATGGCATGGTGACATTTATTACTTGGCTGCAGACTACCACGATCATGATTTCGACCATGTCAAAAGTCTTTTCAAGTGGCCTCGCAGCGACTTTTCAACATCAAACCCGCCCTCTATAAGGAGATGATTCTCACAAAACAAATGAACAAATGTGGAAAATCATGTCAAATAATATAAAATAAAAAATTTACTTTTTAAATCGTAAAATAAGAAAAGTAGTCAAGCGGCCACGTAACCCATGTAAAATAAATTGATATTGAAATGGAATATTCGTATACTTCTTGTATAGCTGAGGAGTGGTACGAATTTAGATTTTTTTGATAAATATTAAAAATAATATTTTATATTAATTTTTATGTATTCAAATTTTAAATACGAATATTTGAAAAATTTCCATTTTTTATGATCAAGAAAAAAACATAATAAGATTTGGTAAATATTTTTTTTTATAATAATTTAGTTTGAATATTAATCAATCAGAAAAACGGCAAAATTTTTTGCGATTTTTTCCGATTCTTTTATTATTTTAATTTTTTTAAATGTGTCTAAAGTTACATTTTTTACTCATTATTCAAATATAAATTACTTTTTCCTAACTTTTTTCTTTACTTCGTTAACTTAAAGATACTTTTCGAAATAAGAGTCAGTTCAAAGGTTACAGAATTAATTCCAAAAAATCGATTTGGAATCACTGTGCTTCCTAAGGCTGTAAAATTAAAAGAAAATAGTATTTGGAGGTAAATTTCATTTCGCCATTTGGAAAGGGGAAAACTCACTCCAAAGTTGTGTACTGTCGTGCGTGTTAAAATCATTACGCCAGTGGTGGCCCACTGTGCAGCGAGGACAAATGTTCCAACATAACTCTGCTGACATATGGAACGAAATTAAAAAATAAATTTTCAATAAATACTATGTAATCCTGTAGCATATGCTCACTGTGGCACTGAAAATTAAATCTATTTCATTTATAGGATCCTGATGTGATCCACGTCATCCTTATTGCCCTTGTGGGACATCTATTACTTTTTGCCGTGCTACATATACTTGTGTGTGTCTGTGGCTGTGTGTGATTATGTGTTTTATTTTTAATTTGCCGTGGTTGCTGATTTTTTTCGCTCTTTTATTTGCAATTTCTATTTTTTTCCGTCGCTCTTCGCCGCCATATGTACTACGGCTTTCGTCCTTTCGTTCATCTGAGTCATGTGTGCGCATAATTAATTACGAACATTTAATTTAATGCTTTTGCAATTTGTAAACTGTTTGTTAAAATACGAATAAAGTTGAGTTCTCTGCTGTAGCAAAATGAACATTTACTCTGTCGTTTTACACATGAGTAGTATTACACACACACTCGTATGTATATGTGGATGCATACATGTGTATATAGTGCACGTAGTGTGGGACTGAACGAATGAGTATCTGTGCCAAAGTACCATGGATGTTGTTCTGGTTCGAGGACGAGTGGCTGGGGTGGTGGTTGTATGCAAGTGAGTGTGATGAGGTCGTTTGACTGTTGTCTGTGTTACATTTAAAATTAAAATTTTAAATTTCCAGCAAAGATTTATCGATTTGACAAACGACAATTTCAAATCTTTTCAATTAATTAAATTTAACTACTTACATGTCGGCGAATCCACGCTAGATGAACAACAAATTCTACTAATAAAGGGTGATTTTTTAAGACTTGATAACTTTTTTTTAAAAAAAAACGCATAAAATTTGCAAAATCTCATCGGTTCTTTATTTGAAACGTTAGATTGGTCCATGACATTTACTTTTTGAAGATAATTTCATTTAAATGTTGACCGCGGCTGCGTCTTAGGTGGTCCATCCGCTTAGTCCAATTTTGGCATTTCCACGTTTTTGAGTAACAGAGACCCAATTGGTGCGAACGGCGACGAATCGAAAATTGGTGGTCATCATTAACACTGGCCGATACAGCTGCGATATTTTCTTCAGTTCGCACTCTACGTAAGCGTGTTGGTGGTTTAATGTCCAACAATGTAAATTTGGTGCGAAATTTAGTCACAATAGCCCGAATAGCCGCTTCAGTGGGTCGATTAAACTGACCATAAAATGGAAGCGCGCAATGAACTTTCTTAACAGAGCACGCATTTTGATAATAAAATTCAATAATTTGCAAGCGTTGTTCGTTTGTAAGACGATTCATGATGAAATGTCAAAGCATACTGAGCATCTTTCTCTTTGACACCATGTCTGAAATCCCACGTGATCTGTCAAATACTAATGCATGAAAATCCTAACCTCAAAAAAATCACTCTTTATATATACTTAAGAAATCAGTGTGCTCTTGCCCAGCAAACACATTTTTAGACAATTTCATTTTATTTTTCAAATTTTAAATGTTTTTGCACATTACTTTGTTAGGTAAAAACAAATATAAAAATCCGTTAATAATTGACTCAGGTATTGACGTTTTTATTATTACTAAAATATTAGTTATCCGGTAACATCATTCATTATTTTACGAGTTGAAGCCTAATAAAAATACATAAAATTCATCACAACAGATAAAGGCGTTAAGTTCGGCGGGGCCGAATCTTATATTCCCCTCCACCGCGGAGTGTATTGTACAGTATTATCGGTATAGACTTTACATCGAAGTGCACTGCCATATTAGGAAAATTGTGATTCTTCATTATTACAATATTGATACAATACAATATTGCAATATTGATAGTCCTCTATAATAGTCCTCTATATAAATACTGGCAATACCCGCTGCTTCGCACGCGAAAATGCCAGGTATTTGTTATTATCCATCTCTGTTTTAGGATAGTATTTATTTGATTTTCTTTTTTTAAAATAGTAAATTGGAAACATAGCGCTCATATACAGTCAGAGGAATGTGCTGTCGATGTGCACTTTTTTAGCTGAACTCCCTTCGTATATATTTTTTTATCATTTTCTACCTAGTTACAACCGCGGAGCCTTTTATTCAAAAAATAATACATTTTGATGGCGCATGGTCAGAGGAATTTACATACTAAATTTCATGATTCTAGCTGTAATCCTAATGTTGGTACCATTTTTATCCTTGTTGGTCCCGCTCTCCCCTTAAAAGTACAAATTTCGAAAAATCCATTTATGTTGCAAGTCTACGTTGTCAGAGGAATTCACGCACCAAATTTCATGACTTGAGCAGCAATATTTTAGTTGGTACTATTTTTATCCCTTTTTGTCCCGATCACACTAAAAAAATCCATTAGGATTTGCGCTTCTACATTGGCAGAGGAATTACCACACCAAATTTCACGACTATAGCTGCAATACTTAAATTAGTACCATTATTATTCCTTTTTGTTAGGGTTACGAGGGACCCTTCAAAGTACAAATTATGAAAATTCCAATGTTAATGCGCTCATACATGGTCAGACGAATTTACATACCAAATTTCCCGATTCTAGCTACCATTGGTACAGTTGGTACCATTTTTATCCCTTTTTGTCCCGCTCACCCCTAATAAGTACTAATTTCGAAAAATCAATTTATATTACAAGTCTACGTTGTCAGAGGAATGTAAATACCGATTTTCACGATTCTAGCTGCTAATTGGTACCATTTTTATCTCTTTCCTCCCTTAAAAGTACAAATTTCGAAAAATCCCTATTTGTAGCTCTTCTGCATGGTCAGTGCAAGGAACACAAAGAATTTCATGTTTCTAGCTACTGCCGTTTAGTCAGGACGAAGGTTTGATGTTTATCCCTTTTTTCCATTATACCCCCTAAAAGTACGAGTTTCGTAAAACCCTTTCATAGTCGACGTCATATTTGGGAACTACCCTGAAAATTTCATGACCCTGGCTTCACCCGTTTGGTCAGGGGCTGGTCCATGATAAGTCCGTCAGTCAGTGAGTAGCGCAACTCTTTTATATATATAGATTAATATAATTATTAGGCAGAAATTTTCAAAAATGTACACTAAATATTATTATCAAGCCCGATTTTCCCCATTTGCAATTCTTGATTCCATCTACAGCATAAATGTCTGTACCATTTTGATATGAAAAGTTGTAATATTGAAGATCTAATATGTTACAGAGTGGAATGTACACACATAATTTCATGATTTTATCTACACCCGTTTTATTGGTACCAGTTTCCATTTTGAGCACGAATTTAGAAAAATTCGTACCTCTTATTTTCCGCACCTACGTAGCAAGTACTGAATATCATGATTCTAGCTAAAGCCGTTTGACTGTAGTCAAATTTAATTCCATTTAGATCGATAAAGAACGATTATTATTCGCGCAACAGCCAGAGTCAGAGAAGTGTACACACCGAATTTCATTCGCCCCATTTTCGGCTCTATGAAATATCGGCCCAAGAAATGATCCACCAAAAGTAAAATGAAACAAGACCCCAATAATTTGTATGGGGGGGCAACAACACACATTTTTGGGGAATTATTTCAACTTTAGGGTTTTATTTCATGTATAAAATTGCGCATTAATTTCACTATGTGTTCGCGTATGTGGACCATAATCAGTAAAATGAGCAAGCGGCTGTAAGGCTTATAAGGAATTTTCGCGCGAATTTTTTATTTGAAAACCTTTACTCTCAAACAAAGGTTTAAAATGGTTTAAACATCTGACGCACGTTTCGTGTTTTGTTTCACGGTCAAACATCTTCAGTTTGGTCTATAAATTAACCATGAATTATCTTACAAACGAACGCTTGCAAATTATTGAATTTTTTTATCAAAATGCGTGCTCTGTTAAGAAAGTTCATCGCGCGCTTTCATTTTATGGTCAGTTTAATCGACCCACTGAAGCGGCTATTCGGGCTATTGTGACTAAATTTCGCACCAAATTTACATTGTTGGACATTAAACCACCAACACGCTTACGTAGAGTGCGAACTGAAGAAAATATCGCACCTGTATCGGCCAGTGTTAATGATGACCATCAATTATCGATTCGTCGCCGTTCGCAGCAATTGGGCCTCTGTTACTTAAAAACGTGGAAATGACAAAATAATCTTCAAACATTAAATTATATGGACCGTACTCTCGATTCAAATAAAGTCTTTAGTAATAACACTGGACGACAAATGTAGAAACATCAAATAGAAAGTCGTTAACGTCGGACGGGCCTCATCTTATGGTTTGCATTCCAAAGTATTACCGGTAGATTAGAGGCGGTCGACTTCAATTATACGTGCAGTAAAATATTAGGAAATAAATAAAGTTAATAGCATTCTACTTCCCAAGTTATCAGACTAAAATGGGATAAATGTTGACTGTAACGTCAAAAATTGTGAAAAGTGCCCGCGTAATTTTTTATCATATACAGAATATATATTTTGGCATATAAGATTACTGACTTCATGAGGAATATTTTTGTCAGAAATGTTTCAGGTTCCTGGATAGAGAAAAATATAAGCAATTGCAGCAGCTAATTTTGCGTTCAGATTTATATATATCTCCCACACAAATGTCTCCCCCGATTTGATTATTTCCGCTCTAGAAACCACATATTTTAACAAATTTTCTTCAAATTTGGCAAAAAAATTATATTTCAGCTAGAAACAGCTGTGGTAAAAATGGTCCAGATCGGTTCAGATATATATATAGTTCCCACACAAATGTCTCCCCCGATTTGATTATTTCCGCTCTTCCACAGATTTCCATCAAATTCGGGAAAGCGTCTTATATTTCAGAAAACCTATGCTAAGAAATCGGTTCAGATTTATATATAGCTCTCATTCAAAATTTGTGTTCAATTTTTATACCCTCCACCTCCAGGATGGGGGTATACTAACTTTGTCATTCCGTTTGTAACACCTTGAAATATCGACCTGAGACCCTATAAAGGATATATATTCTTGATCGTCATAAAACTCTAAGACGATCTGTCCGTCTGTTGAAAGCATCCTAGCATCTAAACGAAAGGAGCTAAAACGTTCAAATTTTCCATATATGCGTCTTATAGTCATAGATCGGTTGGGATTGAAACGGGGCGAAATCGGCCCAAAGGGAAAAATTTTTCCCTCACAAGGACTAAAAATACCCATAATTATCCCTAATATTTTAGAGTATTTAAGCATATTTTTTCAATATGACTGGTTGTCCTTACTTGATATCGGGAATGTGCATTCGCCCGATAACAAAAACGTGCAACATAAAGTGATTTTTTTTTGTAGGGGGTGAAATGGGGCAAAATGGGATAAAAATGGTACATATTAAACGACAACAGCTAGAAACACGAAATTCGGTGTGTACATTCCTCTAATAGAGTAGATACATAATATAAAAATATTTTTTTTCCAAATTAGTACTTTTAAGGGGTAAAATGCGAATAGAGGGATAAAAATGGTACCAACCAAATGACCGCAGCTAGAGTCATGAAATTTGGAGTATACATTCCTCTGATTGTGTAGACACGGAAAATAAAAGGTTTTTTCCAAATTCGTACTTTCAATGGATACAATGGGTACAGACGGATAAAAATGGTACCAACCCAGCGGCTATACCTAGAATAATGAAATTCGGTGTATACATTCCTCTGATTTCGTAGACACGTAAAATAAACGGATTTTTCGAAATTCGTACTTCCTGGGGTTAAAATGAAAAAATGGAGTACAAATAGCACCAACCAAATGACCACAGCTAGAGTCATGAAGTTCCGAGTATACATTCCTCTGACTGCGTAGACACGGAAAATAAACGGATTTTTCGAAATTCGTACTTTCAAGGGATACAATGAATGGTACAGAGGGATGAAAATAGTACCAACTAAACGACTACAGCTAGAATGATGAATTCTAATTGCGTAGAAATGTCAAGGGGGTAAAAATGGTACCAACCAAATGGGTGCAGGTGGAAGCATGGAATTCGGTGTATACATTCCTCTGACTGCATAGACACGCAAAATAAAAAGTTTTTTTTTCCAAATTCGTACTTTTTCTTTTACGGCAAAAATTTGTTGAATCATGAAGTTAGGTTATTTTGCACTATGTACGTCTGATAATGGATTTTCAAAATTTGTACTTTTGGAATTAAAATAGAATGGAAATACAACTAACTTGAGCACCCACTATCTACCAATATTTATGGCTTTGAAAATATTTTTGAAAATATAAATATAACAATATTTATTTTTTGAATTCACGTATAAGGTAATGCTACCAATCATTACCTTATAAGCGTGGTTTGAAATAATTAAAATATTATATTTATTTATAAAATTATTTTTTCAATATTTGTATGAGATTTGGTTTGCATATATTAAAAAAATTATATTTTCCTGTAATATTACTGCACTTCTACGAAAATCGACATCCTCTGTGGAATGCAATCAATGGTGGAGGGTATATAAAGTTCGGCCCGGCCGAACTTAACGCCGTTTTTACTTGTTTTATACTGCAGTTGTCCAAAATGTCGACGACCTGTAAGCTGTCGATTATATTGTTGCATATACGATTCGACCCAGTTAAAATGAAGGTGTAATTTTCACTTATTATATAAACTGCGTGTTGAATTTTTGTACTCAGCTGAAATATATTTGGGAAGCAAAGGAAGAGGTCTTATATTCATAATAGTGACTGGTAAATCGTTTTTAGGTGTTCAAAACCCAATTCTTTGGAATCGATTACATGTGCCCAATTTTATACTTGAATTGATTACTGATCCTTCGGAATCGAAATTCAATTTTATAGAAAATACCGAAGAAGTATATAATACGTTTAAATGTCCGGTTGCGCCCATTTGGTTGGTACTATTTTTACCCCCTTGACGTTTCTACGAAATTAGAATTTCATCATTCTAGCTGTAGTCGTTTAGTTGGTACTATTTTTATCCCTCTGTACCATTGTATCCCTTGAAAGTGTGAATTTCGAAAAATCCATTTATTTTCCGTGTCTACGCAGTCAGATCTATACTCCGAATTTCATGACTTTAGGTGCAGTCATTTGGTAGGTACTATTTGTATCCAATTTTTCCATTTTAACCCCAAAAAGTACGAATTTCGAAAATGTCGTCTATTTTCCGAGTCTACGCAGTCAGAGGAATTTATAGTCCGAATTTCATGACTCTAGCTGCGGTTATTTGATTGGTACTATTTTTATCCCCTTTTTTCATTTTAACCCCAAAAAGTACGAATTTTGAAAAATCTGTGTATTTTACTTGTCTATACAATCAGATGAATGTATACACCGAATTTCATTGCAGCCGTTTGGTTGGTACCATTTTTATTCCCCTATTCCCATTTACCCCTTAAAAGTAAGAATTTCGAAAAAATATTTTTATATTATGTATCTACTCAATTAGAGGATTGTACACACCGAATTTAGTGTTTCCAGCTATTGTCGTTTAATATGTACCATTTTTATCCCTTTTTTGTCCCATTTCACCCCCTACAAATAAGAATCACTTTATGGTGTACGTTTTTGCTATAAGGGGAATGCGCATACCAAATATCAAGCACATATAAACAGACATATTCAAAAAACATGCTTAAACACGCTAACATATTAAGGATTATTATGGGTATTTTTAGTCCTTGTGAGGGAAAATTTTTTCCCTTTGGGCCGTTTTCGCCCCGTTTCAATCCCAACCGATCTACGACTATAAGACGCATTTATGGAAAATTTGAACGTTCTAGCTCTTTTCGTTTAGATGCTAGCGAGCTTTCAACAGACGGACGGACGGACATGCCTAGATCGTCTTAGAATTTTATGACGATCAAGAATATATATACTTTATATGGTCTCAGGTCGATATTTCAAGGTGTTACAAACGGAATGACAAAGTTAGTATACTCCCATCCTGGAGGTGGAGGCTATAATAATTTATGCAAATTGTGATAATTATGTTCTACTCTCATTTTGCTGTGATTTATGCATAGAGAGCAAAACCTGTTCCATTTTTATACCCACAGTCTACAGAGTAGGAGGTTATATATTATTTGGGACAGAAAGAAGTGTAACGTATTGAAAGAGTGACTTAAGACCCTAAGTATGTTTGCATCAAATCCATTTCACGACTTTTTAAGGTGTTTGAGCCATGTCCGTCCGTCTGTCTGGCAGGCTGGCTGGCTGGTGTACACGATAACTCTCGAAAAGAGTTAAGCAATCGATTAAAACTGTGCACATCGTAATATTTTTCCCAAACTTAGTTTAATTTCGAAGATGGACGAAATTGCCACCCCCCTTCTGGTACCTCCCACACAAATGACTCATATTCCTAAGTTAAATTAAAAACCAGTAAGGAAAGGCTAAAGTCGGGCGGGGCCGACTATATGATACACTCCACTTTCAATCCGAATACAATTCAATTCGGTGAAAAAGTGAAAACGGGAAGGTTTTTTGTATCCTGTAAATGTATGTGTTTGACAAAAAATTGTATATCGGAAAGGACATTTGTATGTAGATATATTGAAACCTGGAACGAAATAGGTGAAATATAAAATGTATAGTTTGGCCAAAATCGGTTAAACTTATGGGAGCAACATTTGAAATTGGGCTATATTTAAATCTGAACCGATCTTACCCACTTTCACCATAGTTTTGTTTAGTTAGATTATAAGATGTTGTGCGAAATTTAAAGAAAATCGAGCACAATATGTGGCTTTTAAAACGGCAAAAGTCAAATCGGGAGCGACATTTGTATGGGGGCTATATCTAAATCTGAACCGATCTCACCCAATTTCTGCATAGTGTTTCTAGCTGGATTATAAGATGTTGTCCAAAATTTAAAGAAAATCGATTAGAATATGTGGCATTTAAAGCGGAAAAAGTCAAATCGGGAGCGACATTTATATGGGGACTATATCTAAATCTGAACCGATCTTACCCAATTTTTGCTTAGGTGTTTCTAGTAAGATTATAAGATGTTGTGCCAAATTTAAAGAAAATCGAGTACAGTATGTGGTTTCTACAGAGGAAAATGTCAAATCGGGAACGACATTTGTATGGGGGCTATATCTAAATCTGAACCGATTTGACCTATTTTCACCATAGATGTTCTTAGTTTAAATATAAGATGTTTTGCCAAATCTGAAGACAATCTGATACAATATGTGGTTTCTAGAGCGGAAAAAGTCAAATCGGGAGCGAAATTTGTATGGGAGCTATATATAAATCTGAACCGATCTGACTGATATTCACCATGGGTGTTTCTAGTGGAAATATAAGATGTTTTACTAAATCTGAAGATAATCTGATACAATATGTGGTTTCTAGAGCGGAAAAAGTCAAATCGGGAGCGAAATTTGTATGGGAGCTATATATAAATCTGAACCGATCTGTCCGATATTCACCATGGGAGTTCCTAGTGGGAATATAAGATGTTTTACCAAATCTGAAGACAATGTGATACAATATGTGGTTTCTAGAGCGGAAAAAGTCAAATCGGGAGCGAAATTTGTATGGGAGCTATATATAAATCTGAACCGATCTGACCGATATTCACCATTGGTGTTTCTAGTGGAAATATAAGATGTTTTACCAAATCTGAAGACAATCTGATACATTATGTGGTCTCTAGAGCGGAAAAAGTCAAATCAGGAGCGAAATTTGTATGGGAGCTATATATAAATCTGAACCGATCTAACACATTTTTACCACAGGTGTTTCTACAATATAAGATGTTTTGCCAATTTTAAAGCAAATCTGTTGTAATATGTGGTATCTATCTGAACCGATTTTCTTCAAATTAAATAGCGTTCGTCCTTATCCCGAAAAACGTCGTTGTGCAAAGTTTCATTTGGTTCTGTCTACAATTGCGACCTGTATCGTGATTACAAGAATAGATGGACGGACGGACAGACAGACAGACAGACAGACAGAAAGAAAGAAAGTGATTCTAAGACGATCGGTATAATTAACAATGGGTCTATCTCGTTTCCTTTTGGGTGTTACAAACAAATGCACAAAGACATAATACTCTCGTGGAGTGTATAATAATCTAACTTCCACACGAATATTCAGAATCAGCTATATCTTGGTATTTGGTAATGTTTTTATAATCCCTTTAAGTGTACTTAGTAAGGCTGGGTTTGCCACGCCCCTTCCAGTACCTCTCACACAAAACTACTTAAAATTAAAGCTGTTATAACTTCTGTACTGCTTATCGGAATACTGTGAAATTTGATATTTAGCAATGCTTTTTAAGTGGTTACATTCGCACGGAATATGGGCGATATTGCCACACCCCTTCCGGTACCTCCCACACAAAGTGGCATAAAGATTGGTTACAATAAAACCGATATAACATCCATACGGGTTGTCAAAATCATTTGCAATTTGACATTTAAAAATGTTTTTATAATCACTTTAAACATAAAAAATATTTACGCTTTAGCCACGCCCCTTCTTGTATCTCGCACACAATCGTCCCAATCCTAGGTAAAAATGCAATCCTTCATAACTTCTATACTGATGCATGCTTTATAAATGTAGAAGCTTGTATCTTGTGGCACCTCCTAGCACCTTCCACACTAATTATCCTGCCCTACATAAAATTGTATTCCTTATAACTTCCGGTTTAGCCGACTGAAGTTTACTTACTCGTTTTAGTAACTCATTGTTACTATTTTTCTTGAAATTAAATGTATGACTAACTTTTTATCTTTATAAATTAAATTCATGTAATACGAATGTAGCTTTTTCATTATTACAAAATTACATTGTACGTTTATTTGTCTCATCAATATAATTTATCCGTATATTTTGTTGTGTCTGTGATATACATATCTATGGAGTTGTTCACCAGTAATTTATTCGAAATGGCCGAAGGGCTTTAAATTACAAGTGTGAATTAATAAATCTAAATCCACACGAATTACCAATCACTAATTAAAGAGTAATTTACGAAAACGATTTAATTTTCCGACTCATACTCATTTAATGAAATTTTGCGCATTTAATATTGGCTTCCGCGAAATCAGCACAAGCTGATTATTCTCAAATCAGCTGAGTTGTTATTGAAGGAATTTATCTGGAATAAATGTTCACACAATTTAAGCTATTCTCAGAAGTCAGCCGATCATCAGACTATTCAACTTTACAAAATATGTAACTCTGTGAAAAGAGTGTGTTTCAACTTAAGCGCCCAAGCAACTGCTGAAAGTATAAAGCGCGCGATGAGCGCGACACAAACCCATTTCACATTATTAACCATATTTTAATTAACTTAACCAGACAACAACAATCATTGTTGTAAAACAACTCAAGTGGAAACTGCAAACTTTCTAAGAAGACGAAGGATTTGTTTTAGGACGAGCATCGCGCACGGAAACATCTTTTTGCCAGTCATGACTCTTACATCTCGACTATGAGAATAACAATTGTTTTTACAACTGCGAACACTTGTCTATCTACTCGTAGATACTTAGTGAGACACTGGAATATATGTGCAGATGTATGTATGTAAGTGCGATGAGCTGGGTGTACAAATGCTCTTGTTCAAATATGTGTTCTACTCATTTAGCTGGGAAAAGTTTCTTTGATTCTGTCTAAACGAGCAGAGCAGGCAGCGGCAACAGCTAAAAATGAAACATGCCGCTAAATGACTTGTTTCCGTTTCCTCCGACTTACAGATGACTTTATGACCGATGCTGATTAAACCAAGCATTGTAGTTGCTTGTAGAGGGATACAACCAGATGCTGCTTTTCGGCAGCCACCGCGATGGTTGTGTGATAAGTTCGGTAATATTTTGTGAGAAAGGAAACATAGAAACCAGTTATAATTTTTGAGATATACGAGAAAGTAAAGCAAACAAAGAGAAAAATCTAAATGAGCAACTTTTAAATGTCTGCAATGTGCGCGATAAGCTCTATAAACTTTGGAAATATATTCGAATATATACAAGTAAAACAAGTAAGGAAAGGCTAAAGTCAGGCGGGGCCGACTAAATGATACACTGCACATTCCAACCGAATACAGTCAAACTCGGTAAAAAAGTGAAAACGGGAAGAATTTTTGTATGTTTCCTAAACATAGGCTAATACGACCTGGTTCGATTGGTCAAATCGATAAGAATATTTGTTTCGGGGCTATATCCGAAGATGGAAAAATGTGACTAACTTTCACAATAAGTTCTTAGAGTTCAAATATAAAGTGTTATGCTCACTTTGAAGAA
Source organism: Polietes domitor (assembly GCA_947397865.1). Classification (NCBI taxonomy): domain Eukaryota; kingdom Metazoa; phylum Arthropoda; class Insecta; order Diptera; family Muscidae; genus Polietes; species Polietes domitor. The sequence goes on from OX377618.1 coordinate 195,412,887, forward strand.
ATTCGGTGAAAATTCGTGGTTTCTGGGGCGGAAAAAGTTAAATCAGGAGCGAAATTTGTATGGGAGCTAAATATAAATCTGAACCGATCTAACACATTTTTACCACAGGTGTTTCTAATTGAAATATAAGATGTTTTGCCAATTTTGAAGAAAATCCCTTGTAATATATAATATCTAGAGTGAAAAAAATAAAATCGGGAGTGAAATTCGTATGGGAGCTACATGTAAATCTGAACCGATCTGACCCATTTTCACTATGGGTGTTTCTAGGACAAATATAATATATTTCGCCTAATTTGAAGGGGATCTGTTAAAATTTGTGGTTTCTAGAGGGGAAAAAGTCAAATCGGGAGCGAAATTTGTATGGGAGCTGAATCTGAACCGCTCTGCCCCATTTTTACCACAGGTGTTTCTAGATGAAATATAAGATGTTTTGCCAAATATGAAGACAATTTGATACTATATGTGGTTCGGGCCGCTCTAACTTCATATAACCTCCACCATGTATTGCATTCCACAGATGCGTAGAAGTGCAGTAATATTACAGAAAAATATATTTTTTAATATAGCCAAACCAAAACAAATACAAATATTGAAAAAAAAATTATTTTATAAATAAATATAATATTTTTATTATTTCAAACCACGCTTACAAAGCAAGTCTACCAACACCTTTACACTATACATATCGAAGTAATACTTCAGGTCAATTCAAAAAATAAATATTCTTATATATAATTTCAAAAAAGCTTAAATACCATAAATATTGGTATATATTGGGTGCTACAGTTGGTTGTATTTCCATTGTATTTTAATTCCAAAAGAATTCCAAAAAAGCAACATAATCTAACTTCATGATTCAACTAAATTTTGTCGTAAAAGTACGAACTTGGAAAATTCTATGCAGTCAGAGGAATGTATACACCGAATTCTATGATTCTAACTACGGCCATTTGGTTGGTACCATTTTTATCCCCTTTTCCTAGTTTACCCCTTAAGAGTACGACTTTCTAAAATCTCTTTATTTTAAGTTCCAACGCAATTAGAGGGATGTACACACTGAATTTCACCATTCTAGCTGTAGACGTTTAGTTGGTACTATTTTTATCCCTCTGTACCCATTTATGCCTTGAAAGTAAGAATTTGGAAAAAACCTTTTATTTTTTGTGTATACACAGTCAGAGGAATGTATACTCCGAATATCATGACTCTAACTGCGGTCATTTGGTTGGTACTATTTTTATCCCCTTTTTCCATTTTAACCCCAAAACGTACGAATTTCGAAAAATCCCTTTTTTACGTGTCTACTAAATAAGAGGAATGTATACATCGAATTTCATTATTCTAGATGAAGCCGTTTGGTTGGTTGGTACCATTTTTATCCCTCTATTCCCATTTTATCCCTTAAAAGTACGAATTTGGAAAAAATACATTTATATTATGTATCTACTCAATTAGAGGAATGTGCACACCGAATTTCGTGTTTCTAGCTGTTGTCGTTTAATATGTACCTTTTTTGTCCCATTTCACCCCCTACGAATAAAAATCACTTGCACCATAATGCACATTTTTAGTCCTTGTGAGGGAACAATTTTTCCCTTTAGGCCGATTTCGCCCAGATTAAATCCCAACCGATCTACAACTAAAGAGTGATTTTTTTGAGGTTAGGATTTTCATGCATTAGTATTTGACAGATCACGTGGGATTTCAGACATGGTGTCAAAGAGAAAGATGCTCACTATGCTTTGACATTTCATCATGAATAGACTTACTAACGAGCAACGCTTGCAAATCATTGAATTTTATTACCAAAATCAGTGTTCGGTTCGAAATGTGTTTTGTTCAAATTTTGTTCAGCGATGAGGCTCATTTCTGGTTGAATGGCTACGTAAATAAACAAAATTGCCGCATTTGGAGTGAAGAGCAAAGAGAAGCCGTTCAAGAACTGCCCATGCATCCCGAAAAATGCACTGTTTGGTGTGGTTTGTACGCTGGTGGAATCATTGGACCGTATTTTTTCAAAGATGCTGTTGGACGCAACGTTACGGTGAATGGCGATCGCTATCGTTCGATGCTAACAAACTTTTTGTTGCCAAAAATGGAAGAACTGAACTTGGTTGACATGTGGTTTCAACAAGATGGCGCTACATGCCACACAGCTCGCGATTCTATGGCCATTTTGAGGGAAAACTTCGGAGAACAATTCATCTCAAGAAATGGACCGGTAAGTTGGCCACCAAGATCATGCGATTTGACGCCTTTAGACTATTTTTTGTGGGGCTACGTCAAGTCTAAAGTCTACAGAAATAAGCCAGCAACTATTCCAGCTTTGGAAGACAACATTTCCGAAGAAATTCGGGCTATTCCGGCCGAAATGCTCGAAAAAGTTGCCCAAAATTGGACTTTCCGAATGGACCACCTAAGACGCAGCCGCGGTCAACATTTAAATGAAATTATCTTCAAAAAGTAAATGTCATGGACCAATCTAACGTTTCAAATAAAGAACCGATGAGATTTTGCAAATTTTATGCGTTTTTTTTTAAAAAAAAGTTATCAAGCTCTTAAAAAATGACGATCATGAATATATATACTTAATATGGTCTCAGGTCGACACTTTTAGGGGGTACAATGGGTCAAACCCTTCGAACATTCGTCATGACTAAACTGCAGTAGCTAGAAACATGAAATACCGTGTGTTCCTTGCACTGACCATGCAGACGAGCTAAAATAGGGATTTTTCGAAATTTAACGGAGGAGAGAGATAAAAGAGGATAAAAATGATAACAATTTAAGAATTGCAGGTATATTCGTGAAAATTGCTATTTACATTTCTCTGACATTGTAGACTTGCAACATAAATGGATTTTTCGAAATAAATAATTTTAAGGGGCGAGCGGGACAGTTAAAAATTGTACCAACTAAAGTATTAAAGCTAGAATCGTGCTATTCGGCATGTACATTCCACCGACCACGTAGACGGGCAACATAAACTCATTCTTTGGAATTTGAAGTTTAAAAGAGTGAACGGGACAAGAAGGGATAAAAATGGTATCAACTAAAGTATTACAGTATTATGAAATTCTCCTTACCGCATAGAAGCGCACTATAAATGCATTTTTAATGTGCGAGTGGGAAAAAAGGTATAAAAATCGTGAAATTTGGTATGTAAATTCCACTGACTCTCGTAGATGTGCAGTAAAATTGTTTTTTTTTTGAAATTTCTTCTTTGAAGGTGTGCGCGGGATAAGAAAAGTGATAAGAATGGTGTACAGCCGGATCATAAATTGATATTTCAAAATTTATACTTACAAGGAGAATGCGGGACGAAAAGGAATAAACCTGGTACCAAATAAAGTACGTGTTTTTAGGGGAGATGCGAGAACACATGTTACTTATAGTGAGTTTTCAAAATGTGCACTTTTTGGGAAAGAGATGCAAAAGTTATAAAACGGCCGGCTGCATCTAGAAACATGAGATCAAGGATATAAACGGTTGTACTTGTTTGTTCGAAACTGGGTAGAAAATGATAAAAATGATACATACGAAACAGGTTTAGCTAAATTAATGCAATTCGACAAGCACATTCCTTTGACTGTGTACGAGTTCTATCTAATGTGTTTCCAAATTGCTATTATGGTTTTATCTATATCTACCAAATGAAAATTCAATAAATACTATCAAAAACAAGTAAGGAAAGGATAAAGTCGGGCGGGGCCGACTCTATGATACACTCCACTTTCTATCCGAATACAATTTAATTCGGTGAAAAAGTGAAAACGGGAAGGATTTTTGTATCCTGTAAATGTATGTGTTTGACAAAAAATGTTAAATCGGAAAGGACATTTGTATGCGGGTATATTGAAATCTGGAACGAAATAGGTGAAATATAATATGTATAGTTTGGACAAAATCGGTTAAACATTTGGGAGCAACATTTGTATTTGCGCTATATCTAAATCTGAACCGATCTTAGCCACTTTCGCCATAGGTTTTTTACTTGGATTATAAGCTGTTGTGCCAAATTTAAAGAAAATCGAGTACAATATGTGGTTTCTAAAGCGGCAAAAGTAAAACCGGGAGCCACATTTGTTTGGGAGCTATATCTAAATCTGAACCGATATTACCCACTTTCAGCATAGGTGTTTCTAGTTGGATTATAAGATGTTGTGCCAAATTTAAAGAAAATTGGGTACAATATGTGGTTTCTAGAGCGGAAAATGTCAAATCGGGAGCGACATTTGTATGGGGGATATATCTAAATCTGAACCGATATTACCCACTTTCAGCATAGGTGTTTCTAGTTGGATTATAAGATGTTGTGCCAAATTTAAAGAAAATTGGGTACAATATGTGGTTTCTAGAGCGGAAAATGTCAAATCGGGAGCGACATTTGTATGGGGACTATATCTAAATCTGAACCGATCTTATCCAATTTTTGCATAGGTGTTTCTAGTTGGATTATAAGATGTTGTGCCAAATTTAAAGAAAATTGGGTACAATATGTGGTTTCTAGAGCGGAAAATGTCAAATCGGAAGCGACATTTGTATGGGGGATATATCTAAATCTTAACCGATCTTACCTACTTTCTGCATAGGTGTTTCTAGTTGGATTATAAGATGTTGTGCCAAATTTAAAGAAAATTGGGTACAATATGTGGTTTCTAGAGCGGAAAATGTCAAATCGGGAGCGACATTTGTATGGGGGATATATCTAAATCTGAACCGATATTACCACTTTCAGCATAGGTGTTTCTAATTGGATTATAAGATGTTGTGCCAAATTTAAAGAAAATTGGGTACAATATGTGGTTTCTAGAGCGGAAAATGTCAAATCGGGAGCGACATTTGTATGGGGACTATATCTAAATCTGAACCGATCTTATCCAATTTTTGCATAGGTGTTTCTAGTTGGATTATAAGATGTTGTGCCAAATTTAAAGAAAATTGGGTACAATATGTGGTTTCTAGAGCGGAAAATGTCAAATCGGGAGCGACATTTGTATGGGGACTATATCTAAATCTGAACCGATCTTATCCAATTTTTGCATAGGTGTTTCTAGTTGGATTATAAGATGTTGTGCCAAATTTAAAGAAAATTGGGTACAATATGTGGTTTCTAGAGCGGAAAATGTCAAAATCGGGAGCGACATTTGTATGGGGGATATATCTAAATCTTAACCGATCTTACCTACTTTCTGCATAGGTGTTTCTAGTTGGATTATAAGATGTTGTGCCAAATTTAAAGAAAATTGGGTACAATATGTGGTTTCTAGAGCGGAAAATGTCAAATCGGGAGCGACATTTGTATGGGGGATATATCTAAATCTGAACCGATATTACCCACTTTCAGCATAGGTGTTTCTAATTGGATTATAAGATGTTGTGCCAAATTTAAAGAAAATTGGGTACAATATGTGGTTTCTAGAGCGGAAAATGTCAAATCGGGAGCGACATTTGTATGGGGACTATATCTAAATCTGAACCGATCTTATCCAATTTTTGCATAGGTGTTTCTAGTTGGATTATAAGATGTTGTGCCAAATTTAAAGAAAATTGGGTACAATATGTGGTTTCTAGAGCGGAAAATGTCAAATCGGGAGCGACATTTGTATGGGGACTATATCTAAATCTGAACCGATCTTATCCAATTTTTGCATAGGTGTTTCTAGTTGGATTATAAGATGTTGTGCCAAATTTAAAGAAAATTGGGTACAATATGTGGTTTCTAGAGTGGAAAATGTCAAATCGGGAGCGACATTTGTATGGGGGCTATATCTAAATCTGAACCGATTTGCCTCAAATTAAATAGCGTTCGTCCTTGATCCACAAAATTTACTTGTGCCAATTTTTGTTAAGATCGGACTATAATTGCGACCTGTAGTTTGATTACAACAATAGATGGACAGACAGACAGACAGACGGACAGACAGACAGACAGACAGACAGACAGACAGACAGACAGACAGACGGACAGACGGACAGACGGACATTGTTAAATCGACTCAGAAAGTGATTCTAAGTCGATCGGTATACTTAACAATGGGTCTATCTCGTTTCCTTTTGGGTGTTACAAACAAATGCACAAAGCCATAATACTCTCGTGGAGTGTATAAACAGAGATGAATACAAGTGAAGTAGCGAGCAGTGTTAGTGATCCATTTTTATACCCTTCACCTCCAGGATGGGGTTATACTAATTTTGTCATTCCGTTTGTAACACCTAGAAATGTCGACCTGAGACTCTATAAAGTATATATATTCTTGATCGCCATAAAATTCTCAGACGATCTAGCCATGTCCGTCCGTCTGTGCTAGCATCTAAACGAATAAAGCTAGGACCTTCAAATTTGCCATAGTCGTAGATCGGTTGGAATTGCAAATGGGCGAAATCGATGCAAATTGAAAAATGTTTACCTCACAAGGACTGAAAATACCCATAATAGCCCCTAATATTTAAAAGTACTTACTTCATATTGGGTATGCGCATTCTCCCTATAACAAAAAAGTGATTATTATTCGTAGGGGGTGAAATGGGGACAAAAAAAAGGGATAGAAATGGTACCTACCAAATGGCAACAGCTAGAAACACAAAATTTTGATAATTGAGATACAAAACATAAAATAATTTTTTTTTTCCAAATTCGTACTTTTAAGGAGTAAAATGGGAAAAGGGGGATGAAAATGGTACCAATCAAACAGCTGCACCTAAATTAATGAAATTCGGTGTATATATTCCTGTGATTATGTAGACACATAAAATAAAGAGATTTTTCGAAATTCGAACTTTTTGGGGTTAAAGTGGAAAAAAGGGAGAAAAAGTGTACCAAACAAATGACAGCAGCTAGACTCATGAAATTCGTAACTCGAAAAATAAAAAGGTTTTTTTCCAAATTCGTACTTTCAAGGGATACAATGGGGACAGAGGGATAAAAATGGTACCAATTAAAATGTTACAGCTGGAATGATGAAATTTGGTGTGTACATCCCTCTAAAGTAAAATAAAGAAATTTTCGAAAGTCGCCTTTTTAAGGGGGTAAAGTGGGAAAAAGGGATAAAAAGGTACCAATTAAATGGCCGTAGCTAGAATCATGGAATTCGGTGTATACATTCCTCTGACGGCATATACGCTCAAAAAAAAAACATCTAAATTCATAATTTTTTACTTTTACGACAACAATTTGTTGAATCATGAAGTTAGGTTATCTTGCACTGTGTACGTGAGAGATAATGGATTTTCAAACTTGTACTTTGAATTAAAATTGGGTGTAAATTCAATCAGCCGTTTAGTAGCTTGAAATACACACACTCTCGCCCAATATTTATGTTATTTAAGCTTTTTTGCTGCCTTATATTTACTTTTTGAGTTGACTCGAAGTATTATTTCGATATATAAACCTAATGGTAGCCTTGCTTTATAAGGTTTATTTAAAATAATTAGTTGAGAAAGTACTTCGAAACGAAAGAGTTCATTGGTTTTGCTAAAATTGAATATCCCTGAGGATGAAATATCGGAAAAGAATAAATAAATATAACAACTTAGAAAAACTAAACATCAGTTTTTTGATTTGTTCATGACCTCAAGCCAGTCTATCCGAAAAAATAATTAAAAACTTATATAAGGTCCGCCATCTAACGTTTTTTTTTTCAACTATTCAATCGTTGAACTATTATTTGTGGGGTGCCCTCAGCAGCCATTTGAATAAAATTATTTTCCTTTATTAACCGGAAGGATTGTACTTTCAAATAAAAAAAGAAATTTGAGAAAATATTCTATAGTTTTTTTATAGCATTTTCAAAAAAAAAAAAAACTATTTGGCGGACCCTATATTTATTTTAAAAATTATATATTCAATATTTTTATTTGTTATGTTAAAATTATCTATGTTTAACATTATCATTTTCCTATAATGTTACTGCATTTCGATAGCCTCTGTGGAATGCAATCCATGGTGGATGAAATGTAAAGTTCGGCTCGGCCGATCTTAATCCCGTTTATACTATATGTATATATAAAAAATATTCAATTATTAAAATTTTCAATTATTCACATTACTCAACACTCCTCGTATGATGTTTTCAGCCAGTTTGACAAATGTTCGTCAGAAGTTATTGCTGTTTTCTTTAAATTTGTCTTAATCTTCTGCATCATCATCGCCGTCGTCGTTGCCACTACCGCCGTCACTTTATCTGGGGGCACTTTGGCTTACTTGGGGCTAGCATGGCTGTTTCTTTGTGTCTGGCAACAACTTTAGTTTATTTTTCTTAATTCTTGTGAGTTTTTTTCTGTTTCAGTGTTTCTCTGCTTTTGGGTAATTAAAGTCAATTATGCTGAAATAATTATTTTCCTTCAGAGATTTTAGGGGGATTTCTCTCTCTCTCTCTCTGTCTCAACATTCTGTTTTGTTTGCTTTTTGTGGTATGATTCAATGATGGTTCAAAATAGAATTAGCTTCTCAGCCGTACGTATAATTTGCAAGGGCCAAACTTGTGTGGTTATCTTTTGTTGGCCAAAGAGTCATAAATCATTCTACCAACAAATGAATGTTGAAACATTCCCATGATGTTGATGATAGGAAAATTTGCATATAGTATATTATTTTTTCTCTTTTGCCGTCATTAATATTTGTCTAAAGTTGGGCGGTTTTTTGGCTTTGTTGTTGGAGTTCTTCTTTTGCTTTAAAAAATCAATTTATGTAAGGGTTGAGCGCGGAATTAAATGTAACAATCGTATTGCGATGATAAATTTCTTTAAAGATTGCCTTCAATACTTTAAGCTATAATACAATACAATAAGCTTATAAGAAATTTGTATATATATATTTGTAAATATATACCTTGGATCCCTCTCAAATATATATCCTTTGTTATAATGCTGTAAATTGTTATTGTTTCTGCTCTTGAAAGGGGGCTTTTTACTTCTCAGTGACAATACTCTAAAGTATTGGCAAATAAGAAATTTGATTTACGTGATCGCTCTCACGGGAGCGTCAAGTAGTGTCTAAGGCATTTATTTCATGCAATAGTCCTTTTCTTAGTTCATTTTTCGTTTGGCCGCCTGTATCGAGTTTACAATACCCTCCATCCTATGATGGAGGGTTGAATAAAAAGAAAAATTATCTAAAAACATGAAAATTCGCTGGAAACTTCTGTCACAGGTGTCGAGTGTGTTGTAAAGCCATTATCGTCTAATGATTTAACTTGAACTTCAAATAAATTGCTATTATTCGCACAAATACACACGCACACACACCCAATGACACAGTCACGCTCACACCCATACTAAAGACAAATGTGCCCTTTGTTGTAATATATGCAACATTGTAATAAATGTGATTTTGTCAGAAGCAATTCCTTGTTTCATGTCAAATATTCGATACTTTCGGAAGTAAATCTCATCATCGGCGGAGGAAGCACCTGATCAAGGAAATACATTCGCAACTCAAACATATTCAGGTAACCTATGGCGACTATACACATGTACATTAAGGTGGGTCAGACAGCATTCAATATTTTATGAGAGATCAAATGAAGAGTCGGATATGGCGCATTCTTGAAATCAAATTTTCGACCATATGTTTCGCATGTCGGCAATATCTTTGTTAATTTGTTTGTAACGCCCAACAGGAAACGAGTTAGAACCATCGTCTATTATACAGATCGGCTTAGAATCATTTTCTGAGTTGATTTAGCAATGTCCGTCTCTCTGTCCATCTATTTTTGTAATCAAATTACAGGTCGCAATTATAGTCTGATCTTAAAAAAAAATGGCACAAGTAAGTTTTGGTGGATCAAGGACGAACGCTATTTAATTTGAGGCAAATCGGTTCAGATTTAGATATAGCCACCATACAACTAGAAACTTCTGTGATGAAAGTGGTCCAGATCGGTTCAGATTTATATATATCTGCCATAAAAATATCGCTCCTGATTTGACCGTTTCTGTTCTATAAACCTCATAATTCAAGCGATTTTGGTCATATTTGGCAGAACCAGATCGGTTCAGATTTATATATATCTGCCATAAAAATATCGCTCCTGATTTGACCGTTTCTGTTCTATAAACCTCATAATTCAAGCGATTTTGGTCATATTTGGCAGAATGCATTATATTGCATCTAGAAACATCAATGGTGAAAGAAGTTTAGATCGGTTTGGATTTATATATAGCTCTTTCGTTCCCGATTTGAAGTTTGCTCTCAAAACCATATTTTTTGACAGATTTTGAATTAAAAACATCTTTAGTGAGAATGAGTCAAATCGGTTCAGATTTGTATATGAGTTTACATCTTCTGCTCTACAAAACACATATTGTAACAGATTTTGATAAGAACAAGTTATATTTCAGCATTTCATATTTTCAGCACTTTCAAAAATTCTCACATAATTGAATTGCAATGGCGTAGAAAGAGAAGGGTATCATATAGTCGGCCCTGCTCGACTTTAGCATTTCTTTACTTCTTTTTATATAGCTAATATTCTAACGAAGAACACAATATCTACATGTAAAAGATCTGTGATAAATGTAGCAGTTATGGCACTCTTTGTAGGTGCAAAAGATGTTTTAAAATAAATTACAGGAAACCCCTTTAGAAATTAGATAACAGAACATTTGTTTTATTTTTTAATAGATTAGAAAGAAAAAAAAATAAAAATGCGGCCGAACTTTATATACCCTCCATGGATTACATTCCGCAGAGGCTGTCGAGTTTCGTAGAAATGCAGTAATATTACAGGAAAATATATTTTTTTTAATATAGCCAAACCAAAATAAATACAAATATTGAAAAACTAAATTCATAGATAAATATAATACTTTTTTTATTTCAAACTACCAATACGTTTACACTATATATATCGAAATAATACTTCAAGTCAATTCAAAAAATAAATATTCTTATATTTATATATTCAAAAAAGCTTAAATGCCATAAATATTGGTAGATAGTGGGTGCTAAAGTTGGTTGTATTTCCATTCTATTTTAATTCCAAAAGTAAAGAATATGAAATTACATTAGTTCGTACATAATGCAAAATAACCTAAATTCATATTTCAACCAATTTTTGACAAAGTTGGAGGTGGAGGGTATAAAAAAAAACAAATTATTTGAAGAAAATCTATGTATAAATGTAGATTTTTTCGAGTTCAGAAAACCAAAATAGATTAGAAAGTGTTATACATAACCATTCGCCAAATTGTTTGTGGCATAGTATTATAGTGTTGTTATAACCTCAGTGAAAAATTGTATTAAAAATTTTTTAACTTTAGATGATATCAATGCTCGATTTTTCATATCTAGAAGACAAGTAAAGATTTTTTGTTTTCTTTTATAAGTCCTATTACTCACGCATGTTTGTTCTTCCATCCCTGTTATGGATTCTGCAGATTAAACTTATTTTACAGATTTAGTAGAAGTATGTTTTTGCGAATTAATGCTTTCCACAGGAGAATAGTCTGTATCACTTTCTCTGTATTGCATTTTTTGTTGAGAACTGAAAATACACATTTTGGTGACATCTAATATGAAATATGAATAAATTTAAATCATTACTCTAACTTCTGATTTTACAACGTCATTATTCACAAACATCTATAAAACCAGAATACATTGTATTTTTCTCTTTTCTCTTATTTTGGAAGAGAGAATTTTTATATAAGCGCCACTTCGCGAACACAAACAAGTAAGGAAAGGCTAAAGTCGGGCGGGCCGACTATACGACACACTCCACATTCCAACCGAATACAATCCAACTCGGTAAAAAAGTGAAAACGGGAAGAATTTTTGTATGTTTCCTAATCATAGGCTAATACGACCTGGTTCGATTGGTCAAATCGATAAGAATATTTGTATCGGGGCTATATCCAAACATGGAAAAATGTGACTAACTTTCACAATAAGTTCTTCCAGTTCAAATATAAGGTGTTATGCCCACTTTGAAGAAATTCGGTGAAAATTCGTGGTTTCTGGGGCGGAAAAAGTTAAATCGGAAGCGAAATTTGTATGGGAGCTATATATAAATCTGAACCGATCTGCCCCATTTTTACCACAGGTGTTTCTAGATGAAATATAAGATGTTTTGCCAATTTTAAAGAAAATCTCTTGTAATATATGGTATCTAGAGTGAGAAGATTAAAATCGGGAGTGAAATTCGAATGGGAGCTGTATGTAAATCTGAACCGATCTGCCCCATTTTTACCACAGGTGTTTCTAGATGAAATATAAGATGTTTTGCCAAATCTGAAGACAATTTGATACAATATGTGGTTTCTAGAGCGGAAAAAGTCAAATCGGGAGCGAAATTTGCATGGGAGCTATATATAAATCTGAACCGATCTGACCCATTTTTACCACAGGTGTTTCTAGTTGAAATATAAGATATTTTGCCAAATTTGAAGACAATCTGATACAATATGTGGTTTCTAGAGCGGAAAAAGTCAAATCGGGAGCGAAATTTGCATGGGAGCTATATAAAGGGTGATTTTTTAAGAGCTTGATAACTTTTTTTAAAAAAAAAACGCATAAAATTTGCAAAATCTCATCGGTTCTTTATTTGAAACGTTAGATTGGTCCATGACATTTACTTTTTGAAGATAATTTCATTTAAATGTTGACCGCGGCTGCGTCTTAGGTGGTCCATCCGCTTAGTCCAATTTTGGCATTTCCACGTTTTTGAGTAACAGAGACCCAATTGGTGCGAACGGCGACGAATCGAAAATTGGTGGTCATCATTAACACTGGCCGATACAGCTGCGATATTTTCTTCAGTTCGCACTCTACGTAAGCGTGTTGGTGGTTTAATGTCCAACAATGTAAATTTGGTGCGAAATTTAGTCACAATAGCCCGAATAGCCGCTTCAGTGGGTCGATTAAACTGACCATAAAATGGAAGCGCGCAATGAACTTTCTTAACAGAGCACGCATTTTGATAATAAAATTCAATAATTTGCAAGCGTTGTTCGTTTGTAAGACGATTCATGATGAAATGTCAAAGCATACTGAGCATCTTTCTCTTTGACACCATGTCTGAAATCCCACGTGATCTGTCAAATACTAATGCATGAAAATCCTAACCTCAAAAAAATCACTCTTTATAAATCTAAACCGATCTGCCCCATTTTACCACAGGTGTTTCTAGATGAAATATAAGATGTTTTGCCAAATCTGAAGACAATTTGATACAATATGTGGTTTCTAGAGCGGAAAAAGTCAAATCGGGAGCGAAATTTGCATGGGAGCTATATATAAATCTGAACCGATCTGACCCATTTTTACCACAGGTGTTTCTAGTTGGAATATAAGATGTTTTGCCAATTTTGAAGAAAATCTGTTGTAATATGTGGTATCTAGAGCGAAAAGTGTCAAAACGGGAGTGAAATTCGTATGGGGGCTATATCTAAATCTGAACCGATTTTCTTCAAATTAAATAGCGTTCGGTCTTATCCCGAAAAACTTCGCTGTGCAAAGTTTCATTTGGCTCTGTCTACAATTGCGACCTGTACCGTGATTACAAGAATAGATGGACGGACAGACAGACAGACGGACAGACGGACATTGCTAAATCGCCTCAAAAAGTGATTCTAAGTCGATCGGTATAATTAACAATGGGTCTATCTATCCTTTTGGGTGTTACAAACAAATGCACAAAGACATAATACTCTCGTGGAGTGTATAAAAACATACTTAAGCAAATATCAATGTGTACTTACGTCAGAATTGTTTTATATATTTAATATTTTTCCCAATCTTACTTTAAGTTAAGAGTAGGGTTTTATATGTTAACTTCACGTCAAGAAATTGTGATTAAAATAGAGGTCGCGATTGTTGTCCGATGGCACTGAAGTTTGGCAGGAGTAACTTTTTCTGGCAGGGACTGTCGTCATAGAATATGAAGAAAATTTGATCAAATTCGTATATTACACTCATACAAATATTCCTCGGATATACCCGATTACTGCTCTAGAATTTACAACTTGATCAAATTTTCTAGATCATGTTATATTTCAACAAAGAACGTCTAATGTGAAAATCGACTATATTGATCAATGTTTTGCTATAGGTAGATTTATTTAGCTCTGTAGAATCCACATTTTCCATTGCATCTTGAAAGTTTGGAAAAGTTTTCCATATCATATTATATTTCACCGTAAAATCTAAAACCCTCCTATTAACCCCTAACGGCTATAAAAAGGAGAATTTATTCAACTGGAATTTTCTATTTTCCTGGAGGCCTAAGTTGACCTAACAGGTATGTGTTTCCCTTATATAGTCTTATATAGAAGCTTCGGTTGATCGGAATCCCGATAATTGATATTGTGTTTGTGGGCATTATACATACCTGGAATATGGACAATATTGCCATTGTTTATGGTTTATATGGACAATATTGCCTCAGTTCGATTAAGAGACATTTGCGTTGCAAAAAATTTCATATCTTTGGCGAGAGAATAGACATAGACGAATTTTAACTCTAGTATTTTTTGAAGAGCTTTATTTACATATTTGAAATTTCTCGTCAATTTTTTTTCATTTATTCTGTTTATTCTGCAAAAATGCTCTACTCAATAGAAATTATAGAAATGCCAAAGGCGTTCATTTCAAATATTCTAAGAAATTGCGCCCTTAATGCATGACCCGCTTTAATGTACACACATGTGCATATGTCGCACTGTTGTACGCTCGAGTTTATATACATGTTCGATTTTGTTATCAAAAATAAATAAAATAATAGCTAAACAACATTTTCCAATTCATTGAATTTCAATTCATATTCTTTTTCGGCAACGATGCTGACAACAACAACAGCAACGAAAACAACGCAGTAGCAGTATCGAAAACAATATGAAAAATGGGGATCTGTGTGATTTGTGAAAGAAATGAAAGTAGATTAGGAAGTTGTCATCGAACCGGAAGCAAATTCGCAGTCGATGTGTGTGTATATTTGCTTGATATACACTGGCGAATAAAAGTGAACATAGCATTGATTTCTAAAATTTACAAAAAAGAAAAAAAAATGAAATTGAAAATTAGCATGGACTTATTGAACCCTACAGTAGCAGCATTATGTCTTTGTGCATTTGTCAATAATACTAAAATGGAAGCGAGTTGGATTCATCGTTAACCGATCGACTTAGAGTCAGTCAAATTGAGAGCGAAATTAGTGTGGGAGCTATATCCAAATCTGAACCGATCTGAACCATTTTCACCATATATGTTTTTAGTTGAAAGATAAGGTGCTGCGCCAAATTCGTTCAAAATTTGTGGTCTCTAGAGCGGAAAAAGTCAAATCCGGAGTGAAATTTGTAGTGGAGCTATATATAAATCTGACCCGATCTGACTCGATTTCAACATACATATGTACATGTTTCTAGTTGAAATTTAAGGTGCTGCAGCAAATTTGCAGAAGATCGGTTAAAATGTATGGTTCTTAGGCCAGAAAAGCGAAATTTATATGGGTGCTATATCCAAATCTGAACCGATCTGAACCATTTTCACTATAGATGTTTCTATTTCAATTAGAAGGTACTGTGCCACATTTGAAACAAATCGAGTGAAATACGTGATTTATAGATCGGAAAAAGTCAAATCGTGAGCGACATTGATATGGACGCTATATCTAAATCTGAACCGATTAAATTAAATAGCGTTCGTTCCTGGCCTGCAAAACTTGCCTGTGCCATTTTTTGTCAGGAATAGATGGACGGGCGGACGGACATTGCTAAATCGACTCAGAAAGTTATTCTAAACCGATCTGTATAATAAACGATATCAATCGGTTCCTTTTGGGTGTTACAAACATAGACATAATACCTTGGTGGAGGGTATAATAAACGCACCCAATGTGTTTTAAAATTCGCCCGCTACTGTACGATGTGTCAGTTGCAAAGGACAAATGAAAACATTCAAAAACGATTCCAAAATTCTGTATTCCTTTGTCTATAACAGGGATTTAAAACGATTTTGTTGTTATTGTTTCTGTATTTACATATACATATTCATACGTACCCATCTGTGTGTGTATGTGTGTACACATCTTGTACGATTTCTATTTGGTTCGTTTCCGTCCTCGTCGTACATTATTCACCACTTTCAGACGCTACGTGATGGATGACATTGTGACGTGATATGTTGATAGACAAGTGGAGTGCGCCTTTTAAAGGCTTTCAAATCCCCCAGCTTCCAATGCCATTACATTCCTTAGACTCTCGATGATTTTTCGTTTTTCGATGCTGTCTCCCACAGACGACGCCTGTGTCTTGGTTTCTTCACTGGGACCAAATCAAAAAGGATCAAAAAGAAAACAAAAAAACTGAAAACAAGGACTCGATCGAATGGCGGGTATATATATGTGCGACTGGTGTCCTGTTGTTGTTGTTGCATGTGTCAACAAATGTCAATAAACGATTTGTTAAAATGTCGTACGTTTTGTTGTCTTTTTCCAGTCGATATTTGGAGGGGGTTGTTTTTGTATCCCCCTCCCTGTTATATTTTATTGTGCTGCATGACCCCTTGTGTGTGTGTGTGTGTGTGTGGAGCACCTGCAGTTTGAGGATGCCTTTAGTTTCGCCTCCAACTACACAAACGAAAATCTGCATATTTATTCAGGCAGAACAATAACAATTACGAAAATGTCATTTGCTGTGAACTTTGTAAAAGTGGAAAAAAACTGACTATAAGAAATTGTGGGTGTTATATTTTTATAGGGGGAGAATTTAGATATCAAATTGGCTTTATGGATTTTCAATATTAAATTGCAATCACTGAAGTTTCCATTTTTCAATCTAACTTTACTCAAAATTAGTTTTATTTATTCATTCAATTTACAAATGTATTTAAATCCAAATATGGCAAATTACAACGTCTACAATGATTGTATGAAATATTTCAGTTCCTATTTAGAATTTTTGTTGATCGAAGCTTAGACTTCAAAGAAATTGTCGTGTAACAATTATGCTTTGATCAAGCTGTTTATAATTTGTGTTTTGATTCTATATATTTGTGTTGAGATTTGCATGCAAATCAACTGCCTGTTGAGTTGTTTACTTTTAGTTGTTTGTTTTTACAAATATATTACTAACCAAAATAGTTGTAAATAACATATCTTGAAAAGGCTTTAAGTCAATTAAATAATAGGCTTTTGCATTGAGCATTACGTTATTATGTCTATGATGATGAAATAGCCCAGTAGGAAATGTCTTTAGAGACCACTCAAATTGTGAACGAAATTTCCATATTGTCGTCGACGAACACAGTGGGATACAAATTATCTATTTCGTTGTATAGAAGTTTTGTATAAATATGAAGAGTTAAAAAAAGATATGCATTTAACAAGTTAAAAAAAACAAGCCAAGAAAGGCTAAAGTCGGGCGGGGCCGACTATATGTTACACTCTACGTTCTATCCGAACACAATTCAATTCGGTAAAAAAGTGAAAACGGGAAGAATTTTTGTATGTTTCCTAATCACATACTAATATGACAAGGTCCAGGTTTGTCAAATCGAGTAGAATATTTGTATCGGGGCTATATCCAAACATGGAATGAAGTGACTAACTTTCACAATCAATTTGAAGAAATTCGCAGAAAATATGTAGTTTCTGAAGCGGAAAAGTAAAATCGGGAGCGAAATTTGTATGGAAGCTATATATACATCTGAACCGATCTAACACATTTTCACCACAGGTATTTCCAGTTGAAATATAAAATGTTTTGACAATTTTGAAGAAAATCTGTTAAAATATGTGGCAAGAGAGAGTCAAAAGAGTCAAATCGGGAGCGAAATTTGTATGGGAGCTATATAAAAGTCTGAACCGATCTGACCTATTTTCACCATTGCTTTTCGTAGTTTAAATATAAGATGTTTTCCAAAATTTGAAGAAGATCTTTTAAAATATGTGGTTTCTAGAGCAGAAAAAGTCAAATCAGGAGCGACATTTGAATGGGGGCTATATATAAATCTGAACCGATCTGACATATTTCACTATTGCTGTTCCTAGTTTAAATATATTTTGTTTTTGCCAAATTTGAAGTCAATCTGTTAAAATATGTGGTTTATAGAGCGGAAAAAGTAAATTTTAGAGTGAAATTCGTATGGGGGCTATATCCAAATCTGAACCGATTTTTTCAAATTAAATAGCGTTCTTCCTTGTCCCGAAAAACTTCGTTGTACGAAGTTTCAGTTGGTTCGGACTACAATTGGACTACATTTTCAAAAAAAAAGTTATTTGTTGAAATATGTGGTTTCCAGAGCGGAAAAAGTAAATCATAGGAGACATTGGTATGGGAGCTATGTAAGGGTCCGCCATCTAACGTTTTTTTTCAACTACTCAACCGTTGGACTATTATTTGTGGGGTGCCCTCAGCAGCCATTTGAATGAAATTATTTTCCATTATTAACCGGAAGCATTGTACTTTCAAATAAAAAAATAAATTTGAGAAAATATTCAGTAGTTTTTTTTATAGCATTTTCAAAAAAAAGTTATTTTGCGGATCCTATATAAGGCAGACCTTTTCAAAAAAAGAAAAAACTTAAATACCGAATGTTCAGCTACGCCGTTTAGTTGATTGTATTTCTATCCTATTTAAAATATTAAGGAGGAATCTTAAGATTATTATGTTATGTCTGAGTCTTTTTAAGCTAGCTTAAATTTTATATATTTCTTTAATTCAAATATTTATTTTGTTTGATGTCACGTTGAAAATTATTTTAAAAATACAAGACATTGGATCTCATAAAATTTGAAAAGAACATAGAAAATATGTTTATAATATGTTGTTTGTAGTGTAAAACTATTGGTTGAATAATCGAGACCGAAATTAAAAATAACAAGTAAGAAAGTCGGCTAAACCAACTTCTTATCTCATAGAACATATATACAGAAGTTATAAGGGCAGGCTAATTTATGTGGAAGGAGGTTCGTGTCACATGGTTCCAGCTACCACATTTATAAAACAATTGTATAAGCAACAAGGCATAGTGGATTCCATGCACCAGTATATAAGTTAAGAAGAATATAATATTACCTAGGATAGAGACAATTGTGTGGGAGGTACAAGAATAGGCATGGTTAAAGCGTAAATATTTTTATACACTCCACGAGAGTATTATGGCTTTGTGCATTTGTTTGTAACACCCAAAAGGAAACGAGATAGACCCATTGTTAATTATACCGATCGTCTTAGAATCACTTTCTGAGTCGATTTAGCAATGTCCGTATGTCGGTCCGTCCGTCCATCTATTCTTGTAATCACGATACAGGTCGCAATTGTAGACAGAACCAAATGAAACTTTGCACAACGATGTTTTTCGGGATAACGACGAACGCTATTTAATTTGAAGAAAATCGGTTCAGATTTAGATATAGCCCCCATACGAATTTCACTCCCGATTTGACTCTTTTCACTCTAGATACCACATATTACAACAGATTTGCTTTAAAATTGGCAAAACATCTTATATTGTAACTAGAAACACCTGTGGTAAAAATGTGTTAGATCGGTTCAGATTTATATATAGCTTCCATACAAATGTCGCACCCGATTTGACTTTTTCCGCTCTAGAAACCACATATTGTATCAGATTGTCTTCAGATTTGGCAAAACATCTTATATTTAAACTAAGAACATCTATGGTGAAAATAGGTCAAATCGGTTCAGATTTAGATATAGCCCCCATACAAATGTCGCTCCCGATTTGACTTTTTCCGCTTTAAATACCACATATTCTAATCGATTTTCTTTAAATTTGGCACAACATCTTATAATCTAACTAGAAACACCTGTGGCTAAAGCGGGCTAGATCGGTTCAGATTTAGATATAGGCCCCATACAAATGTCGCTCCCGATTTGACTTTTGCCGCTTTAAAAGCCACATATTGTGCTCGATTTTCTTTAAATTTCGCACAACATCTTATAATCTAACTAAACAAAACTATGGTGAAAGTGGGTAAGATCGGTTCAGATTTAAATATAGCCCAAATTCAAATGTTGCTCCCATAAGCTTAACCGATTTTGGCCAAACTATACATTTTATATTTCACCTATTTCGTTCCAGGTTTCAATATATCCACATACAAATGTCCTTTCCGATATAAATTTTTTTGTCAAACACATACTTTTACAGGATACAAAAAAACTTCCCGTTTTCACTTTTTCACCGAATTGAATTGTATTCGGATTGAAAGTGGAGTGTATTATAGAGTCGGCCCCGCCCGACTTTAGCCTTTCCTTGCTGGTTTAGGTTTAAAGTAATTATAAAAACATTTTCAAATTACAAATGATTTTGACTCTCCGTGTGGATGTTATATCGGTTTTATTGTAACCAAAGTTTGTACCACTTTGTGTGGGTGGTACCAGAAAGGGTGTCGCAATATCGCCCATATTCCATGCGAATATAAACACTTAAAAAGCATTGCTTAATATCAAATTTCACAATATTCCGATAATCAGTATAGAAGTTATAACAGCTTTAATTTTAAGTAGTTTTGGGTGATTTGTGTGGGAGGTATTAGAATGGGCGTGGCAATATTTTGTACACTTAAAGTTATTCTAAGAACTTTAATAAATTCCAAAATATAGATGATTCCGAAAATCCGGACGGAAGTTTTATGGGTTTTGATTTAACATAGGAATATGGGCCATTTGTGAGGGAGGAACCAGAAAGGGTGTGGCAATTTCGCTCATCTTCAAACTTAAACTAAGTTTGGGAAAAATATTACCATGTGCAAAGTTTGAATTAAATTCTTAGCTCCTTTCGTCTACACCAGTCAGCCAGACAGAAACTTCTAAAAAAGTCGTGAAACGTATTTGGTCCAAACATACTGAGGGTTTTGAGTCACTCCTTCAATACCCTCGTACTCTGTAGAGTGTGAGTATAATAAACTGTTTGGAAAACGTAAATGGAATGGTCATACATTATTCAACAGAATTAAAATACTCCTGAAGACCTTCCACATAAAGCATAGTTCTTTAAAGTCTATTAACCAATTGCGAAATACAAGAATCTGTATATATGTACACTAGTAAGCGCGACTTACTTTTTTGTGGAAATTCCAATTTGTAAAGAAGAATGAATATTTTCTAAGATTTTCAGCAATACCCGAGTGATGAGAAAATTTGTTTCTGGGTTTGACATGGAATGAACCGTATATAAGTTAAGAGAGGGAAAAGATATATGACATTAAATATGAATAATAACACTATCCAACAAATTAAGCAAAAAGCTTGGAACGGAAGAGACCTATTTTCACAAGTGAATGGGAACGATTTTCAAATATGAGTTCACAGAGGTAAGATGTCCGCTTAGCACTCAGAAGGCCTCGCGTTCCAATCGTGGCTCGGAACTTTTTTTATTACTTTAATAAATAAACAATGTTTGATTTTGTATAATTAAAACAACATAAACATTTTTGTTTAAAAAATTCAAATTTATTGCTTTGTTAATGTACTTCAAAAAATGTAGTTTTTATTAATTACATTGTCCAACAAAGTAAGACATTTTGAATGGAACAGAACAGCGACCCTATAATTCTGAAAGGTCAACATGCCCATGCAGAATAATTTTAGTAGAATGAACTTATAGTCCAGCTGGTCTGAGTTTCTTTTTATAGCGGGTCACTAAGTGAAACAAGTAAAAACTGCGTTATATACCCTTCACCATGGATTGCATTCCACAAATTCCATTCCAAATTTCAATAATAATTACGTTAAAACTTAATAGACGTCGTCCTGTTGTCTGCACAAACTGTTGTCAACTAAAACTCTCTTTGTCGGCTGTATTTTTGTATTATATGTCGATAAGCTTTCGCGCAATTCTCTGTGTCTTGTCAGTGGGAACGTCAATAATGTTCAATTCTTCAAGAGTAAATCTTCGCTTATAATTTCATTCCTCTGCTAATATCTTTACGTCTTTGAAGTTTGGCGTATGGCCTGTCAGAGTACAGTGGGCCGCAAGAGCTGTTTTTGCTCTATTGGCTTTTCAGTTGCTTTTTTTGTCCGATTTATGTGAAGCAAGTCTGGTTTTTAGTTTCGTCTTGGTAGTACCAACATATACCTTATGGCATATGTCGGACTTGTCGCCATTACATGGTATCCTATAAACTGCATTAGACTTGTCTTCTTTTTATACACACTCCACGAGAGTATTATGTCTTTGTACATTTGTTTGTAAAACCCAAAAAGGAAATGAGTTAGACCCATCGTTTATTATACAGATCGGCTTAGAATCACTTTCTGAGTCGATTTAGCAATGTCCGTCTGTCCATCTATTGTTGTAATCAAATTACAGGTCGCAATTATAGTCCGATCTTAACAAAAATTGGCACAAGTCAGTTTTGTGGATCACGGACGAACGCTATTTAATTTGAAGCAAATCGGTTCAGATTTAGATATATGCATAGATACAAATGTCGCTCCCGATTTGACTTTTTCAGTTCTAGAATCCATATATTTCACTCGATTTGCTTCAAATTTGGAACAGTACCCAATATACATATTTTTTTTATTTATTTATTATGAATTACAATACAAAGTAAATTTATATTATAATTTTGGGTCCAGGGATTGAGCCGGGGTGACTAAGACCATTGTAGCTAGGTATTGCAGCGACAGACCAGAGCCTCTGGTGGGAATCGAACCCACGACCCCCACGCTAATAGCCGAGTACGCTACCAACTCGACTATCGGGGCACTCAATATACATATATATATATATGATATAGTGTATCATATAGTCGGCTCCGTCCGACTTTAGCCTTTCCTTACTTGTTTGATCTTAGATTTAGTTTTACTGAATAAATTCTTAACGGTAATATTTGTTTTGAGAGCTAATTGAAAGTTGTCTTTGTTATAAACGTCAGCATTTTTGAACCTTTCACCAAATCCTCGTATATACGTCTGCGGTTTGTAAATTTTCTCCTCCTTCTCTTTGTTATTTTTATGGTTTTTCAACTTAGTATGTCTTATTAGATCGTCGATAGTTTGTTTTGGGAAGTCATTTAATCGTAGAATGTTTTTGATGTTGCGTTCATTGTCTATGTGAAATGATGAGTCACTTATATTGAATACCCTATTTATAAAATTCGTCGCTGTGTTGCTTATTGTTCGTCTATGATGTTTGGAATGACAATTTATGAGTCTTTCAGATGACATTGGCTTCTGGTACCAATTCAATTTAAGCAAGGTTCCTTGTCTATGAATTATCGAGTCAAGGTATGGGAGTTTATGAGTTCAGTGTTTTTTGGGTATTGTCAACTTCTTCCTTCCTTAGTATCCCAAACAAATCGTCTACATATTTTGTGAGAATTCTTGGTTTCATCGTGAATTTCTCTATTGTTGCGTCTAGTAGCTCTTCCATAATTATGTCAGCGATCACAGGGGAAGCCGGAGAGCCCAAGGACATTCCTTTTCTTTGTTCATATTCCTTTAGGGTGTACCAGGCAATCAGCAAGTTGAGAAAGTGTAGAGAAGGAGTCAGCTAAAGAATAATGAAGGGAGAGAGTGTGATAAATGAAGAGGTGTGCCTAGTGGATTGCTCAGCTAGTCCGAGTGTTGTAATGCTGAAGTGTATGAATGGATAAGAATGAGTTTAATAGTTATAAGTTAGAGTAAGAAACAAATAATTATAAGAAAAATCAGAACCCTGTATAAATACGCTCGACTTCAACTCAGAGGTCAGAGTGGTTCTTGACAAGAACATGTAGTATACTCAAAATAAACCAAAGCGCCAGAGAACCAATCTGGGACTTTAAGTAGCGGAAACTTATAGTGCGGATTAGAGTTCCCTTTTTCGGGTTTCTATTTCAGTTTATACAGGATCATCACAATACTGTCTTCGTATTGGCATATTCCAAAATTTCGTCCAGAGTTCGTTGACGACAATTTAGGCAACTGGGATGTTCATAACATCAAATGTCAAATGAATGTAGTACATCTACATTCATATATACATACATACACACGTATGCGAATTTATTGTATTGGCCATAAAAACATTCACTTTTATTTACAAACAGCTTGTCACTTATTGAGATGACAGTTTTTGTTTGTGAAATTTTCATGAGACACATTTATGCCAGTTATAATTCGTGTTTCAAGGTTATTCCAGCAGGGCATCTTAACACGTTCACCTCTTACAACATCTTTGCCTGTATGTGGGACGCATGTAATTGTATATTTTGGCATATGTACGTTTGACGAGCTCAAACTATTTGTTGTTGTCTTGCAATAACATTTGCTATGACATGACAGATGAACACATATTCTCGTTAGAGGTTTGAAGTCGTCAAAGTGTTAAGGAATGACGTTTGAAAGTTGTTGGTGTGGGATCTTTTGAAATCAAATTATAATTTACAGCAGTAGAGTGTGAAGGACTATATGAGATATTTTTTCGTGGAATGCCTTTGACAAATGAATATGAACGAATTCTCTAACTAAAGTGCGAAAACGAAAAAAATGAAGTCTTATTTGAAAGGTAATTGCACTTTTTTGTCATTGTTTGACTTGGATTTTTACCCCAACCGACCAAATATTTACAGTTTTTCTTTTGTGTTTTCAACAACCTCTACATACTCCCACAACCTCTACATTCTAAACTAATCCTGTAAATATTAGAGAAATTCATGGCCGTGCGCAAGTGGGGGGGGGGGTTTGGGGGTTCAAACCTCCCCAAAGAGGTTTCGAACATATATTATTTTTAAGCCTTCTAGAAATTTAATTTATTTATTTAAAATTTAAATTTAGAATTTTTAAGTTCTTTTTAAAATAACTCGTCAGAAATGGTAGTTTTGCAGTAAAAACACGAAAATTACATAAATAAAAATCGTGGACACTTTCTTAAATTTCGGACAAAGGTTATGAAAAATACAAACAAACTAAAAGTATTATTCCAATTTCAAGATTGTGCAATGCTAATTTCGCCACTTCTTGACATTTGACTAGAGCAATCTGTGAACTATGAACTTTAAATCGTGTACTACAATAAATGTTTGGAGATTTTATAAAAAAGTTTGTAGTAATTTTAAATAAGTAAGGAAAGGCTAAAGTTGGGCGTGGCCGACTCTATGATACACTCCACTTTCAATCCGAATACAATTTAATTCGATGAAAACGGGAAGGATTTTTGTATCCTCTAAATGTATGTGTTTGACAAAAAATATTAAATCAGAAAGGACATTTGTATGGGGGTATATTGAAATCTGGAACGAAATAGGTGAAATATAATATGTATAGTTTGGCCAAAATCGGTTAAACATTTGGGAGCAACATTTGTATTTGCGCTATATCTAAATCTGAACCGATCTTACCCACTTTCTGCATATGTGTTTCTAGTTGGATTATAAGATGTTCTGCCAAATTTAAAAAAAAATCGGGTACAATATGTCGTTTCTAGAGGGGAAAAAGTCAAATCGGGAGCGACATTTGTATGGGGCTATATCTAAATCTGAACCGATCTTACCCAGTTTTTGTATAGGTGTTGCTAGTTGGATTATAAGATGTTGTGCCAAATTTAAAGAAAATCGGGTACAATATGTGGTTTCTAGAGCGGAAAATGTCAAATCGGGAGCGACATTTGGGCTATATCTAAATCTGAACCGATTTGCTTCAAATTAAATAGCGTTCGTCCTTGATCCACAAAACTTACTTGTGCCAATTTTTGTTAAGATCGGACTATAATTGTGACCTGTAATTTGAATACAACAATAGATGGACAGACAGACAGACGGACATTGCTAAATCGACTCAGAAAGTGATTCTAAGTCGATCGGTATAATTAACAATGGGTCTATCTCGTTTCCTTTTGGGTGTTACAAACAAATGCACAAAGCCATAATACTCTCGTCGAGTGTATAAAAAGTGTAGATAAGAATCACTATGATATCATAATGAAATCTAAAAACATTCTTAATAAAAGCAAATAATTTGCTTGATGCTAACCCGTAGCTTAAATATGAGTGCCAAACTTTGGACAAAGTTGTAGTATATCTAATTGGAATGAAATCTTTGAAAAGAAATTTACCTCTAAATTAATAATTATGTAAAAATCTATTGAAATTCTTCGTTTCTGCGAAAAAGTATTGGAGTAATCTAAAAATTTTTTATGTAGACATTTTTATACACTCCACGAGAGTATTATGTCTTTGTGCATTTGTTTGTAACACCCAAAAGGAAACGAGATAGACCCATTGTTAATTACACCGATCGACTTAGAATCACTTTTTGAATCGATTTGGCAATGTCCGTCTGTCCGTCTGTCTGTCCATCTATTCTTGTAATCACGATACAGGTCGCAATTGAATACATAACTAAATGAAACTTTGCACAATGAAGTTTTTCGGGACAAGGACGAACGCTATTTAATCGGTTCAGATTTAGATATAGCCCCCATATGAATTTCACTCCCGATTTGACTCTTTTCACTCTAGATACCACATATTACAATAGATTTTCTTTAAAATTGACAAAACATCTTATATTTCAACTAGGAACACCTGTGGTAAAAATGTGTTTGATCGGTTCAAATTTAGATATAGCCCCCATACAAATTTCGCTCCCGATTTGACTTGTTCCGCTCTTGAAACCACATATTGTATCAGATTGTCTTCAGATTTGGTAAAACATCTTATATTTCCACTAGAAACACCCATGGTGAATATAGGTCAATCGGTTCAGATTTATATATAGCTCCCATACAAATTTCGCTTCCGATTTGACTTTTTCCGCTCTGGAAACCGCATATTGTGTCAGATTGTCTTCAGATTTGGCAAAACATCTTACATTCAAACTAGGAATATCTGTGGTGAAAATAGGTCAAATCGGTTCAGACTTAGATATAGCCCCCATACAAATGTCGCTGCTGATTTGACATTTTCCGCTCTAGAAACCACATGTTGTACTCGATTTTCTTTAAATTTTTCACAACATCTTATAATCCAACTAGAAACACCTATGCAGAAATTGGGTAAGATCAGTTCAGATGTAGATATAGCCCCCATACAAATGTCCCTCCCGATTTTACTCGATTGCGCTCGATTTTCTTTAAATTTTGCACAACATCTTCTAACTAAACAAAACTAATGTGAAAGTGGGTAAGATCGGTTCAGATTTAAATATAGCCCAAATACAAATGTTGCTCCCAAAAGTTTAACCGATTTTGGGCAAACTATACATTTTATATTTCGGTATTGAATTTGGAGGAAATCGGTTCAGATTTAGATATAGCCCCCATATAAATGTCGCTCCCGATTTGACTTTTTCCGCCCTATAAAGCACATATAGTAACCGATTTTATTTAAATTTGGCACAACATCATATAATCCAACTAGAAACACCTATGCAAAAATTGGGTAAGATCGGTTCAGATTTAGATATAGCCCCCATACAAATGTCGCTCCCGATTTGACTTTTTCCGCCCTATAAAGCACATATAGTAACCGATTTTATTTAAATTTGGCACAACATCATATAATCCAACTAGAAACACCTATGCAAAAATTGGGTAAGATCGGTTCAGATTTAGATATAGCCCCCATACAAATGTCGCTCCCGATTTGACATTTTCCGCTCTAGAAACGACATATTGTACCCCATTTTCTTTAAATTTTGCAGAACATCTTATAATCCAACTAGAAATACGTATGCAGAAATTGGGTAAGATCGGTTCAGATGTAGATATAGCCCCCATACAAATGTCGCACCCGATTTCACTTTTTCCGCTCTAAAATCCACACATTGTACCCGTTTTTCTTTACAATTGGCACAACATCTTATAATCGAACTAGAAACATCTATGGTGAAAGTGGGTAAGATAGGTTCAGATTTAGATAGAGCCCTCATACAAATGTTGCTCCCGAATATTTAACCGATTTTGGCCAAATTTTACATATTATATTTCACCAATAAACAGACATGGTGAAAGCGGGTCATATCGTTCCAGGTTTCAATAGACCCCTCATACAAATGTCCTTTCCGATTTAACATTTTTTGTCAAACACATACATTTACAGGATGCAAAAATCCTTCCCGATTTCACTTTTTTACCGAATTGAATTGCAATGAGAATTGTTTGGGTGATGCCCATATGTCCATACTTTGGTATGACTTTGGTTAACTACTGTATAATTTGTATTTGTCTGTCGGACAATTAGATCAATTACCATATTATTTACCATACTCGTTAAATTTGACTGAAGATGAATTTATAGCATATAAATTATATGAATATGATTTATATAATTTGTATGAACTACATAAAATTGCTCCCATGAAATACCTGGGTTTAGTAATCAAAGCGAGGTACATACAGGGAGTGGTGTATGGTATTATATAGTCGGCCCCGCCCGACTTTAGCCTTTACTTACTTGTTACTTGTACAATTGTTTTATAAATGTGGAAGTTCCACACAAATTAGCCTGCCTTAAGTAAAATATAATTTCTTATAGCTGCCGTATATATGTTCTCTGAGAGTGAGGGTACATATAAGTCGGTTTAACCGACTGAAGCTTACGTACTGGTTCTTATTTGCATTACGAAAATACTCGCTGCCATGCTGTACCACTCCTTACAATTTTTGGACACAGGCTGAAGTCGCTCTGGGATGATAAGATTTACCTTAAGTACCCTCTCAACGTATAGTTACTGGTAAAGATATCTTCGTCCTAGGTATTGAACCGAACCGGTATTGAATAAAATCATAGTCTGAATAAAATCAAAAACGTACCAGTGCCCTTTTCAACCAAAATATATTTAATGTATTCAGAGTAATCGTAGTTCTGATGAGCTATTGGCCAATTTGGTTCAGTGATTGCAGACACAACGAATTGCTCCCAAGGGCTGACGAACAATTCTTATGCGACCGCCAAGCTCCAATAAACCCACGACACAGAGCATTTGTGAAACAATTATTACTACACGACATTGACGAGATTAGGGAATTGCATTAAGATTCAATCAAATATTTTGGTCTTTCAGATTGGATATAACATACCTTTCTCTGTGATGTGGTCCATTAAACACATTACTTATCGCTAACGTGAAAGTGAGCGGTCACGTAAACCAACTAACCTATCACCAGTCAAACTATCGGACGGTGAATGGTTTCATGATGCCTCGTGAATGCATTTGTTTCTCGGTCCTTGCCGACTGTAGTCTTTCTTCAATATATTTTTTATATATTTTTCTATTTGTACGAACACTCATGTGTGCAACATTAGACATTAAATCAATGTCATTAAAAGGGAATACTCTTATTTGGCTTTAATTAAATTTGTAAATTGTACTGACCTACTTAGGTGCTTGGAAAGGCAAAAAATAGTGTGGCAACTATTCATAGTGTCATTGAATAGAATGTCCTTTAGAAATATTCTTAAATACATTCATAAGTATACGTACATATATATGCATTATGAGTGTCGGTACATTTACAAAAATTTGATTCATTTGTTGCTAATGTGAAAGTGAAAATGTTCCATTCGTTATCATCTTTACAGTTTACCGCATCCACACACAGCCATACAGATACGAACATATACATATATAGGAGTACCTGATTGGTACCACCCAGCAAACAATTACTTTGGAATTAAGTCGGTGGTCTTTTAGACATTCTGGGAAACTTTCAGTAATAAAAAGTACAGAAAATCGTTTGGGAATTTCTAAGAAAAGGATTATCTTGGGAAATTCGGAAAATTGTGGAAATTTGCGAAATTTGTGAGAGCTCTGAACAAAATTCCGAGTGAAATTCTAAAATTCGACGTGTCTATACGATATCGGCTAAACATCCAATAATGATCCGACTTTTCCCGACATTTTCGACTCTTATGTCCGTTTGGTCGGACCAATTTCGAAGAAAAACTAACATAAACAACGAAAATAAAAACAAATAAATTCCATCAGAAAATGTACAGACATGTCGTATAATTATATTTTAAATGTCTGAATGAATTTCGAACATTTCGGCTGATTGTCTGATGAAATTTAAAAGAATTTCCAGTCGCCAGACAATTGTTCACTGGGTGCCCATACAAATACATCAGATAACATCCGGAAAAATGAAAATCAGCTTAAAGTGTAATTCGTATTTGTAAAGCCAAAGATGAGCTTTAACGACACACACACATGAACATGTGCTTAGACACACGAGTACAACCTTGCACACACACTCCCTCCCCCACCACAAATAGCCTGAAATCTGTGAAAGTCGAAGTGTAAGCAGTATATTCATATATGAATATGTGTGAGACTGTGTGGTTATGTGTAAGTAATACGTGTATTAGTGTGAATGTGTGTTTGGAGCAGTGTTGAAAATTTGTAATACAAACACACCGAAATTTACATATTTTCAAAACCAGTAGTTCATGTCACTGTATGAATTTTGAATCTGTATGATTGCTTGTATGATATGTACTCGTGTAGGTCTGTATGTACAAACGCACATATGTCGCACTCATACAAACGAATTCATCCATCCATCTGTGTATATATGAGTTGCCGAAGGGGTTTACCTGTAATAATTTTAGTCAATTTTGTTTTCACATTTCGGTGTAACCTTATTTTTCACATCGCACAGTGGTCCATTTCATATCCTCTAACGTAGAGTGGTTTTCATATTAAGCGTGCCAAGTATTTTTATACCCTATACCACTTCGTGGTCTAGGGTATTATAAGTTAGTTATAAGTTGTTTGTAACACCAAGAAATAATCGAGGTAGACCCACCTTTAAGTATACCGATCGGCTTAGAATCACCAGCTGAGTCGATTTAACGATGTCTGTACGTCCGTCCGTCCGTCCAAAAAGTCAAATCGGGAGCGACATTTGTATGGAGGCTATATCTAAATCTGAACCGATCATACCCACTTTCAGCATATGTGTTTCTAGTTCGATTATAAAATGTTGGGCCAATTTTAAAGAAAATCGGGTACAATATGTGGTTTCTAAAGCGGAAAAAGTGAAATCGGGAGCGACATTTGTATGGGGGCTATATCTAAATCTGAACCAGAGCTGTAAAGTAATGATTAGTAATCGTAATCATTAATGTAATCAATCATTAATCAATTAGTAATCATTAAGTAATCAAAAATGAGTTCGACTACTTTAAAAGATTACTTTTGACTATTTTAGATTACTTTTGATTTTTTGTGATTACTTTTGATTCTCGCGAAATCGGTATGAGAGTCATAGTAGTCTGTTTGTCAAAACTTTTGACTTTTCAATATATGTCAGTTTTTATTTTTTCTGTTCTCGTTCTTTTGCCAGCTAAAACCGAAAGGTAATGGTAATCGCAAGTAATCCTGATTATTTTTTGATTATTTGTAATCGTAATCAATTAGTAATCAGAAATTGTTGAATAGTGGATTATATAATCATTACGATTCTTTTTAAAAAGTAATGTAATTGATTACTAATCGTAATCGAAATTTAACAGCTCTGATCTGAACCGATTTTCTCCAAATTCAATACCGATGGTCCTTGGCCAAAAAAATAACTTCTGTCAAGTTTCATGACAATCGGACAACAATTGTGACCTGTAGAGTGCGAACAAGCTTAGATGGACAGCAGACGGACAGACAGACATCGTTAAATCGACTCAGCTGGTGATTCTAAGCCGATCGGTATACTTAAAGGTGGGTCTATCTCGATTATTTCTTGGCGTTACAAACATTTGGCGCGAAACTAACTTATAATACCCTAGCCCACGAAGTGGTGTAGGGTATAAAAATACAAATTATGAAAATACATTACCTCTCATGTACATAGTGTAAGATACATTAACTTCATGATTCTAGCAATTTGCTTTCTATCAGTTTTATCACTTTTCGCCGTAAAAGTTTCAAAATAAAGTACGAATTTGCAAAAATTATTTTTATTTTTCATGTCTACTCAGCCAGAGTAATGTATGATTATAGCTGCGGCCATTTGTCTTGTACAATTTTTATCCCCTTTTATATATTAGCACCTAAACGTACGAACTCCAACTCATTTATTTTTACCTGTTTATGCAATCAGAGGAATGTATACAACGAATTTCATTATTCTAATTGCAGCCGTTTGGTTAGTACTATTTTTATCCCTCTATTCCCATTTTATCCCTTAAAGTACGAATTTGGAAAGGATTTTATATTATGTACCTTCTTATTTAGAGGAATTTTTATTCCATCACATTATGATGCACGTTTTTTTCATATCATACCGAATATCAATAGAATATAAACACGCATAAGTGTCATTCCATGTAAATCGGTACGATTTTTGACCTCGATAGCTGCGATTGTTTTGAAAGTTTGTGTATGTATTCTGCTCATAAAAATATTGTATACGTATTTTTGGAAAAAGAATGAAAACTTTTTTCACTACACCTTTTTTAATTGTAATTCAAAAGACATCACTTGAAATTCAAAAGACACCAGTTGAAATTCCATTTTCAATTCTAAAAATATCACTTGAAATTCCAAAATTCCATTTGAAATTCAAAAAATGTCAATTGAAATTCAAAGCTCATCATTTGTAAGTCAAAAGACAACATTTGAAATTTAAAAGTCGTCATTTGTAATTCAATAGAAATCATTTGTAATTCAAAAGACGTCATTTAAAATTCAAAAAAAACATCATTTGTAATTCAAAATACATCATTTGAAATTCAAAACTCTTTATTTGTAATTCAAAACTTGTCATTTGCAATTCAAAACTCGTCATAAGTAATTCAAAAGACACCATTTGAAATTCAAAAGTTTTCATTTTAATTTCAAAAATTATTCCATTTGTAATTCAGAAATTATTTCATTTGCAATTCAAAAAGGGTAAACAAAATTATTTAAGCAAAATATACATTAGGTTGGGTATCATTTATTTATTTCTGTAAACTTTAATATTCTGCTGTTAAGAAAACAGATTTACGTATTTCTCACGCAAGTCACTCTAACCTATTTAAATTTAAAGATTTTATAACTTCTATACGGACGATCGGAATACTCTGAAATTTGCACGTTGGTAATGTTTTCATAGACGTTATATACACCTGCAATATGAGCGATATTGCAAGACCTCTCACACAAATTGGCAAATTTGGTTAAATTAAAACTGATCAGTAACAATTTAATATTGGAAATGGTTTTTCAATCACTTTATACCTGTAAAATAGTTATGATTTGTTGTACCTCCCACACAAATAATCCAACATATATGCAGATGTTCTCTGAGCTGGTGAAGGTTGTAAACTATATATCCGACATTTTACATTATTTTTATTACAATTATTAATTGCTTATCATTTTATTAAATCTGTATCCAAAACTGCAGAATATCCAAATTTGCAGAAAAAATAAATGCTACCCCACCTAATGTATATTATTCTTAAATAAGTTTGTTTACGTTTTTGAATTTCAAATGGAATAATTTTTGAATTTCAAATGAAAACTTTTGAATTTCAAATGGTGTATTTAGAATTACAAATGACGAGTTTTGAATTTCAAATGATGTCTTTTGAATTTCAAATGATGAGTTTTGAATTTCAAATGATATTTTTTGAATTTCAATTGTCATTTTTTGAATTTCAATTGGTGTCTGTTGAATTAAACTTGAAAATGGTGTAGTTATGATCAATTTAGCAGTGAAAAAATACTACTTTTTCAAAAAGGTGTGTTCATTCAATCGCCTGTAACTTTTGAAATCCTTGGCCAATTTTAATGTGTTATATTTTATTTTGAAGGTAATTTCAATTATTTTTAAACTGTTATTTTTTAAGTTTTTACAATTTTAATAGTTTACATTAATCAATTTTTCTGAAACTGGAGATATTCAAAAAACAAGTAAGGAAAAGCTAAAGTCGGGCGTGGCCGACTATATGATGCCATCCACTTTCTATGCCATTATAATGCAATTCGGTTAGGATTTTGGCAGGAGTCCAACATCATGAACCGGTGATACCACATTCACCATGTATGCTTCTAGATGAAATATACATCTGATTAAAATCTGTTAAGATATGTGGTTTCTAGAACGATTAGATCCAATAATGTGTTGTGCCTAATTTGAAGAAAATCGGTTAAAATATGTGGTCTCTAGAGCGGAAAGTTTCAAATCGAGAGCGAAATTTGTATGGGGATATCTAAATGTTTGGTCTGCAAAACTTACTTCGTGCCAATTTTTGTTGGGTTCGGATAATAATTGCGACCTGCACTAATTGTAATAATTACTACCTAAATTGTCTCAGAAAGTAATTAAAAGCCGATCTGTATAATAAACGATGGGTTTATCTTTTCCCTGAAGGAAGATTGTTGCAAACAAATTCACAAAGACATAATACCCTAGTGGAGGGTATAAACTTGCATTAATACTCTAAATATTATGGGTTATTGTAAGGAAAATTTTCCCTTTGGTCCTATTTCCAACCAATCTACAACTAAAGGGTGATTTTTTAGCTATTATCTTTTTGGCCCGTTTCGTGTTTTGGTCTATAA
Source organism: Polietes domitor (assembly GCA_947397865.1). Lineage (NCBI taxonomy): Eukaryota > Metazoa > Arthropoda > Insecta > Diptera > Muscidae > Polietes > Polietes domitor. The sequence continues at coordinate 195,447,330 of OX377618.1, forward strand.
TTTAACCATGAATCATCTTACAAACGAACAACGCTTGCAAATTATTGAATTTTATTATCAAAATACGTGCTCTGCTAAGAAAGTTCATCGCGCGCTTCAATTTTATGGTCAGTTTAATCGACCCACTGAAGCGGCTATTCGGGCTATTGTTACTAAATTTCACACCAAATTTACATTGTTGGACATTAAACCACCAACACGCTTACGTTAAGTGCGAACTGAAGAAAATATCGCAGCTGTATCGGCCAGTGTTAATGCTGACCATCTATTATCGATTCGTCGCCGTTCGCAGGAATTGGGACTCTGTTACTCAAAAACGTGGAAATGCCAAAATTGGACTAAGCGGATGGACCATTTGAGGCGCAGTCAAGGTCAGCATTTGAATGAAATAATCTTCAAACGTGTTGTCATTTATTTTGGGCGCTACCCCCAGGGTTCATATTAGTACCAGTGGTCACATACGACAAATGAGAAGCGCTGATAAACAAAATATTCCACCGAACTAAGTCGACACACTAAAAATCTCACTTTGCCAATTCAATGTTCAATGTGTAATGTGAATTTGATTATATTGGTCCGTGTTTTGTTACAGCCACATACATGTGTACAATGCGATTTTTATACACTCCACCTCCAGGATGGGGGTATACTAACGTTGTCATTCCGTTTGTAACACCATGAAATATCGACCTGAGGCCCTATAAAGTATATATATTCTTGATCGTCATACAATTCTAAGACGATCTAGCCATGTACGTCCGTCCGTCTGTTGACAGCACGCTAGCATCTAAACGAAAGGAGCTAGAACGTTCCAATTTTCCATAAATGCGTCTTATAGTCGTAGATCGGTTGGGATTGAAATGGGGCGAAATCGGCCCAAAGGGAAAAATTTTTCCCTCACAAGGACTAAAAATACCCGTAATAATCCCTAATATTTTAGCATATTTAAGCATGTTTTTTGAATATATCTGTTTATATTTGCTTGTTATTTGGTATGCGCATTCCCCTTATAGCAAAAACGTGCACCATAAAGTGATCCTTGTTTGTAGGGGGTGAAATGGGGCAAAAAAGGGATAAAAATGGTACATATTAAACGACAACAGCTGGAAACACGAAATTCGGTGTGTACATTCCTCTAATTGAGTAGATACATAATATAAAAGTATTTTTTCCAAATTCGTACTTTTAAGGGGTAAAATAGGAATATAGGGATAAAAATGGTACCAACCAAACGGCTGTACCTAGAATAATGAAATTCGCTGTATACATTCTGCTGATTGCGTAGATAAGTAAAATACACGGATTTCTCAAAATTCGTACTTTTTGGGGTTAAAATGAAAAAAAGGGATAAAAATAGTGTCAATCTAATGACGGCAGCTAGAGTCATGGAATTCGGAGTATACATTCCTCTGAGTGTGTAGACACTGAAAATAAACTGATTTTTCGAAATTCGTACTTTTTGGGGTTAAAATGAAAAAAGGGGATAAAAATAGTACCAATCAAATGACCCATGAAATTCGGAGTATACATTCCTCTGACTGTGGAGACACGGAAAATAGACGAATTTTTCTAAATTAGTACTTTCAAGGGATACAATGGTACAGAGGGATAAAAATAGTACCAACTAAACGACTACAGCTAGAATGATGAAATTATAATTGCGTAGAAACATCATGGGGGTAAAGATGGTACCAACCAAATGGGCGCAGCTGGAATCATGGAATTCGGTGTATACATTCCTCTGACTGTATAGACACGCAAAATATAATTTTTTTTTTTCCAAATTCATAATTTTTCTTTTACGACAAAAATTGGTTGAATCATGAAGTTAGGTTAAGTATTTTGCACTATGTACGTCTGCTAATGGATTTTCAAAATTTGTACTTTTGGAATTCAAATTGAATGGAAGTACAACCAACTGTAGCAACCACTATCTACCAATATTTATGGCTTTGAAAATATAAATATAAGAATATTTATTTTTTGTATTGAGGTATTGGTAGCATTACCTTATAAGCGTGGTTTGAAATAATTAAAATATTATATTTATTTATAAAATTAATTTTTCAATATTTGTATTTGTTTTGGTTTGGCTATATTAATAAAAAATATATTTTCCACTTCTACGAAAACCGACAACCTCTGTGGAATGCAATCCATGGTGGAGGGTATACAAAGTTCGGCCCGGCCGAACTTAACACCGTGTTTACTTGTTCGTATTACCGCGGTCTTCATCTAATTTTTCAAATCACATTACATTTCACTTTGGAATACATACCGTGAAAATAAACCAATTGTCTCGATGTTTGTGTGGCAGCTATATATAAATCTGAACCGATCTGACCACTTTTCATCATGGGCGTTTCTAGTTAATAAAGGGTGATTTTTTAAGAGCTTGATAACTTTTTTCAAAAAAACGCATAAAATTTACAAAATCTCATCGGTTCTTTATTTGAAACGTTAGATTGGTCCATGACATTTACTTTTTGAAGATAATTTCATTTAAATGTTGACCGCGGCTGCGTCTTAGGTGGTCCATTCGGAAAGTCCAATTTTGGGCAACTTTTTCGAGCATTTCGGCCGGAATAGCCCGAATTTCTTCGGAAATGTTGTCTTCCAAAGCTGGAATAGTTGCTGGCTTATTTCTGTAGACTTTAGACTTGACGTAGCCCCACAAAAAATAGTCTAAAGGCGTCAAATCGCATGATCTTGGTGGCCAACTTACCGGTCCATTTCTTGAGATGAATTGTTCTCCGAAGTTTTCCCTCAAAATGGCCATAGAATCGCGAGCTGTGTGGCATGTAGCGCCATCTTGTTGAAACCACATGTCAACCAAGTTCAGTTCTTCCATTTTGGGCAAAAAAAAGTTGGATATCATCTCACGGTAGCGCTCACCATTCACAGCTACGTTACGATTCGCATCATCTTTGAAGAAGTACGGTCCAATGATGCCACCAGCCCATAAACCGCACCAAACTGTGACTTTTTCTGGATGCATTGGTAGCTCTTGCAATGCTTCTGGCTGATATTCACTCCAAAATCGACAATTCTGCCTATTTACGTACCCATTGAGCCAAAAATGAGCTTCGTCGCTGAACACAATTTCTTTCTTTCTGAACTTTCTTAACAGAGCACGCATTTTGATAATAAAATTCAATGATTTGCAAGCGTTGCTCGTTAGTAAGTCTATTCATGATGAAATGTCAAAGCATACTGAGCATCTTTCTCTTTGACACCATGTCTGAAATCCCACGTGATCTGTCAAATACTAATGCATGAAAATCCTAACCTCAAAAAAATCACTCTTTATATCCCCCAAAATAAATGTTTCTCCCATTTTAAATATCATTAATCCAAAACTCTCTTGATCAACTATTATTTCACGTGGAACACCTATTGCAAGGTGGACCATATTGGTTCATTCTTTCTAGAGGGATAAATGGTCGGGATATTTGTAAATGGGCTATATGATAGCATGAACCAATATGGTCCACGTTGTGTTCCAATAGGTGTTCCACGTGAAATAAAATTTGATAACGATATCCATCGAATTGTCCTATTAACGAATTGGTTTTAGGCAGCTTGAAGGCAAGTAACGTCAAAGAAACAATGTCATTACAGCAAAGAATGAGCGTGACTGTAGGAACTAACGATGTCGTTGAGAAATAAAATAAATCATTAAATAAATTTCAGTTCGTTAACAAACTTCGTTACGGCAATGTACAATTTCGTTCCTGCTGCGATACCTTTTCCTTCAGTGTAGTTCCGAATTTATTCATGTGAATCAGATGTTCAAATACATTTCTCACAACCACTGTGCCGCAATACCCTTTGGCACGGGTGTTAGGATGAATGGATGTGTGTGTGTGGTGAGAGATTGTGACAAGGTGCCGAGAATATGGGCACGGAAATGTTGTGGTGATTTTTTGTTACTTTAAGGCATTTGCAAAATGTAAATTTAAATGAGGGTTTTGAATTTCATATTTGCATTTATTACTTTACTATCACATTGCACACATACAGACATACATACATGCAATCACACATTCACGCCCATCTTCTCTGTGTATATCTGTGTCGTAGTGAAATTTTGTAAATGAGGATCTCAGTCAAAGTTGCAGTTTATTTTTCAACAATTCAATTGTGACAAACTAAAGTTTTCTATCTTGACATGAACAGACTGTCAGATTGATAGACTGACATTGTGAGTTGTCAATCTCAGCGATGTCCTTGGCGTAAGGATTAATTATCAATTAAGCATTTCTTTAGTTTATCGGCAAATGGTTTCAATTTATACTACGTTGGAATATATTTTGAAATTTCTAGTACTAATAGACTTCTTTCTCATATCCATATTAAAACTGCTCTTAATAAAAATTGATTTTGAATAGCACTTTCATCACCTATTAATGCTTTGACAAAGCTTCCATTCAATGTTAGCAAATCGTATTGAATAGATGTGCTGATATAGTCACCATTCTGCTATTTTCCACTTAAACTTTTTCAGTCTTAAGTAATCATGATTGTGATAGAGGTAGTTATTCTATGAATATTAATAGAACTCCAACTCAAAGAGAAAATACATTTGTGATTTTTTGTTGTTTACTTCAAAAGTGAGTCTCGCATGTTGAGCAAAATGACGTGCAAACGATATATTTTTTTTAGATTTCACAATATGAGTATATCTGTAGCAAAATAATATCTAAGTTAACAAGTATCTGCAAAATAACATGACAACCACAAGCATTGTCTGTTCACACCTACATTCCGTTCATCAGTTGCCAGAAGCGCAACTATAGTTACATACATATTTCTCAGATTATTCTCTAATTAAGGTCACATATTTTTCGACAGCATTCATTTAATAAGGGGAAAGTTTCTAATTGAAGAGTGTCCAAAGTTTATACAAGATTTGCCACCATTAGTGTGGGAAAGTGTTACCGCAAAAAACGATTTATTATACCCTCCACCTACAGGATGAAATATATGAAATATCGATAAAGTATATATTTATATATTATTGCTCGTCATAAAATTCTAAGACGATCTAGCCATGTCCGTCTGTCTGTTGAAAGCACGATAGGTGCCGAACGATTCAAAATCAAAAAATCCCAAAAATCAAAATCAGCCCATAATTAATCTATATATATAAGAGTTGCGTTACTGACTGACTTATCATTGACCAGCCCCCAGACCAAACGACTGAAGCCAGGGTCATGAAATTTTCGGGGTAGTTCCCAAATATGACGTAGACGTCGAATAAGAAAGGGTTTTACGAAATTCGTACTTTTAATGGGACAAAAAGGGATAAACATCGAACCTTCGTTCTGACTAAACGGCAAACATGATATTGTGTGTGTTCCTTGCAATGACCATACAGACGAGCTACAAATAGGAATTTTTCGAAATTTGTACTTTTAAGGGAGGAAAGAGATAAAAAGGGATACAAATGGAACCAATTTAAGAATTGCAGCTACAATCGTGAAAATCGGTATTTACATTTCTATGACAACGTAGACTTGCAATATAAATTGATTTTTAGAAATTTGTCCTTATAAGGGATAAAAATGGTACCAACTAAAGTATTGTAGCTAGAATCGTGAAATTTGGTATGTAAATTCATCTAACAACGTAAAAACGCAAATTCAAATTGATGTTTCGAAGTTTGTACTTATAAGGGGTGAGCGGGACAAAAAGGGATAAAAATGGTACCAACTTAAGTGTTACAGCTAGAATCGTGAAATGCGGTATGTAAATTCCTCTGATCATGTAGAACCGCAATCAAAATGGATTTTTCTATTTTTTTCTTATAAGGGGTGAGCGGGTCAAAAAGGGATAAAAATGGTACCAACTAAAGTAGTGCAGCTATAGTCGAGAAATTTGGTGTGTAAATTCCTCTGACAACGTAGACTTGCAACATAAATCGATTTTTCGAAATTGGTACTTTTTAAGGTGCGAGTGGACAAAAAGGGATAAAAATGGTACCAACTTAAGTATTACAGCTAGAATCGTGAAATTTGGTGTGTAAATTCCTCTGACAACGTAAAAACGCAAATTTAAATTGATTTTTCGAAATTTGTACTTATAATATCTAAATATATATCTAAATTATATCTAAATTTCTCAGACCATGTAGAAGCGCAATCAAAATGGATTTTTCGAAATGTTTCCTTATAAGGGGTTAGCGGGACAAAAAGGAATAAAAATGGTACCAACTAAATTATTATAGCTAGAATCGTGAAATTTGGTATATAAATTCCTGTCTCCAAATAAAAGCTCAATATAAATGCATTTTAGTACTTTTAAGGACTGAGCGCGACAAAAAAGGATAAAAATGGTACCAACTAAAGTATTACAGCTGGAATCGGGAAATTTGGTATGTAAATTCCTATGACCACGTATAAGCGCATTAAAATTGGATCTTTCAAAATTTTAACTTTTAAGGGTTGCAGCTTTAGTTGTGAAATTTGGTGTGTAAATTCCTCTCGCCAAATAGAAGCGCAATATAAATGCATTTTTGTACTTTTAATGCGTGAGCGGCTCAAAAAGGGATACAATTGGTACCAAATAAATTATTGCAACTGGAATCGTGAAATTTGATACGAAAATTCCTCTGATCCTGTAGAAGCACAGTAAAATTTAAATTTTCGAAATATTTACTTTTTCGGGGTTCGTGTGAAAAAAAGGAATAAAAATTGTACTTTTAGGGAAAAAATGGAGTAGAAGAGATAAAACTGGCATCAATTAAACGGCTGTGCTAGAATCGTAAAAATTTGTGTATACATTCCATTGTGAAGCAGAAAGATAATGGAATTTCGAAATTAGTACTTTGCCTTTCTGAAGAATTACTTTGATGTCTGTATATAGTCAAGAGTTTGGTCTTTAAATTAATTAATTAATTTTATTTCACAATTATAATAATGAAAGATCTCAATTTATTTAACAAATATTGCTATCGGCAAAAAATATATCATATTCGGCCCGGCCAAATTAAAAGTCCTTCTACTTGTTTCGTCTAAATACGTGTATTTTTTATTGAATTTAATTTCTATTTTTTTTTTTTTCAGAGTATATGCGTGCAAAGCCGTAAGTGAAGGACATTTGTTATATAACTCTATCATATGCACTGAATATTTTATTGTTATATTATAAAAAAATAAAAACTGCGTTAAGTTCGGCCGGGCCGTACTTTATATACTCTCCACCATGGATTGCATTCCACAGAGGCTGCCCATTTTCGTAGAAGTGCTGTAATATTAGAGGTAAATATATTTTTTGTTAGTAAGTAATTTTATAAATAACTATAATATTTTTATTATTTCAAACAACGCTTTAAAGGCAAGGCTACCAATACGTTTACATATCAAAATAATATGTCAAGCCAATTCAAAAAATAAATATTCTTATATTTATATTTTCAAAAAGCTTAAATACCATTCTATTTTAATTCCAAAAGTTCAAATTTTGAAAACCCATCGCGTACATTGTGCACAATAGCCTAACTTCATGATTCAACCAATTTTTGCCGCAAAAGTAGAAGGTACGAATTTGGAAAAATCTTTTTATTTTACGTGGCTAGACAGCCAGAGGAATGTATAAACCAAATTCCATGATTCTAGCTGCGGCCATTTGATTGGTACCATTTTTATCCCATTTTCCTAGTTTACCCTCTTGAGGGTACGACTTTCTAAAATCTCTTTATTTTACGTGTCTACGCAATAAGAAGGATGTACACACCGAATTTCATAATTCTAGCTGTAGTCGTTTAGTTGGTACTATTTTTATCCCTCTGTACACAATGGGTACCTTATGGTATGCCTTGAAAGTACGAATTTGGAAAAACCTTTTATTTTATGTGTCTACGCAGTCAGAGGAATGTATACTCCGAATTTCGCGACTCTAGCTGCTGTCATTTGGGTGGTACTATTTTTATCCCTTTTTTCCATTTTAAACCCAAAAAGTACGCAATTTCGAAAAATCCGTTTATCTTATGTGTCTACACAATCAGAGAAATGTATACACCGAATTTAATTATTCTAGGTCGTACGGAAACGTACGACGTGGCCCCCACGACGGGTTAGGCATCGTACGGAAACGTACGACGTGGCACTCAATGTGTTAAAAGTACGACTTTGGAAAAAAATACTTTTATACTCAATTGGGGGAATGCACACACCGACTTTCGTGTTTCTAGCTGATGTCGTTTGATATGTACCATATTTAACCCTTTTTGCCCCATTTCACCGCCTACGAATAAAAATCACTTTATGGTGCACGTTTTTGTTATAGGGAGATGAATACACATACCCAATATCAAGTAAGTACAATTGAAAATATATTCTTAAATATAATTGAAAATATTAATTGAAAATATATTCTTAAATACTCTAAACTATTAGTGATTATTATGGGTATTTTTTGTCCTTGTGAGGGAAAAAAATTTCCCTTTGATCCGATTTCGCCCAGTTTCAATCCTAACCGATCCACGACTAGAAGACGTATTTATGGAAAATTTGGACGTCCTATCTCCTTTCCTTTAGAGGCTAGCGTGCTTTCAACAGACGGTCGGATGGACGGATAGATCGTCTTAGAATTTTATGACGATCAAGAATATATATACTTTGTAGGGTCTCAGGTCGATATTTCATTGTGCTACAAACGGAATGACAAAATTAGTATACCCCCATCCTGGAGGTGGAGTGTATAATAATTCAAATATTGCGTCATTTTGGGACACCCTGTTACTGTTGAAACAGTGTCACATCGAAGTTGTTGTAATAATGTTTCTTTGCATATGTTTTCTTGCTCAAAATTAGATGTTTTTACAACCACTTCCACATCAACAAATTGCTAAATAAAACAAAACTTATTCGAGGGCAAAAACTAATTTACACCTCTTGCATGACGAAACTGCCAGTAAAAAGTAGTTTTTTTTTTCGCCACCAAAAGCGAGTGAAAGCATTTCACTGACAAAAAATACAAAACAAAGTGCAACTGCATTTGTGTTTTTCCCGATTCTTTAGCAACGAAATGCAACTTTTGTGTCATAAAGTTATGAAAAGTACCGAAAACTTGGGCAAATTCCCACGCTTATACTCGCTCTCTTACAACCATAAACTGCTGCAGAAAAATACAAATAAAAAGTTATAGCAAGTGCGGGTAAAAACTATTGAAAACTTAAAGTGGTAACAGTGATTCACGACAAGGCAAATATGTAAAATATCTACGAGCGATAAATGGGACATTGCAGGCTGGTGTGGCTGTTTGTAACACCCTATTGAGAGCCTATTCATCTGCCAACTGAATCTTATATTAGGGTATGTTAATAGTAATATTAACACTACCATTTCTACATTCATATATTCTGTTCTCATCCCTTTCTTAGATATACTTAAACAATCTCTATCAAATCGATGAACCTAGCAACAATGTAGGGTGCAGCATGTAACCGGGACTATGCCACCTTTATTTGTATCATTTCATCTTTGCTCGCACTCACAACTTCTCAAAGAGACTCTTGAACTACTCATACGAACAGGATGCAGCCATTTTCACAATTACTCTTTCCATGTAGTTGCAGCAAAAAAAAAACATTGATGGGGGGAGATGAGAAAACATGCCATGAACTACAAATACAAAGGTGACAAACGTTTAGCGAATATATGTGGGTATGCTCGAGCGTGTGGCAAAATCCTGACTCAAGTTTTATTAGAACACACACACGAGCACGAGGAATCGCTTTTTTGTTTTGCACAGTTGTTGGGTATCATAAAAAGCTAAGTTTCCAGCAGCAGGAACACGTTTTTATTTCAATGCACTTCACTATTGACGTCAAATTTTACGTATTCGAAATGGAGGTTAGAAGAAAAAGTGAATACGACATACGAAGGGGCCTTGCAGAAGGTGAGCTGGTTTGATGAGTTCAAAAAAGGGAATGTAGAGCTGGAAGACCATCGATTAGGTATAATATTTGTAATTACTTTGCACACCCGATAGGCCTTATGAAACAGTGCCGATATGAGTCAATAGCAAGATTTTTAAATAGCAATTTCTGGATAGGTATTTTTATTAAAAAATCCAAAATTCTGGTTTATAAGGCAGATCACACGCAGTTAGGTGTTTAATTAAACATTTTAGGAACATTTAAAAAATAGGGAATTTTAAAATCGTTTTTTTTGAAGTCACAAAGAAACACATAAAAATAGAAACAAGTAAGGAAAGGCTAAAGTCGGACGCGGCCGACTATATGGTACACTCCACTTTCTATCGAAATACAATTCAATTCAGTAAAAAAAGTGAAAATGGGAAATTGTTTTGTATGTTTCCTAATCACAGGCTAATATGACCTGGACCAATTTGTCAAATCGAGAATAATTTTTGCATCGGGGCTAAAAAAATCTGTTAAAATATGTGGATTCTAGATCGGAAAAATTCAAATTGGGAACGAAATTTGTATGGGAGCATATATAAATCTGAACCGATCTAACACATTTTTACCACAGGTGTTTCCAGTTGAAATATAAGGTGTTTTGCGAATTTTGAAGAAAATCTATTAAAATATGTGTATAAAAAACAATTAAAAACGGCGTTAAGTTCGGCCGGGCTGAACTTTATATACCCTCCACTATGAACGAAGCCAAACCAAAACAAATAAACATATTTACATTATTTATTTTGCATGTCAGAGGAATGTATACACCGAATTCCATGATTCTAGCTGCGGCCATTTTATTGGTACCATTTTTATCCACTTTTTTAAATTTTACCGCCTCAAGAGTTCGACTATCTAAAATCTCTTTATTTTACGTCTTTAGGCAGTTAGAGAAATGTTCGAACCGAATTTTATCTCCTGTTTCCATTTGAAACCCAAAAAGTGTGAATTTCGAAAAATCCTCATATTTTACGTGTCTACGCATTCAGAGGAATGTATACACCGAATTTCATTATTCTAGGTGCAGCCGTTTGGTTGATACTATTTTTATCCCTCTATTCCCATTTGATCCCTTAAAAGTACGAATTTGGAAAAAAATCTTTTATATTATGTATCTACTCAATTAGAGGAATTTACACTGCGAATTTCGTGTTTCTAACTGTTGTCGTTTGATATGTACCATTTTTATCCGTTTTTGCCCCATTTCACCCCTTACGAATAAAAAACGTTTTATGGTGCACGTTTTTGTTATCGGGGGAATGCGCATACCCAATATCAAGTAAGTAAAACAGACACATTGAACAAATATGCTTAAATATTCTAAAATATTAGGGGTTATTATGGGGTTTTTCAGTCCTTGTGAGGGAAAAATGTTTTCCTTTCGGCCAATTTTGCCCAGTTTCAATCCCAACCGATCTACGACTATAACACGTATTTATGTAAAATTTGACCTCCTAGCTCCTTTCGTTTAGATGCTAGCGTCCGTTCAACAGACGTATGGACAGACGGACGAACGAACGGGCATGACTAGATGGTAAAGGGTGATTTTTTAAGAGCTTGATAACTTTAAAAAAAAAAAAAAACGCATAAAATTTGCAAAATCTCATCGGTTCTTTATTTGAAACGTTAGATTGGTCCATGACATTTACTTTTTGAAGATAATTTCATTTAAATGTTGACCGCGGCTGCGTCTTAGGTGGTCCATCCGCTTAGTCCAATTTTGGCATTTCCACGTTTTTGAGTAACAGAGACCCAATTGGTGCGAACGGCGACGAATCGAAAATTGGTGGTCATCATTAACACTGGCCTATACAGCTGCGATATTTTCTCCAGTTCGCACTCTACGTAAGCGTGTTGGTGGTTTAATGTCCAACAATGTAAATTTGGTGCGAAATTTAGTCACAATAGCCCGAATAGCCGCTTCAGTGGGTCGATTAAACTGACCATAAAATGGAAGCGCGCAATGAACTTTCTTAACAGAGCACGCATTTTGATAATAAAATTCAATAATTTGCAAGCGTTGTTCGTTTGTAAGACGATTCATGATGAAATGTCAAAGCATACTGAGCATCTTTCTCTTTGACACCATGTCTGAAATCCCACGTGATCTGTCAAATACTAATGCATGAAAATCCTAACCTCAAAAAAATCACTCTTTATTAGAATTATATGACGATCAAGAATGTATATACTTTAAAGGTTCTAAGGTCGACATTTCAAGGTGTTACAAACGGAATGACAAAGTCATGAAGGTGGAGGGTATGAAAATGGAAAAGAATATTTTACTTTATTTTTAATAGCTAGCATTCTAACGACAACAAGTAAGAAGGCGTTAAGTTCGCTCCGGCCGAATCTTACATACCCTCAACGACGGGTATTACAGTATTACCGACAGATTATTGGCTGTCGGCTTTACATAGAAGTGCAGCATAGTGCATATAGGAAAAATTGTTGTATTTTTATGCACATTACTATATTTGTTTACGATATAAATATAATACTGCAATTGTAATCAAGAAGTGAAGTGAGAAGTTAAGTATGTCAGATGAATGCATATACCGAATTTCATGATTTCAACTCCAGCGGTTTGGTTGGTACCATGTTTATCCTCTTTTCCAAAAGTACGTTGGAAAAATGCCATCTATTTTACGTGTCGTATCATCAATACCATTTTTATCCCTTTTTGCCTCATTTCACCCGCTAATATTTTGTACTCTTTGGTGTTTTCAGTCCTTGTTAGGGAAAAATTTTTCCTGTGGCCCGATTCGCCCACTTTCAATCCCAAGCGATCTGCAACTATAAGACACATTTACGGAAATTTGAACCTCCTAGTTCATTCCGTTCGGTAGTTAGCGTGCTTTCACGAGACAGACGGATAGGCGGACTGAAACCCCCCTAATATTTTTAACCATTTTTAAAGGGTGATTTTTTAGCTATTATCTTTTTGGCAACACTGATTTAAACAGCTGACGCAAGTTTCGTGTTTTGTTTCACTGTCAAACATCTTCAGTTTGGTCTATAATTTAACCATGAATCGTCTTACAAACGAACAACGCTTGCAAATTATTGAATTTTATTAT
>OX377618.1:195460540-195600355 GCA_947397865.1 Polietes domitor
ATGTTCTCCCCTGAATATACAAATTACTATGTTGAAGGGCAACAAACTACGAAAAGTTAAGGATCGGCAGAAAATGTAATATCGAGTTGCAAAAGGAATAATCGGCGTCAGGTCATAACGCCAAAATATGCATTGACTGAATTTGTCGATTTTTTGGGATATATATATATATATATATATATATATTTGTTAAAATCATATGTCAATTTCATAATTGTAATCTTCTATACAGAATAGATATAGCTATTCACTTCAAATCAATTATATATGATTAGGGATACAATTAAGCCGACAACCCGCCGCTGCCGCCGCATGTTTCGGCACGAGCCGTGCCGCCGCCGATTTCATCGACTTGAACCACGCCGCCCATTTCATCGGCTCATATTGACTTCAAGCACGCCGCCGGATTTGACGGAGTTCTAACTCCGTCCAATCTTACTCCAAAATAGACAACCCACTTAAAATTACAAACGAAAATATAACTGTCGATTTAGACATCCTACTTCTGTGAAGTATATGGATCTTTCTTTGAATTTGGTATCCCACTATATGATGACGTCTATAGAAAGTCGAATGATTGTATTTTGAAGTCAATGCCAATCTGCTAGGACATGTGTACCTATAAAAAACAATAAACACCAGTTACTCTCCTGTGCTTCGTTCGTGTGTCAAAGTAGGTAGAGCTTTACCCTTCTTTGGAAGGATTATGGTATTCAAGATGTCTGGTCAAATATATCTCACATGAGAAGCTGTATTTCCAAAAATATTTATTAAATTCATCCATATTATAAATTTTGGGAATGGATTCCCACTCCTACAAAATAATTGTATGGGATACTAATATGAAATTATGGGAATATTTGCTAATATTGGCTAATATTACCGAATATTGAATTTCTTGCCAAAAAATAAAAGAAACAAGTAAAAAGGCGTTAAGTTCGTCCTGGCCGAATCTTATATACCCTCCACCATGGAGTGCATTCCATAGAATTACCGGTGGGTTACCGCCTGTCGACTTTACAAAGAAGTGAAGTAAGTTTAAATGTTGACCTTAAAGTACGATTTGGGTGAAATACTCATATTGTGCGTGTCTACGAAGACAGGCGAGTATAACCACCGAATTTCATTATTCTAGCTACCAATTTTATCCCGTTTTTATCCTAATAGTACGAATATCGAAAGATATCTATATTTGTCGTGTCTACACAGTCACAGCAATATACACACCGAATTTCACTATTCTAACTGCAACCGTTTAATTGGAACCATTTGTATCCCTTTCGCCCCATTTTCCGCCTAAAAGTAAAATTTTCGAACAAATCCTTTATGTTTCACGTCTACACAGTCAGATAAATGCATACACCGAATTTCATGATTTTATCTTCAGCGGTTTGGTTGGTACCATTTTTATCCCCCTTTACCAATTGTATCCCTTAAAAGTACAAATTTCAAAAAATCTTTATATTTTACTTGTCTACGTAATTATAGGAACGTACACACCGAATTTCATGTTTCTAGCTGTTGTCGTATCAAAGGTACTATTTTTATTCCTTTTGTCCCATTTAATCCACTAAATCTTTTATGTACTTTTTTGTGATTACACGCTACTGGAGGAAGGTACGAAACAAATTTCAAGTGTATAAAATTGGAAATTTAAAAAAAAATTGCTTAAATAGTCTAAATATTAGGGGTATTTTCAGTCCTTGTTAGGGAAAAATTTTTCCCCCTGGGCCGATTTTGCCAGGTTTCAATCCCAACCGATCTGCAACCATAAGACATATTTAGGGAAAATTTGAACCTCCTAGCTCATTTCGTTCGGTCGCTATAGTGCTTTCAACATACAATTTTACCAGGATACAGAATTTATATACTTTATGGGGTCTCCGTGGAATATTTCAAACGGAATGACAAATTGAATATAACCCCATCCTGGAGGTGTAGGGTATAAAAAGGCTAATTAAAAGTGTTATTTCTTAAATGAAATTCCTACTTGAATATATTGCAAAAATATGCGAAAAATAGATAACATTTTCTGCTGAATTCCCGCGAAAATCCCGTACAAATATTCCATTTTTATAAAAATATAATTATCGATACAAAAGCACTGACCTCAAATCAAACCACACTCGACACTAAACTTTTGGCATCATTATATATACACACAAACATTTTAATAACCCTATAATAGTTAGTCGGTTAGGTTCTGCAACACTTTCCCTCACAAAGTTTTCCTTATTTTACACGTTGAAGGATTTTAGTTGCAATGTACGTGAGTCGTTTAAGTCATTCGACTTTTATTACACATTATAATGGTGTAATATACACTTATGTCGTTACATCCTACCTACCCACACACACACTCGTACCTATTTATTGAAGTGCATACCGGTGTAAATAATGGTAATAGTTTGGCATCGAAACGATGATGCCAAGCGTGACGATTTATGGAATTGTAAAAGTTAACCTTTCGATTTTGCAGCAAAAAATGAAATAAATTTAAATCAAGCATCCAAGGGTCTCTGCTGATTAGGTCCCTTTGAATTGCTTCTGAGTTTCAAACGTTTTTAAATTTTCACAACACAAATTTACCTTATTTTCGGTAATTGTTCTCAGAACTTGTGCCAAATAAGTATGTACATACATAGTTTTAAAACAATTTTGTTTGTTTGCTTGAGATTGTAAGGATTTACAATTTATATTTTTGTACCTCAAATAATCACAACTTTCAACTTTATCTTTTATCTTTTGTGTGTTGTTTATTATTTCATTGTGTGCTTTCTGCAGTTCGGTTTTTTAATTACAAGTGACACAAATCTCCAAACAGACAAGGGGCTTTATTGGCCACCAGCATATGGCCCACAATGCCCGTTTCCGGTCCCCCACCCCCTGCACAATCCATATGCCCTAGTGAAACAATTGCTGGGATTTCTGTGTAAGTCTGCTACCAGAATGTTTTCCAAAAAGTGAAACATATCAGAAATCTTGTAGCCAGAGATAACCCATTTTTGATTTGCATAAATTTTACAGAAAACATGTTACTATTTGTCACTCCTTCCACTTTTTGTCCTGAGTGGAAAACATGGCCAGAACTACAAGGAACCAATTCAAAACTTCGTTGCAGGATACTTGTGTCGGAGAATGTATGTGTGTGTACATGTGGAATAATAAGTAAAAACGAAATGGGATGACCAATGCGACTAGGTGGAAGGCTACATTGTAAAGACTGGGAAATGCTAAGACTTTGATATAAAAATCCAGAAAAAAATGTTTTACTTTAATAACACTGTCCAACAAATTAAGACCCTGAGAGAATTCTTATTGTTAGAACTATATTGTGGAATTTTATGAGGATCATCTTTGTGGAAGATCTTAACCCTCTAGCTCCTTCTTCTCTCCTTTTTTCGAGAAAATCATTCAAAGAGTCTTAATTTGTTGGACAGTGTTATTGAACAAAAACAAATGAAAAAGCCAAGCGTAAATTATTTACAGGATTTTTAAAATATTATTTTTAGTGATGTTTTAGAAATAATTTTGAAACCTACAAAGAGAGCCGCTGGTGATTGTTTTTTAATTGATATCTTTTTATATAATTTTGCACTTTACTTTGCGTTGAAGTGATGCAATAATTATTTTTGATTGGCAGTTATCGATAACTAAAAGTGTTATCGAATTTAATTTTACTATTACCAATATCCAAGCGAGATATCGATAACATACCAACCATTTTTTCTTATTTTGAGGTACTCTATCCAAAAATATTGCCAGATCTTGGGGCCTCGGATATCATACTTTCTCCAATCATGCGTCTTTGATATCAATTCTAGATCTTTTTTAAATATAGCTCTAATTTGAGAACAAGCCGAATAAAAAAATTCGTCGATTAAAATTTGTTTAAAAAATAAAGAAAATCCTATATAACCTCCATTTCAGTCTTCGGACTCTTGAAAAGTTTGAGAAAGTTCCTTGTTTATTATTAACAATTTATTCATCACCGGGGTCCATTTCTAGCTTAATTGCTATGTCAATAAGCAAAAGTACCGTATTTGAACTGAAGAGCAAAGCGAGGAGGTTCATGAACTCTTAAAATTAGTTCATATTCCTTGTACATGTATTTAATATTATTTAATTTTAAATTTATAGTAAATACTGGGCATTGCTGAAAAATTATGAAACTTTTCCTTACATTTTTCTTTGAGGACGATTTTAAAAATGCATAAATTAAATTTTGCACTAAAAAAATTTAAAATTGTAAAAAGTCAGTAATAGGCAAAAATGCAATGGAAAATGTACAACGATTTTTTGTATTCAATATATGTTTCTATGCGATTTGCACGAATCAAATATATCCGTGTGTGTAACAAACACTACAACCAGTTTCACAATATCACCTTGTAATGTAGAGCGTTTTTAGTGTCCTCTGTCTCTTGTTAAATGGAAAATAAAACTAATCCTGCTGTTTGATAGTTTGCCTATTATTTGTGTAAGTGTGAGATGAGTTGTGAGATTTTTGCATGATGGTATTTAAAATGAAGACAATCAGCAGTATTTCTTTAAATGGCGCTTCACGCATCAGACCTTATTTTAAAACGAATTGTTAGATGAACATTATGAAACGCAAATCCTTGAATGAAGTTGGGAAATGCTCGATATTTTTTGTAGTCACTAAACGGTGCCGCATTTAAAGCAACAATAAGCTAAGCAACAAGATAAAAAATAATTAGACGAATAAATGTCACCATGGGTGACATTTGGTAATGCAGGGTTATCCTGCATTATTTAAGAATAAGCTAATATCAAATTGAATAGCATTTGAATTCGATACCAAAAATATACGATGCTTAATTAAATTCCCACAGGTTTTAGGAATTACGATCGAGAACTTTTTATAATTTTACACTAATTTATCTCAGTTCGACCGTCGTATGGGTTAGACGAATATTGTTTTCAACGTCTTGTGTTTCTTTACAAGTTTATTTTCTATAAGCAGATAAATCTGAGGAAACTAGACTTTTTGCATATGGACATTTCCTGTACCACTTCATGGAATAGGGTATTATAAGATATTTTCTCGGAAAATCTTTGTAAGAAGGAGAAGTATTCGAGCTGGACCCACCTTCACCGATCTGCTTAGAATCACCAGTTGTCTGTCTAAGCTTGTTCGCACATTACAGGTCGCATTTGTCGTCCGATTAATATGATCGATTGAAAAAAAAATGATTCAGATTTAGATATATTCATACCACTATCTCTCCAATTTACACTATTACTGCTATAGAATACACATTTTACATTGGATCTTGATAAAATTTTCAGGATTATGTTATACTTGATTTTGAAAATTTTACAGATCGTGTTATAAACTGGCAGTATCTATTATGAAAATCAAAAATATCAGTTACTGTTCTAGAACCTACATTTTAGATCGGACGTCGATCATTTTGCAGATTACCTTATATTTCAATACTTACCGTGAAGGTGAACAACATGGATCTATGTTTTGTTATAAGCCCCCTAAAAATCTCCCTCCGATTTATCCTATTTAAGCTGTAAAATCTGCATTTGTCGGATCTTGATAAAATTTTCCTGATCATGTTATATTTAATCTCGGAATACTTACCTAAAGTTTATTATACACTACACCACTTCGTGAACTAGGGTATCATAAGTTAGTTTCGCGCCAAATGTTTATAACACCAAGAAATAATCGAGCTAGACCCACCTTTAAGTATACCGATCAGTTTAGAATCTGCTGTCCATCTAAGCTTGTTCGCACTCTACAGGTCGCAATTGTGGTCCGATTGTTATGAAACTTGGCAGAAGTTATTTTTTCTGGCCAAGGACCGTCGGTATTGAATTTGAAGGAAATCGGTTCAGATTTAGATATAACCCCCATACAGATGTCGCAACCGATTTGACATTTTCCGCTCTAGAAACCACATATTGTACCCGTTTTGCTTTAAAATTGGCACAACATCTTATAATCCAACTAAAAACAAATATGGTGGAAGTGGGTCAGATCGGTTCAGATTTAGATATAGTCCCCATACAAATTTCGCTCCAGATTTCACTTTTTCCGCTTTTCTTTAAAATTGGCACAACATCTTATAATCCAACTTAAAACACCTATGCTGAAAGTGGGTCAGATCGGTTCAGATTTAGATATAGTCAAATGTCGCTCCCGATTTGACTTTTTCCGCTTTAGAAACCGCATATTGTTCCCGATTTTCTTTAAAATTGGCACAACGTCTTATAATTGAACTAGAAATACCTATGCTGAAAGTGGGTAAGATCGGTTCAGATTTAGATATAGTCCCCATACAAATGTCGCTCCCGATTTCACTTTTTCCGCTTTAGAAACCGTATATTATTCCCGATTTTTTTTTTAAATTGGCACAACATCTTATAATTGAACTAGAAATAGCTATGCTGAGAGTGGGTGAGATCGGTTCAGATTTAGAAATAGCCCCCATACAAATGTCGCTCCCGATTGGACTTTTTCCGCTCTAGAAACTGCATATTGTTCCCGATTTTCTTTAAAATTTGCTCAACATCTTATAATCCAACTAAAACACCTATGATTAAAGTGGGTAAGATCGGTTCATATTTAGATATAGCCCCAGTACAAATGTTGCTCCCGAATCTTTAACCGTTTTTGGCCAAACTTTACATATTATATTTCACCAATAAACATACATGGTGACAGCGGGTCACATCGTATGTGTCAAACACTTACATTTACAGGATTCAAAAATCCTTCCCGATTTCACTTTTTTACCGAATTGAATTGTAGTGATATAGAAAGTGGGGTGTATCATATAGTAGGCTCCGTTCGTCTTTAGCCTTTCCATACTTGTTTGGGAGATACCCAAATGTCCATACTTTGGTATAACCCAAGTGGGTCCCACTCTGCAGCTCTAGAAACTAATCTTACATCGGATCTTCATCAATTTTTGCATTATATGTTTCAACTAGGAATAACTACCGTGAATGAGAAATATACGGTTGTACTGTTTTTTTTTTAGAAATTTTGCACTTTGACCAGATAAAAACTCTATAAAGTGTCTATTGGAGGTACCGTGCCCTTTGTCCAATCGTGACCTTATATACCCTATGATAATATCCTGTTACGAAATATTCGTTCACGCAAAAGTCCAACACACTTTTGCATATTTTTGGCTTTTTGTCACATAGTTTAAAATTGTTTTTCTAACACAAACAATATCCCCACACATACGTACATATTGTTGAATGCATATATATGTAACTACATATTAGATGTACATAATACTTACATTTGTATTTACTCTTATAAATAAAACTTTGCCATCTACATAACATATGTAGTCGAATAGACAAACGTGTACGATTTCGGTTATTACAAAAGTTTTGTGTATCACTGTGATTTTATTGTTCTTGCTGCTCGTTGTTGTTGTTGTGGCTGTTGCTATTGTCATTGTCGTCGTCGTCGTCGCCATCGTCATCGGTGTTGTAGCTGTATGCAAACATTTGCTGCATGCAACATTAAATGTGTCAATGTGTAAACATTTACAAGACCTTTTGGTAGCACCGAATGTGGTGCTAACACACGCTCATACTCTCTCTCTCATTTGTTTGGCAGCTTAAGCTCTCAACCGAAAGTCATCATCGTCCTTTTTTGGCTTCGCCTGCTTTTGTTTCTGTTGTCGTTTTAGCCATTGTGTGCAACAACAAACAGCGGCAGCAACATCCTCAACCGAGGCATGTATGGTGTGCATGCAGCGTGAAAGTGTACAACTATTTTACGGTCAACATGCTTTTTTGTTGCTTTTGGCGGAAGGATAACGGTGGTGATGTGTCTATTTTCGGCTCAGTTTTCGCTTTGTTGCTTTTTGTTGGCCCATCCTGTCGTCCTAGTTGTGTCTACAGCGATGTAAAGTTTATGCTGTTAATTTGTAATCCTTTTTTGTAGACAATGACCTGCCTGCATGCTGTTTAAATATTGCCGGAGCGTGAAACTAAATTTTAATTTAATTGAGTTTTGATTGAAATGAGTCTGTTTTTCGCAGGGAAAATAGAAGTTTAAATGTACTCGTGTTCTGAAGTAAAATAGTTCTAAATATTCTTAGAGAGAAATAGATTCACGTTGAGATTTCCCGTATTTTTTCATTCCCGGGAAAAAGTTGTTTAAAATGTCCGCATTGAACAAAATGAAACAAAATGTTTGATCCAAGATATAAGAACAATGACTTTAAGGAGAAAAATACAGTATAGTAGCGTTAGGTTTTTTTTTATTTTTTTAAATTCTATTTCTTTTATTTTGATTTACGAAATCAATTAATCTATTTACTTGAAATTTTATAGTAGTGCTCATAGATGTCTTTTTTGGCGACTGTGTGAGTTTGGAAGTGGTTAAATGAGGTGTTCTATTCTTTATGATTTTTTTTTGCAAAATCAGTCAGAATTTCAATGGTAAATTGTCAATATGATAATTTTTACGTTAGTCTTATTATCACAAGGTATACCAAGTAAGAATAGTAATATAATAAGTAATATACCCTCCACCACGGAGTGCATTCCACAGTATTACCAGCAGATTAAAGGATGTCGACTTTACATAGAAGCACAGTAACATATTATGAAAATTGTGATATGTTTATGCACATTATTCTATTTGTTTACTATTTCAAACTATAATGTATACTTATGCGCACTGTTTAAAATCGACTACTATATATAAATAAAATTCTGAAATTGTGAAAGTGAACATGCCTAAATATTAGGCGATTGTCAGTCGCCATTAGAAAGAAGAATTTTCAGATACAGACAAAGTGATAAGAAAAGTATAAATTTTAAAGATATCCCCATTCGCCCCATTCTCCGCCCAAATGTACATATTTCGAAAAAAAACATTTTTTGAGTCTTCATAGTCAGAAAGTATAAACCGAATTTCGTGATTTCAACTTCAGCGGTTTGGTAGGTCCCATTTTTATCCCTCTTTTTAATTATATCCCTTAAAAGTACGAATTTCGAAAAATCCCACTATTTTACGTGTCTATGCAATTAGAGGGATGTACACACCGAATTTCGTGATTCTAGCTGTTGTCGTATCATTGGTACCATATGTGGTGGTGCTTCCAAGCTACAAGAGGAATGTCGGCAAAAATTTTAACTGTATGAAAATAAGAAATTTAATTAATAAGCCAAGGCTACCTATATTTGTGTACTATATTCATAAAGTAAATATAAGGGAGCAATCATAAATACCCTAAATATTGGGGGATTTACAGCTACATTTGTTTGGTTGGTTGTATTTCCATCCTATTTTAATTTCAAAAGTATAAATTTTGAAAATACCTTATCTCTCACGTACGCAATGCAAGACAACTTCATGATTCTACCATTTTTTTGTCGTAAAAGCAACAAAATAAAGTACGAATTTGGAAAAAATATATTTTACGTGGCTATGCAGTCGGTGTATACATTCCGAATTCCATGATTCTATCAGCGGCCATTTGGTTGGTACCATTTTTATCCCCTTTTTCCAATTTTGCCCCCTCAAGAGTACGACTATCTAAACTCTATTTATTTTACGTATCTACATAATTAGAGGGATGTACACACCGAATTTCATCATTCTAGCTGTATTCGTTTAGTTGGTACTATATTTATCCCCTGTAGCCATTGTATCCCTTGAATGTACGAATTTGGAAAAAACGTTTTATTTTCCGTGTCTACGCAGTCAGAGGAATGTATACTCCGAATTTTATGATTTTAGCTGAGGTCATTTGGTAGGTACTATTTGTATCCCCTTTTTCCATTTGAACCCCAAAAAGTACGAATTTGGAAAGTTCTTTTATTTTACGTGTCTACGCAATCAGAGGAATGTATACATCGAATTTCAGTATTCTAGGTGCAGTCGTTAGGTTGGTACTATTTTTATCCCTCTATCCCCATTTAACCCCTTAAATGTACGAATTTAGATAAAATAATTTTATATTATGTATCTACTCTATTAGAGGAATTTACACGCCAAATTTCGTGTTTCTATCTGTTGTCGTTTGATAGGTACCATTTTTATCCCTTTTTGTCCCATTTCGCCCCCTCCAAATAAAAAACACTCTATGGTGCCCTTTTATGCTATAAAGGGAATGCGCATTGCGAATACCAAGTAAATACAAGCTAATATATTCAAAAAAACAGGCTGAAATACTCTAAATATTAGGGGTATTTTCAGTCCTTGTGAGGGAAAAAATTTTCCCTCTGGGCCGATTTCGCCCACTTTCAATCCCAACCGATCTACAACCATAAGACACATTTAGAAAAAATTTGAACCTCCTAGCTCGTTTCGTTCGGCCGCTATCGTGCTTTCAACAGACTGGCAGACAAGTCCCCCAAGAGTTGGGATATTTAGGCTTTTTTGAATTATTATTTCGATATAAATGTTAGAAACTTATTGGTAGCGTTGCCTTAAAAGCGTGGTTAAAAATAATTACAATTTTATATTTATTTATAATATTATTTTCTCATTATTTATAAAAACAAAAAATTAACATTTTCCTGTAATATTACTGCACTTTTACGAAAATGGGCCTGTGAGGATTGTAATTGTGGAGTTTGGTCCGGCCGAACTTTACTCGGGTTTTACTTGTTTTCATTTCATATCTTCATTACAGCCAATGTAAAATAATCAAATAAATTGTAATTCTTTCGTTGTACGTTAAATTATACATTATTATTTGTGTAATCGAATTTTACAATCAGTCTTATGGGCAGAATATAATTATTTATTTGTTCAATTTCGATCTCAAATATTTCCATTATTGGGTAATGTTGGTGTGTCATAAAATACTGTGCTTATCGTAGATGAAGATGGAACGATTGTTATAAATTCAGAAAATTTTAAGAATACAAAATGTTGGTAACATTTTACATTTTTAACAGAAAATATATCTTAGTAAATTATTAATTTAAAACTATTATCAGAAAAAGTGACCAGCGAATTCATTGAAACAAAAAAGTCACACCAACCAATCTCTCTTGCAATCATCGAATTTACATACCACTTGTGCACAATGGTTCAGAATCAAAACCCATCGTCTAAAATTCAATAACTTTTGTTCTGGTAGACAGTTTTGAGTTCTGTAAAAAAACAAAATTAGACAAGGACCCAATAATTATTTTGAGGTATTGAAATTAAAACTAGGGAAATCAGATATATTTTAGAAATCGGCCCAAAATTGACTACTTTTCGTATTTTTCGATTTTAAAGAAAATAAAAGTTTTTATTTTTATGTTTTTTTATTTTTACGTGTTTGTTCATAATGCGAAGAAAAAATTTTATTTTTTTGTATTATAGACATTCGCGTTTTTCAGATAATGAAAATTAAAAAAAAACGTAATTTTTTTTCATTTTGTCGAACTGTTTCTCACACATTTTGAGAGATTTTGCACTCATTATACACTCCACGAGAGTATTATGTCTTTGTGCATTTGCTTGTAACACCCAAAAGGAAACGAGATAGACCCATTGTTACCAAATTTCACGATTCTAGCTGTAATAATTTAGTTGGGATTTACATACCAAATTTCACGATTCTGGGTGTAATACTATAGTTGGTACCATTTTTATCCCTTTTTGTCCCGCTCGCCGCTTAAAAGTACAAATTTCGAAAAATTCAATTTTATTTCGTTTTTATATGGTCAGAGGAATGTACATACCAAATTACACGATCCTACCTGTAATACTTTAGTTGGTACCATTTTTATCCCTTTTTGTCCCGCTCGCCCCTTAAAAGTACACATTTCGAAAAATCAAATTTTACTTCGTTTCTATATGGTCAGAGGAATTTACATACAAAATTTCACTATTCTAGCTGTAATACTTTAGTTGGTACCATTTTTATCCCTTTTTGTCCCGCTCGTTCCATAAAAGTACAAATTTCGAAAAATCCAATTTTACTGCACTTCTAGATCGCCAGAGGTATTTACATACCAAATTTCACGATTCTAGCTGTAATACTTTAGTTGGTACCATTTTTATCCGTTTTTGTCCCGCTCGCCCCTTAAAAGTACAAATTTCGAAAAATCCTCCGATCGACTTAGAATCACTTTTTGAGTCGACTTAGCAATGTCCGTCTGTCCGTCTGTCCATCTATTCTTCTAATCAAAGTCCAGGTCGCAATTGTTGTTAGAAGGACGAACGCTATTTAATTTGAAAAAAAATCGATTCAGATTTAGATATAGCTCCCATACATATTATATTTAAACTGTGGTGAAAATAGATCGGATCGGTTCAGATTTATATATAGCTCAAGTTCAAATTTCGCTCACGATTTCACTTTTTCTGCTCTAGAATTTACATATTTGATCATATGTTCTTCAAATTTGGCAAAATATCTTATGTTTCAACTAGAAAAACCCATGGTGAAAATGAGTCAGATCGGTTTAGATTTATATATAGGTCCCATAAAAATTTCGCTCCCGGCTTAATTTTTTCAGCCCCAGAAACCACGAATTTTCACCGAATTTTTCAAAGTTAGCATAACACGTTATATTTGAACTGGAAGAAGTTATTGTGAAAGTTAGTCACATTTTTCCATGTTTGGATATAGCCCCGATACAAATATTCTTATCGATTTGACAAATCGAACCAGGTCATATTAGCCTATGATTAGGAAACATACAAAAATTCTTCCCGTTTTCAGTTCTTTACCGAGTTGAATTGTATTCGGTTGGAAAGTGGAGTGTATCATATAGTCGGCCCCGCCCGACTTTAGCCTTTCCTTACTTGTTTTTTATTAGAAATTGTGGTTTCTTAGCTTTATTATGACGCCAAATGTTTGTGGTTGTAATGAATATTGTAAAAAATATCCGTTTTGAGCAAATGTCTGACTTTGGACCAACACAACTTTTCACCTTCAAAAGCCTTTAACGAAATATATACATCTTTGGAAAGTAAGAAGGATTCCCCGTTTTTTCACTGTAACTTTGCCCGCCCGAAATTGTGCCCTTGGAAGATAGGATGCATTTAGGGAAAAAAGTTCGATTTTTTAGTTTCAAAACACAATTTCTTCCCTTTCTCCCATTAACTTCTGAATACGCAGATAAAAAGATGAGTAAATTTTCTATATGCTCATGCTAAATTTTATAATATTCATTCTTAGATTTAGACTTTTACTAGGAATCAAAAGGAAAGAAATTACGAAAGTGCCTGAAAATTGTTATGCAAAATTTATTTGGTATTATTTCATAAACTAAAGTTTGGGCAAAGCCTATATTTGAAATCGTTAAGAATTGTGAAGAATTCGACAAGAGAAACAAAACTAAAAACAATGTTCCAGATAGCACTTCATTCAAATAAAATTATATAACTTAAAACTAAATATACTTTCAAAAATATTTGTGTTGATTTTAAAATGTGATAAAAAATTTAATATTAAATATAAATTGAAATATTAAAGGTAAAATTAAACCGAAGTCAACCGAATTTGTTTTTTTGAACCCACGTTTAACCACATTTCCGTCATGCTATATTTTGCTGGGTATTATTATTATGTGGTCAACACGAATGGCCTCTCGATATATCGTCAATGTCTCTATTGTCCAGGGCATCAAAGAAAGCTGAACTTGAAACTTCTCGTCGTCCACACAGTTTCTGCAAAATTCGTTTGACTTAAGGCTCTGCCTCTTGAGTGTACTACATCGTTGTTATTATACAATATTTACATATATTTTTAAATATAATACAAATTTCAAATTTCTTCACTTTCTTTTCGTTTTCAATTCTGTGTCGCTATTTCTTTTCTGCATTTTATTTCTATACGCTCTGTCTCACCTTGTTGGAAGTGTTCACGGTTCTCTTCTTGTTCTTCTGCTGCGAATTAACACCTTTCCGAATGGCTTTAAATATACAACTTTTTAAAAGTTGTGTTTCGCCTCACTTAAATGCAGTAACAAGAAAAAACTCAAGTACAAGAAAAGCGAAATGGAAAAAGCAACAAACTACTTGCTGTGTTTTTCCTTCATTTTTCACTCTCTTTTCATTTGGAGACTTTGCAGAACTTAATCACAGAGTATGAAAAACAATCATAACGAAAATGATTTTGAACATTTGTTAAGATTCTGACGCGAAATGCACCACGTCGTCGCGGTGCTCAGGATTGACTGATGGTGGAAAGCTAGCGGGGGAATGCTAAGTAGCTCAGATTTTTAGTTGGTGCTCGAGAGTCGAAAGTTCATTTCTTATTTAATTTGTGAAATGCGAGAGATTTTGTGTTTTTCATGTCCTTTCAAGTAGCCAAAGTTCAGGAGGAGAAGGAAGGATAAGAAGGTTGAAAAATGCCGTAAAAAGGTCGTTCAAAAAAGTCTTCAAGTATTGAAAGAAAAATTAACGCTGTTTATTTCTTTTTAGACGAACTTCAACTTGAAGGTGAATTTCTTTAATTTATTGTTGAAAAGAAGAAGAAGAAGCTGAGAAAAAAGATATTGTACTCCCTTCGCACCTTCCAAGGTTAATTAGTGTGGTCAACAATTGCAAATGTCACAAAGATATGAACAGCTTAAATCAGTTGTATAATATTTGTCATTTAATAATGGAACACAATACCATTCACATGACTACCACGACTGGCTCGGCAGTAGCTCATCCGATCAACCCAATATTTCAGTAAAATCCTCACCAAACAGTTATTTGTTGTGGATGCTTTGTCTTCTCAATATTCACGTGTGGGTTCTCTGAACCCATTTATGCGGCAATTTTGTTTATTTAAAATAGTCACCGAGATGAAAATGAACTTCTTGAAGACTGAACTGAATTTTCCACGTAAATTTCTTACAGTTTGCGTTAAAGACTCACTAGTAGGGTATCCAATTATTCGGACTTTTATGTTATTCGATTAATCGTTCATATGAAAACAAAGAATTTCCAATTAATCGAATAATGACGTCGAGAGTTATTTGATTAACCGATTAATCGAACAATAGTCCACTTAAATATAGGGTGTTTTTTATTGAGGTATAGAACTTCGAATTGAAATAAAACACAAGAAAATCGTTTTAATGTCCATCAATTTGGCTTTATTGGAAGGATAATTTTATGCCATTAATGTTTAAATATGAATATAGCCAATTCTACAGGTCCAATTTTCCAAAGCTCCAATTGCTGTGCACGGTGGCGAATCGATTCATTCGGGTCCTCTTCAACACTTTGCTCTACAGCGGCAATTGTTTCTTCGGTGCGCACTGTTCGACGTCTCTGCGGATGCGTATTATCACATCAGAGTAAACGTAGTGCGAAAACGATCCATGGTTAACCGAATTAATTGATCTGATGGACGATTATGTCGATAAAATGGACGGAGCTTGCGGTGAACTTCGCGAACTGAACCATTACTTTCGAAATAAATTTGCACGATTTGCAAGCGTTGTTCTTTTGTCAACCTGTTCATGATGAAATGGCAAACCAAACTAAATATTAATCACTTGACAGCTGACAAAATGGCCGCCAGTTAAAAAAGTGATGCCAACTTAAAGTTCTATACCCCAATAAAAAACACCCTTTAAAAGATCATTAATAAGATTTATATATATAGACAAGACACAGTTTACGAGTAGTTCAACTATATACAGAACGTTTATTGCGTATCTGATTTTATTAAAAATATATTATTATTATTTGAAAAAAATTTCAATTTCTTGTCAAAATAAATAACCTTCCTTTAATTGAGCATAATATCAGAAGTTATCCATTAACATTTTTCGTGATTTTATTATCTCGGTGTTAACCTCAATTTTGTTTGCTATTATCACTTTTCTATGAATTTACTATCCACGAGAGTATTATGTCTTTGTGCATTTGTTTGTAACACCCAAATGGAAACGAGTTAGACCCATCGTTTATTATACAGATCGGCTTAGAATCACTTTCTGAGTCGATTTAGCAATGCCCGTCTGTCTGTCTGTCCATCTATTGTTGTAATCAAATTACTGGTCGCAATTATAGTCCGATCTTAACAAAAATTGGCACAACTAAGTTTTCTGGATCAAGGACGAATGCTAGTTTTACATTTGATGTTTCATAGTTTTTTACCCAAATGAAGCAAATTGGATATTCAAAATTAATTTATCATACAAAGCAGACGACGATTTCATTAGTTTTTTAAGGCAAAACTTATAATATCGATTATTTGGGACAATTTATGCGAATTATTCGTTATTCGAAAATCATAATTTTTTCATTATTCGAACAAATATTTGACAAAAATCATTCGATTAATAGAATAAAATGTAATCGGTTGGATATTCTACTCACTACACTTTTGAAGTTAGTTCTTAATATTTCTCAATTCTCAAATATCAACCATAAACTTGAGAATAAAAACAAGTAAGGAAAGGCTATCGTCGTCGTGAAATCGTGAAGGATTTTTGTATCCTGTAAATGTATGTGTTTGGCAAAAAATCTTAAATCGGAAAGGACATCTGTATGGGGGTATATTGAAACCTGCAACGATGTGACCATCTATCTGTCTAGGTGATATATAATACGAAAAGTTTGTCCAAAATCGATTAAACATTTGGGAGCAACATTTGCATTGGGGCTATATCTAAATCTGAACCGATCTTACCCACTTTCTGCATAGGAGTTTCTAGTTGGATTATAAGATGTTGTGCCAATTTTAAAGAAAACCGGGTACAATATGTGGTTTCTAGAGCGGAAAAAGTCAAAGTGGAACCGACATTTGTATGGGGGCTATATCTAAATCTGAACCGATCTTACCCACTTTCTGCATAGGTGTTTATAGTTGGATTATAAGATGTTGTGCATAATTGAAAGAAAATGGGGTGCAATATGTAGTTTCTAAACTTACTGTTGTCAATTTTTGTTAAGATCGGACTATAATTGCGACCTGCAATTTGATTGCAACAATAGATGGACAGAGAGACGGACATTGCTTAATCGACTCAGAAAGTGATTCTAAGCCGATCTGTATAATAAACGATGGGTCTAACTCTTTGCTTTTGGGTGTTACAAACAAATGCACAAAGACATTTGTGGAGAGTATAATAACAAGTAAAAACGGCGTTAAGTTCGGCCGGGCCGAACTTTATATACACTCCACCATGGATTGCATTCCACAGAGGATGTCGATTTTCGTAGAAGTACAGTAATAATACAGGAAAATATATTTTTAATATAGCCAAAACAAATACTAATATTGAAAAAAATAATTTGATAAATAAATATAATATCTTTATTATTTCCACCGTTTACAAATAATACTTCAAGTCAATTCAAATAATAAATATTCTTATATTATTATTTTAAAAAAAGGCTTAAATACCACAAATATTGGTAGATAGTGAGTGCTACAGTTGGTTGTATTTCCATTCTATTTTAATTCCAAAAGTACAAATTTTGAAAATCCATTATCTCACGTACATTGTGCAAAATAACTTAACTTCATGATTCAACCAATTTTTCCCTAAAAGTAAAAGGTACGAATTTGGAAAAATCGATTTTTTTTGCGTGTCTATGCAGTCAGAGGAATGTATATTCCGAATTTCATGACTCTAGCTGCGGTCATTTGGTTGGTATTAATTTTATCCCTTTCTTCCATTTTAAAGTACGAATTTTGAAAAATCCCTTTAATTTACGTGTCTATGCAGTCAGAGGAATGTATACACCGAATTCCATGATTCCAGCTGCGCCCATTTGATTGGTACCATTTTTACCCCCTTGACGTTTCTGCGGAATTCGAATTTCATCATTCTAGCTGTAGTCGTTTAGTTGGTACTATTTTTATCCCTCGTACCCATTGTATCCCTTGAAAGTACGAATTTTATTTCTTTTATTTCTCGTGTCTACGCAGTCAGAGGAATATATACTCCGAATTTCATGACTCTAGCTACGGTCATTTGTTTTGTATTATTTTTATCCCTTTTTTCCCATTTAATCCCCAAAAAGTACGAATTACGAAAAAACCCTTTGTTTTACGTGTCTACGCTATCAGAGGAATTTAATTAATCTAGCTACAGCCATTTGGTTTGTACCATTTTTATCCCTCTATTCCCATTTCATCCCTTAAAAGTACGAATTTGGAAAAATACTTTTATATTATGTATCTGCTCAATTAGAGTAATGTACACACCGAATTTCGTGTTTCTTGCTGTTGTCGTTTGATAGGTACCATTTTTATCCCTTTTTGTCCCATTTCACACCCTACGAATAAAAATCACTTTATGATACACTTTTTCGTTATAGGGGGAAGGCGTATGTATACCCAATATCAAGTTAGGGTTTTCCAATAAGAGGTGTTATTTTGTTATTCAAAGAAAAATTCCATTTTTTTAGATAAATGATCGGATGTTTATTTCACAATAAAGAGGCAGGTATGCCGTTAATAATGAAAAACAACATCAGCCAAATGTCCACCACGTCCACGCTTACAGGGCCATATCATTTTCATGAAATTTTCCATAACCAAATCGCAAAGTGGCTGCCCTATGCCCTCGATAGCCTCACGAATTCTATATTTGATGTCTTGAATCGACGCTGGGCTGTTGCCGTAGATCTTATCTTTCACGTGGCCCCAAAGGAAGAAGTCGCAAGCCAATTGTGATCACCTCTTCGAGAGATAACACGGTCCGGAATCTTTTCCCGTAAAAGAGCAATGGTTTCGTTGCTTGTGTGGCCATCTTGTTGAAACTAAACGTTGTCCAGATC
Organism: Polietes domitor; assembly: GCA_947397865.1. Classification (NCBI taxonomy): domain Eukaryota; kingdom Metazoa; phylum Arthropoda; class Insecta; order Diptera; family Muscidae; genus Polietes; species Polietes domitor. Next base: position 195,479,241 of record OX377618.1, read on the forward strand.
AATACCATCCAACTCCGACCATAAAAAAATCATTTATCAACTCTCGATAGCTCAATCCATTCACCGTAACTGTTGATCCAACCTTGTTTTCGAAAAGTAAGGTCCAATGACCCGCCGGACCATAAATCGCACCAAACTGTCACACGATGAGGATGGAGAGGCTTCTCAACAATAACTCTTGGCGTTTCCGAGCCCCAGATGCGACAATTTAGCTTGATAGTTGACGTAGCCACCGAGGTGGAAATGGGCCTCATCAGTCAAGATGATTTTTCGATGGAATTGCGAATCATTTTCATTCATCTCAAGGACCCAATCAGCAAAGACACGACGTTGTTGATAATCGGCCGGCTTGAGTTCTTGTGTTAACTGAACTTTATAAGAATTAAGACCCAAGTCTTTATGCAAAATACGATGTAATGACGTTTGTGTATTTGTACATTCAATTCCAAAGAACGACGAGGAATGGACAAACCTGGGTTTTCTTCAACACTTTGGGCTACATCAGCAATATTCTCAGTTGTTCTTGAACGAAGTGCACGGATTTTTTGTTCACATCACTAACTTGTCCCAACAGTTCGAATTTTTCCACCAATTTCTGTATTGCGGTCCGACAAGGTGTTTCAAGATTTGCAAGATTTTCACCATTTTTGCAGTGAACTTTAATAATTTCAATGCGTTTTTGAAGCGTGTATCGTTCCATTTTTAGTAATGGCGTAGTTTCTACTTGTCAAATGTCAAAGAATAAAAGCTTCAAAAGTGACAGCTACCGAAATACCGGGTGATTCAAAATAACACCTCTTGTTGGAAAACCCTGTACAAGCAGACATATTGAACAAATATACTTAAATGCTCTAAAATGTTACGAGTTTATGAGTATTTTTAGTCCTTGTGACACATTCAATCTCAACCGATCTACGACTATGAGACGCATTCATAGAAAATTTGGACGTCCTAGCTCATTTCGTTTAGATGCTAGCGTGCTTTCAACAGTCGGACAGACGGACGGACATGGCGATGACGATCAAGAATATATATACTTTATAGGGTCTCAGGACGATATTTCAAGGTGTTACAAACGGAATGACAAAGTTAGTATACCCCCATCCTGGAGGTGAAGGCGAAATACATGATTTTTAGGAGTGTTTAGCTCACAGACGGCTTGATATAGGGACGAAATATTTTGCAAATCATCAGTAAACAATCCAAACTCTGGGAAGAGATATTAGTCTACGTATAGGTATTGTTGAATAGAACAAGAATATGTATTTGAAATAACCCATACACCCCAAAATCTTGAGTTACGCGTAAAAACTCCGTTTTTTCGTATATTTGCACACTTATAAGTCTGTAACTTAGTTGCTTATTAACCAATGTCCACTTTTTCGTTGGATTTGAAAAGAAGAAACCTGCTGCTTTTGATAGATATGCTGCTTATATAAGAAAACTTAAGAAATATTTGTGCCTTTGTTCAGCAAACACTATTTTGAAAACAATTTTTAAACATTTTCAAAATTTGCTTTGAACTGGGATATTGTCCTTTGCTTTCGTTTGTTTGATAACTATACCACCTGTAGATTTATTTAATTAGCACATTGAGTAGGGAGTAAAACGCCGCATGGTTGTGAAAAATCCTTTGGTAATTGACAGAATTATTGAAATTTTTATTAAAACGAAATTTTTGCAAAACTACAAGTTTGGCCTTTTCAGTTCACAACTCTCATTATTTTACGAATTGAAGTAAAAACAAGTAAGGAAAGGCTAAAGTCGGGCGGACCGACTATATGATACACTCCACATTCAATTAAAATACAATTCAAAAGTAAAAATGGAAGAATTTTTGTATGTTTCCTAATCCTAGGCTAATATAACCTCCAAATCGTCCAATTTGTCAAATCGAGAAGAATATTTGTATTGGGGTATATCCAAACTTTTAATGAAGTGACTAACTTTCACAATAAGTTCTTCCTGTTCAAGTATAATGTGTTATGCTCAATTTGAACAAATTCGGTGAAAATACGAGGTTTCTGGGGCGAAAAAAGTCAATCCGGGATCGAAACTTGTATGGGAGCTGTAAATCTGAACCGATCTGACCCATTTTCACTATGGGTGTTTCTAGTTGAAATATAAGATAGATATGATAGAAGATCTGTTAAAATATATGGTTTATAGAGTGGTAACAGTCAAATTGGGAGCGAAATATAGCTCCCATCTATATATAAATCTGAACCGATCTGACGCATTTTCACCACAGGTGTTCCTAGTTTAAATATAAGATATTTTGCCAAATCTAAAGACAATCTAGTAAAATATGTGGTTTCTAGAGCGGAAAAAGTCATTTGTATGGGGGCTATATCTAAATCTGAACCGATTTGACCAATTTTCACCACAGATGTTCCTAGTTTAAATATAAGATGTTTTGCCAAATCTGAGGACAATCTGATACAATATGTGGTTTCTAGAGCGGAAAATGACAAATAGGGAGCGAAATTTGTATGAGAGCTATATATAAATCTGAACCGATCTAACACATTTTCACCACAGGCGTTTCTAGTTTAAATATAAGATCTTTTGCCAATTTTGAAGGAAATATGTTAAAATATGTGGATTCTAGAGGGGAAAAATTCAAATTGGGAGCGAAAATTGTATGCGAGCTATATATAAATCTGAACCGATCTAACACATTTTTACCACAGATGTTTCTAGTTTAAATATAAGGTTTTTTTGCGAATTTAGAAGAAAATCTGTAAAAATATGTGCAAAGTTTCATTTGGTGTTGGCTACAATTGCGACCTGAATCGTGATTACAAGAACAGATGGACAGACAGACGGACATTGCTAAATCGATCCAAAAAGTGATTCTAAGACGATCGGTATAATTAACAATGGCAAGGAAGAGAGATATCCTTTTGGGTGTTACAAACAAATGCACAAAGACATAATACTCTCGTGGAGTGTATAAAAATCAATGTGTGTCTGTATGTTGCGTATAGGACGCCAAACCGGTGGACGCCAAACCGCCTGCAAATTGTACCGTATCTATCTGCTGGACAGAGGATGGTTCCTGGATAGTCTAGGTCAAGATAGGACAAAGGGGGTGGTACCTCCCACACAAAAAATATTTTAAAACTATCACAACAGGCATACCGATGGGTGGATTCGCCCGATAATTTTACTGCAGCTAACTTCTGGGCAAGGGATGGTTCCCGGATATAATACGAAAAAGAGGCGTGGCACAGCCCACACAAACTATATTTTAAAACTATCATAAAACACGTTCCGAATTGCGGATTCTTTTGAAAATTTTCTTGTGGCTAACTTCTGAACTGAGGATAGTTTCTGAATGGTGACATGATACAAATGGACATGAGACTGCCTACACGAACTATATATTAAAATTATCACAAAACAAGTAACTTTAATTTTAAGTAAGGAATTTTACTGTATCTAGCCTGTGGAAAGGGGACGTTTTCTGTCTATAATAGGGGAAGACACGACAAATGGGCATCACAAAAACTATATTTTAAAACTATAACAAAATACATTGATTTTCTTTAATATTTTATTGTAACGGACACAGGATGACCCTTGACTATAAAAAGGTCATGCTACAAAAAGGGACTATAAAGTAACACGTGCCGATTTTTTTCTGTCGCTACGTGATAAAATTATAACTGCAGTAACAAATGACAGCGGCGGCCTTTTTTTCTCGATGCACCAGGAGGCACAGTTATAACCTTTCTCATCAGTTTGGTATTAGCGCACATCCGCTCTCAAAATGGGATAGCTTTAGCTATTGCTTCCCCCGGTATTGCTGCTACATTATTGGATGGAGGACCATGGAATATGCAATTTGTCCATTCTCCAACCTGTAATATTGGCAAAAGTTCAGGCATGGCGAAAATGTTCAAAACATACAAGCTGATTGTGTGGGATGACTGCACCATGGCACATAAGAAATCCCTAGAAGCGCTTAATCGGATACTTCAAGATTTAAGCTCAAATAAACAACCATTCGGTGGAACTCTTATTTTACTAGCTGGAGACTTCCGACAGACCCTTCCAGTAATTCCAAAATCAGCACCCGCATCTCTGGCGATATGTACAAAAAATTAATCTGACCACCAATATGCGTGTACATCTGCATCACAATGACTCAGCAGCTACATTTTCAAAACATCTACAGCATGTTGGTAATGGAAAAGTATCAGTTGATGCAGTGAAAAGGAGTATTACATTTTCAAAAAATGTCATTCAGGAATAAATTCAGCTATTAATCGAGAAAGTCTTCCCAGAGTGGTTTTACGTCCGTGCTATATTGGCTGAAAGAAACAACGATGTTAATGCAATCAATAATTTAATTCTGGAACAAATTTCTAGGTGATTGCACACATTACAAATCGATAGACAGTATCATGAATGCGGTTGAAGTTGTCAAATATTGAATTGAATTTCTAAATTCTTTGAACCTTCCAGGAATTCCGCCGCAAATGTTATCTCTTAAAATTGGTTCACCCATAATTCTCCTAAGGAATGTTTGTCGTCCTCGATTGCGCATTTGTACTAGAATTTCTGTCAAGAGACTAATGCCCAACGACATTGAAACAACGATTTTAAATGGAAAATCAAAGGAAAAGATGTCCTTATACCACGCATTCCGATGATTCCCATCCGATTTCAAACGACTACAGTTTCACTTGTTTGTGTATAGAATCTGGAAAATCCATGTTTTTCACATGGTCAGTTATATGTTGCTTGCTCTCGAGCCCAAAAACTTTAATGTATACACACCGAATTTCATTATTATAACTGCAGCCGTTTGGTTGGTACCATTTTTATCCCCCATTCGACCCATTTCCGTCAAAAAGTTAAATTTTCGAAAAAATAAATCCTTTTTATTTCCGAATTTCATGATTTCAACTTCAGTAATTTGGTTGGTACAACTTTTATCCTTCTTTTCCAATTGTATCCCTTAAAAGGATACAAAGAATTTTGAAAAATCCTTCTATTTTACGGATCTACTAGTATTTGATACATTTTTCCGTACTTTTTATTTCCCGGGAAACGGGAATTATTTTTTCAATTTCCCAGGATCGCGAGACAGCACGGTAAATTGTCAACATACTGTTCACCATGAGTTAAGCTTATTTTTTCCAATGAAACATTTACATTTAATTAAAGTAAAATAAATATATATTTCACAACGAACCTGTTACAGAATTCATATAATAAAGCGCACTTTGAGATCAATTCAAGATGTTTGAATTGAATTCAAGTTTCAAAATTAATTAAAGATCGGATATTTCTTATTTTATTGGATAATGTGGACGCGACGTTCAAATTAATAGTAAGTAGAGCATTAAATGAAATGTTTGTTCTTCGAAAACTTTATATTATTTATTTTTGGCGTTCGGATACACGCCCAAAATCTATTTTTCCCAGATTTTAAGTTTTTTCATATGGAGCTTGACAGGAAAAATCCGAAAAAGTAGATTTTGAGTCTACATCCGAACGCAGCTTAAAATATTTTGTCATCCAACTGCAATATTAGACATACCAGATTAAAAGCTATGTGATCTAAATTTGTATACAACATTTTTAATTTTATTGTGGAAATGATGGACAAAAATATGCGAAGAAATATGTAAAATTTTCTACTGAATTCCCGCGTGATTCCCGTACGAATTTCCCGGGATACGGGAAATGAAAAATGTGCGAATTCCCGGGAATTTTCCCGCGGGAAATCCCGGGATGCAAACCCTAGTATCTACACAAAAAGAAAGTACACAATTTTGAATGTACGCCCCATTACAAATTTCATGTTTCTAGCTGTTGTCGTGTCATTGGTACCATTTTTATCCCTTTTTGTAACATTTTGCCAGCTAAAACGTATATTTACTTTTCAGGCTACGCAACAAATTTCTAATGTATATAAGGAAGACATTTTGAATAAAATTTTTTAAATAGTCGAAGTAATAGAGTGTGTCCTTGTTAGGGAAAATTTTTACCTCTTTGCCAATTTCGCCCACTTTCAATCCCAACCAATCTGCAACCATAAGACACATTTAGAAACTAATTTTAACCTCCTAGCTCTTTTCGTCAGAAAGCTAGCGTCCTTGCAACAGACAGACAGACATACGTCTTAGCATTTTACTACGTCCCAGAATATATATACACTAACGAGTCTCCCATGAATATTTTAATACTTAGATGGAGGGTATATAAATAATATCAATTCCCAGAGTTTTTAAACTGTCGCGGAGTGTAATTTCAAATATCTATCCACAGTTATTCTGTACATCGGAGGATCAGAACCACCGAACGCATTGTTCGAGAACAAAAATTCCAAAATTCACTGTTAACGACAATCACTAATGTAACGACAAAACGCATCTAATAACCGAACCGAACATTGCCTTTAAATTCACAAAAAAGAAATCTGGAATGTGTCATTGAATTTTCATTAAGAAAGTCGTTTAGTTATGACAGATCGTTCATTCATTCCATCATAAAAACATTATTCTCCGGATAAGGAAAAGCGGCGCTAATCCCCTCGTCCACATACATATGCATATATATTATTTAATTTTCCACCTCAGAGCCGTTTTTAAGTGGGGAAAAAGACACACACATACATACACCCACGCCCATAAACGTAAATACATTAAAAATTATGTTCGTGTGTGACGGCATAATAATGCTCCAAAGAAATAAAATAAAAATTAAACTAAATTGATTTATCTGCATACTAACACCCCCCACACACACGTACCCGAAGAATTCAAAAAGGACGAAACGCACACACACACACATGCACCATATTCAAATAAAAACATATGCTAGCCAGACAAACAAACAAAGACACACACACACGTACGACAGCAACGACAAACACCAAGAACGACGAGAGGAGGAGGACGAGAATTGTGAACGGCGGCGACAGCAGTGAAAAGGCATTGCCCCAAGAAAAAAACGAAAATGAAAAAGGAAAATGTGACACAGAGAACGGCAATCATTGGGGACACATTAACTGCGACGTAACGACATACAGGCAGTCACTCACACACACCCATACATACAAACATACGCGAAAGTGGGAATAAATAACCACATATGAATACAAATGTAATAATGTATATATTATATATACAAATACAACAAACACACATTGTCCATACAAATGCAATATGTATATGTGCAAACAGTTTCGGGACATTGTATTAAAACCCCCTATACACGGTAGGAAATTTCGATATTCCGATTTTATTGAAAATCTACAAGGTAATGTTTTTGTCGATCACAAGTTATTATTTTATGGCAAATGCATGAAAAAACAAACAAATATTATTTTATTACAAATGGCATGGTGACATTTATTACTTGGCTGCAGACTACCACGATCATGATTTCGACCATGTCAAAAGTCTTTTCAAGTGGCTTCGCAGCGACTTTTCAACATCAAACCCGGCCTCTATAAGGAGATGATTCTCACAAACGAACGAAAAGCACAACTCACTTGCCGAATATGCGTTTAAAAAATCGCACCAAGTAATAAAGTACACATGCCATCTTACAAGCATTTCATTGAGTTGCATATGTAAGTAGATTGCAATGGCGCGAAATCGGGCCAAAGGGAACAATTTTTCCCTCACAAGGACTAAAAATACCCATAATAATCCCTGATATTTTAGCGTATTTAAGCATGTTTTTTGAATATGTCTGTTTATATTTGCTTGATATTTGGTATGCGCATTCCCCCTACAGCAAAAACTCGCACCATAAAGTGATTCTTAGTTGCAGGGGGTAAAATGGGACAAAAAAAGGGATAAAAATGGTACATATTAAACGACAACAGCTAGAAACACGAAATTCGGTGTGTACATTCCTCTAATTAAGTAGATACATAATGTAAAAGCATTTTTTCCAAATTCGTACTTTTAAGGGGTAAAATGGGAATATGGGGATAAAAATGGTACCAACCAAAGGCTGCACCTAGAATAATGAAATTCGGTGTATACATTCCTCTGACTGCATAGACAAGTAAAATACACGGATTTTTCAAAATTCGTACTTTTTGGGGTTAAAATGAAAAAATGGGATAAAAATAGTACCAATCAAATGACCGCAGCTACAGTCATGAAATTCGGAGTATTCATTCCTCTGACTGCGTAGACACGGAAAATAAACTGATTTTTCCAAATTCGTACTTTTTGGGGTCAAAATAGAAAAAAGGGATAAAAATAGTACCAACCAAATGACCGCAGCTAGAGTCATGAAATTCGGTCTATACATTCCTTTGACTACGTAGACATGAAAAATAAAAGGTTTTTTCCAAATTCAAATATTTATTTATATAATTATTTTTTCAATATTTGTATTTGTTTTAGTTTGGCATTATGACAAAATTTATATTTTCCTGTAATATTGCTGCACTTCTACGAAAACCGACAACCTTTGTGGAATGCAATCCATGGTGGAGGGTATATAAAGTTCGGCCCGGACGAACTTAACTCCGTTTTTACTTGTTATATTATGTATCGAGTTTCAAAAAATTCAATTTCAAAAATTCATACGTTAGAGTCATGAAATTCGGTGGGTACTTTCATCTGACTTCGCACTATAAATAATGGAATAATGCTGCCACTGACTACGTAGACGCGAGAAATTAAGAGATCTTTCGATTTTGGTTCATTTAGAGTCAAAATGAGGATAACATTATTACCGACCAAATGTTTGTAGCTAGAATTATAAAATATAAACATACATAAACAACAACATAAACATTTCTCAAAATATATGATTTTAGGGGAAACGACTAAAAGGGGATAAAAATGTTGCCAACAAAATGGCAGCAGTTAGAATCATGAAATTCAGGTTTACATTCATCTGACTGCATACTGCACTTTTTAGAAGATTGTTTCCTTATATTCAGATTTTGATTACACTGTGCTACAAAAAGGAATGGGCTAGAAAACTCTGGGAAGTGATATTGTATTTCTTGTAGGTACTGTCGAGTAGACCATTAAGCTGTATTTGAAATTTGCCTCCAAAATCTTGAGTTACGGTTAAAAAGTAAAATACGATTTTCCCAAATAGAATTACAAAATATTTTTAATCCTCTCTTCCTTCTTCAACACATACAAGACTGTTTTTGAAACAATAAAAATACACAAACAAACTTTCTTCGGTCGTAATTCAATGACCATGACCATCGTACCTGCATACACCTATACAAACAAGCATACATATGTGTATGTATGCAAATTCCTGCCAACAAATGAAAGAACGTATGAATAAAACGAGAAAAGCATGAAGGAAAGCCAGAGTTTGCTGGTCATAAAAAAGCAATTTTTAACAGTTTTTTATTCTGGATGAAAAGCTTATTGTTGCTGGTGGTTTTCATATCTTTATTATTTTGTTTGGCGAAAAAGTCAATTTTCTATTTGCCGAACAACAGAAACAACAGCAGAACAAAAATGAATTTTTGTGGCGAGCATTTGTGTGTGTTTTTGTGTTCACTCGCTTTTCCGTTTGATGGATTTTTCTGTTTTTTTTTTGCTTTCCATGTAATGGCCATACAAAACCGCAAATATTTAATTTGCATACATTTTGTTATGCGAACGAATGCACGTACTGTGAGCGCCAAAAGATGGCATACGCTTTAAGGATATACACTTTCTTGGAACTGTGCGGCTCACTCCATCATTTGGTTCCTTAATGCAGTGTGTACGAGTATGTGTGTATTATTAGGAGTAACCAATGGCTTAGGAATATTCAATAAATATCGATAGTAATTTTTTCCTACCAGAAGGACGTGAACATTGTGGACAATTCTCAAAGGAAAGATTGTAACTTCGATGATTAAAAATTACTTGATTAAATAACACGCTTGAAATAAATTAACTGTAATAAATCCCCTGATCAATCGTAACATCAATAAAAATTTAAAGCGAATCAGTATAGTCATGAACTTCCTCTGATCAGAAGTAAATTCTGTAATATGTATTTCCAAGCGAATCGGAATTCAGAACGCTTACGGTTAAAAAATCATGCCCAAATAATTCCGTTAGTGAAGCTATCGCAGCTACGTAAAATGTACGTAACATTTATATTTACCCTCCACTAGTTCTACCCTCCTTCTTATGTCTTTGTTCAAAAAAGAGAGCAAACGTTTATCATACCGATCGACAGAGAATCACTTTCTGCATCAGTTTATCCATGTCCATCTTCTCATATATACTTGCAGTCAATGTGCCAGTCGCAATTGTTGTCCGTTCCTAACAAAATATTGTCACAGAGGCCCTATATAGACATAACCCTCCTGAATGTCTAATGTGGAAGGGGTTTATATCCGCCCACAGTGGTTCAGAATCAAAATCCATTGGCCAAAATTCAATAATTTTTGTTCTAATATACATTGTTGAGTTCTGTAAGAAACCAAAATTAGACTAGAATTCAGTTAAAACTTTTTAAAAAACAGTTCGACAAAGTAAAACAAGTAAGTCGGGCGAGGCCGACTATATAATACCCTACACCGCTCAATGCGTATATACCTTGCTTTTATTATTAAACGCATGTGTTTCATGGGAGCAATTTTATGTAGTTCATCTAAATTATACGAATATGGTAAATAATTGATCCAATTTTTCGGAAGGCAAATACAAATTATACAGTTGTAATAGGATGAAGCGGACCAACATTTGAAAGGGGGCCTATAACAACACTTGGGGCCTGATCCAAAACATGGGCCTATTTCTCATTCACAGGTATTCCTAATATATCATGATCCGATGTAAGACTTAGTTTCTAGAGCTGTAATAGAGTAGAATGGGGCCCCGTTTGGGTTATTCCAAAGTATGGACACATATATTTGACTTTGTATTCTTAGTTGAAATGTAATATAATCTCCAAAATTTGAAAAAACCGATGTAAAATTTGCGTCCTTGGGGGGTAAAAAGGGGCCATACATACGGGCGCTACATAAAATGTGATTCCATATAGATCACTAGTTGAAATATGACATGATATGCAAAATTATATCGAGATCCAATGCACGATGTGGGTTCTAGAGATGTATTAGAGTAGAATGGGGGCCCAATTTGTATGGGGGTTTTATCAAAATATGGGCCCATATAAAAGAAAACAAAAAATAAAAATTTTAATTTTCATTAAAATTGAAAAACGTTGGGCCGATTTCTAAAATATATCCAATTTTTAATATTAATATATCAAAATAATCCTTGGACCCCTGTCTAATTTTGGTTTTCTACAGATTCTGATTGATTCTGAACCACAGTGCGTACATGTTTTGATATAGCACCTATACAAATGTCTTAAACGATTTGGATTTATATTTTACCAACCATGAACGTAAAGTACTGTGGTTCATAAAGCACCACTTATTACGAATTTCATTCTCAAAATGTTTATAGACATCGATGTTTAATTTTCCAAAATAATTTAATTTTGACTTTGCTAAGCATTTTCTGAGTTGAGGGTTGGTAATAGAAAACTTGTAATAGGACAGAAAGTGAAGGGTATAATAGAGTTGGTCCTGGCAGGCTTTAGATTTTATTACTTGTTGTTGCTTGCTATTGGCAAACATTATATTGGCGCTATAAGCGTGAAAGATATATTATTTTTTAATCATATTATTTTATGAATGAAATTATAATTGAAATAATTAAAAACCCCACAAACAATAGAATAAAATCGGATTTTGTTTTAAGTTTTGCAGCTAACATTCTAACAAAGAACTCTATGGCTATCTAAAATATATTTGTATTAGGATGGTTCGCACGAAGTCGCGGTTTCAGACAAAGAGTGGCCAAAACTAGAAGGAATATGGTAGTAATCTGAAATTTGGTACATGCTGATATGATTAACACACACATATATGAGCCATTCCATGTCAAACAATCAATAAAATCACATCGCTCCGATTTTCTGGAAATATCAGAAAATATGTTCTTAAATATTTTTGCACGTGTCACAGGCAAATATCTTAAAATTGTATTTGCAGTCTATAACTCTGCAATTGCAATTTCCACTAGAAATTGAAAATGTATTCGTTTTAACCGATTTTAAAGTTATATACCTTGTTTGAAAGGTCTTCAAAAGTACTTTAAACTTTAAAAGTGTAGTGAGTGTATGTAGCGTATACGTGCTGTCGATTAAGAATAATGTCACTCATACGCACTGTAGTCGGACTGACCATTAACAGAAACTGTCCTGCAAGGTATATTTTTATACCCTACACCACTTCGTGGTCTAGGGTATTATAAGTTAGTTTCGCGCCAAATGTTTGTAACACCAAGAAATAATCGAGCTAGACCCACCTTTAAGTATACCGATCGGCTTAGAATCGCCAGCTGAGTCGATTTAACGATGTCTGTCTGTCCGTCCGTCCGTCTGCTGTCCATCTAAGCTTGTTCGCACTCTACAGGTCGCAATTGTTGTCCGGTTGTCATGAAACTTGGAAGAAGTTATTTTTTCTGGCCAAGGACCATCGGTATTGAATTTGGAGGAAATCGGTTCAGATTTAGATATAGCCCCCATACAAATGTCGCTCCCGATTTGACATTTTCCGCTCTAGAAACGACATATTGTACTCGGTTTTCTTTAAATTTTGCAGAACATATTATAATCCAACTAGAAACACGTATGCAAAAATTGGGTAAGATCGCATCAGATTTATATATAGCCCCATACAAATGTCGCTCCCGATTTGACATTTTCCGCTCTAGAATAGACATATTGTACCCGATTTTCTTTACATTTTGCAGAACATCTTATAATGCAATTAGAAACACGTATGCAAAAATTGGGTAAGATCGGTTCAGATTTAGATATAGCCCCCATACAAATGTCGCTCCCGATTTCACTTTTTCCGCTTTAGAAACCACATATTGTACCCGGTTTTCTTTAAAATTGGCACAACATTTTATAATCGAACTAGGAACACCTATGCTGAACGTGGGTATGATCGGTTCAGACTTAGATTTAGCCCCCATACAAATGTCGCTCCCGATTTGACTTTTTCCGCTCTAAAATCCACATATTGTACCCGTTTTTCTTTAAAATTGACACAACATCTTATAATCCAACTAGAAACACGTATGCAAAAATTGGGTAAGATCGGTTCAGATTTAGATATAGCCCTCAATCAAATGTTGCTCCCGAATGTTTAACCCATTTTGGCCAAACTTTGCATATTATATTTCACCAATAAACATACATGTTGAAAGCGGGTCACATCGTTCCAGGTATACAGCTGTAGAAACTACATCTTACATCTGATCTTCATCAAATTTTGCATATCATGATTTTTTTTCAACTAGGAATTCCTACAGTGAATGAGAAATATTAGGCCCATGTTTTGGACCAGGCCCAGAATGTTGTTATAGGCCCCCTTTTGAAATGTCGGTCCTATTACTACTGTATAATTTGTATTTGTCTGTCGGATTATTGGATCAATTACCCTATTATTAACCAACCTAACCTAAAGATGAATTTATAGTAGCTGCATAATTTATATGAACTACATAAAATTGCTCTTTTAAAAAATACCTGGGTTTAGTAATCAAAGCGAGGTGCATACGCAGGGAGTGGTGTAGGGTATTATATAGTCGGCCCCGCCCGACTTTAGCCTTTCCTTACTTGTTCCTACCTAAACGATGTTACGAATCATTCCTAGGAAGTTCATATGTTCTAGAAAGTTGTTTATTGAGATCTTAGGTACATTTGTGTAGTTGATTGGTTCCTTGACTTTTGAACGGTTTGCTACATATGGAACAGAGGAAAAAGGATAAAATCGATTTTTTAAAGTTTTAAAAAGTTTAAAGTTTTGACCTGAATATAAAGTTTTTTGATTTTATATGTTCACAATTTTTGTTCTTTATTACAAGGGCTACAACTTTGCCTCAGAGAGTAAATAAAAATTCCAAACAGTTTGCATGATCTGAGTCTGAGAAAAATGACACCGAGGTACCAAATCTTTGGGACCCATAAAAAGGTTCATGACTATGGGTAAAACTGGGAGTCGCGGGTCTTTTTTCACGTAGTGGTGTTCGTATATGGTTATACATCGTGTTGCACTGTGACAAATCCGGTTACGTTTTACAATATTATGCTGTAGATTTAATTACAAAAATCCATCATATTTTTATGAACCAGTTATAAAGGAAATAACAGAATTAAGGCAGATAGCTTCCCATCTACTTAATTTTTAGGAACATTTGTTTTGAGAAAAACAAGTAAAAGAGGCGTTAAGGTCGGCCGGGGCGAACTTTATATACCCTCCACCATGGATCGAATTTCACAGAGGCTGTCGATTTTAGTGGAAGAGCGGTAATATTAAAGGAAAAATATTTTGTTTTAATATAGCCAAACCAAAACAAATACAAATATTGAAAAACTAATTTTATAAATAAATATAATATTTTTATTATTTCAAGGCATGCTTATAAGACAAAGCTACCAATACGTTTACACTACATACACTATATATATTATTAGCTTCAAAATAAAAGTACTGGATGTTCCCAACTAAAATGAGAGATTGGTTTGTTTTATGTGTTCTCCCAAAATATTTCGCTTTTATCATTGTCCGTTCGTGTGCTGGACGCGTTCAAAATAACCTCTATAAATCAAGTTTTTCTTGAATAAAATTCACGATGAGAATGGTTGTAGAAAAAAAACTGGTAGAAATTAAAATCTGGTCCGAGACTTATCAAACCATATCACTATCAAGCTTGCATTTTAACTAAGAATAGAGGGTAGAATTTTAACATTTTTGTGCAATTTTTGTTGCATTTTTATAAATACCGCAATAACTTCCATATTTTTAGTTCGATTTGTGATTTTGTTGGATCGTTGAAGAGGTATTTATCACAAATTGCAATTTTTAGAATTTTCTAACCCATTAAGGGCCGACAATTTTGTTCTTACTGTTGGTCCTCAGTGGGTTAAATGTGATGTGAAAATTAAAATATGGGTTATTTGCATCGTAAAGACATTCTAGTCTTACAAAAAGCTAATTTTTTAAACTTAACACCTGAAATTGTGGTCTTTCAATGCATAAATTGAGAGGAAAACTTCACATAAGATGTTGCAATAAAACCGTGCGATATGGTTTCCCTCCCAAGAACGAGATTATATAGAAGTGAAACTATAGGTTAACTAATAGGTAAACTCATACTGAGTTTTTTTTCGTGGTCGTTTGTCTTTTTTACAGGACTTTTAATTTCCAAAGGATGTAAATGTTTTAATAATTTAGTTTCGCACTTTAGCGTGTCATGCAATGGTCATATGGGTATCAACAGATAGAGAAGAACATCTGCTAAATATACTTTAAACTAGCAGTACCCGCTGCTTCGCACGCGAAAAAGCAAGTTATTTGTTAATTTTATCCGTCTCTATTATTTATTTGTTTATCTATTTAGTTAATTTTCTTTTGGTGGATATAGAAAAATCCAAAATTGTAATTTGGAAACATCCTTTTATATAGCACTCACACACAGTCAAAGTAATGTGCTTGTCGATATGTACTATTTTAGCTGAACTCCTAACAATTACCACCATTTATATGCTCGATCTCATGTTTCTAGATGCAGCCAGCTACTTTATAACTTTTGCACCTCTTTCCCAAAAAGTACACATTTTTATAAACCACTATAGGCAACATGTGTTTTTGCTTCCCCTAAAAATATGTACTTTATTTGGTAAAACATCTATTTCTTGTCGGGATGTATCGTTGTATTAAGTACAAATTTTGAAATGTCCATTTATGTTCCGCGTTTAAGTAATTAAAGGACTGTACACAATTTTTATCACTTTTCGTCCCGCGCATCCCTTAAAAGTACAAATTTCGAAAAATCCAATTTTACTTCGCTTTTATATGGTTAGAGGAATTTACATACCAAATTTCACTATTCTAGGTGTAATACTTTAGTTGGTACCATTTTTATCCCTTTCTGTCCCGCACGCCCCTTAAAAGTACAATTTTCGAAAAATCCCATTTGTAGCTCTTCTGCATGGTCAGTGCAAGGAACTCACCGAATTTCATGTTTCTAACTACTGCCGTTTAGTCAGGACGAAGGTTCGTTGTTTATTCCTTTTTGGGCCATTTTACCCCCTAAAAGTACGAATTTCGTAAAACCCTTTCTTAGTCGACGTCTACGTCATATTTGGGAACTACACTGAAAACTTCATGACCCTAGCTTCAGCCGTTTGGTCTGGGGGCTGGTCAGTGATAAGTCAGTTAGTCAGTCAGTAACGCAACTCTTTTATATATAGATTTCATGAGTCTATCTATGTTAATTTAACATTAAAAAAGTTTATGTAAATTACTCATGTTTTAATTTTTAAGGGGGAAAATTTGAAATGGTTGAATTTCTTTCCAAAAAATAGGTTTATATAAGGCTAGAATGTGTTGCGATGCAAATAACCCCCTATTTCAGTTTTTACTTCACATTTAACCCACTGATTATTAACAGTATGAACAAAATTTGCGGCCCTTAATGGGTTAGAAAATTCTAAAAATTTCAATTGCTTATCAAAACCTCTCCAACGAGCCCCTAAAAACATAAATCGAACTAAAAACGTGGAAGTTGTTGTGTTTTTTATAAAAATTGCCTCTCTATTCTGGGATAAAATGCAAGTTTTTGATATAGTTTGATAAGGCTTAGGTCGGATTTTAATTTCTAGCTGTATTTTTCTCAATACCATTCTCATCGTGAATTCTTTTCAAGAAAAACCTGATTTATGGAAGTTATTTGGAACGACAATGATAAAAGCAAAATATTTTGGGAGAACACATAAAACAAACCAATCTTTCATTTTAGTCGGGAACATCAACCACATTTTTTTCAAGTTTCATAGATTTTATAAACACTACATACGATTTGTGAGAACTACGTGTCATTACAAAAATGGAACTCTGCGTTGAAACTGTTATACACATCAAATATCAACTATGGTTCAAAAAACATATGATGATGAACTCTAAGTTTCCGGAGGGTATCTCAGAGTATCGCAGAATCCATCACGCGAAAACAACAAAAGAGAGTAAATTCGCCGCAGAGGTATATAGCAACATAATCTATGGAATCAATTTAACAGAGTGACGTCACGGGGAGTTTGGGATTTCTTTGGATTCAGAGAGGATACAATAATGTATACAGCCAGTACGTAAGTTAAAGGTATGATAAGTTTCTTAAATATTAAGTCACATATGAATTTACTAACAGAAATTACAAATTCTAAATTTAATAAATTAATAATGGATTATTGAAAAACTATTAAAGGTGTATGATGATAAATCGGACGGACGGACATATGGACAGATGCTAGAGGGATTTTTAATGTAAAGGGAACGGAATATTAATAAGCAAGGGGTTGCAAATAAAACTTAATCTATTGTAGCCGAGGTAGGGTGGGTGAGATATAGACCCGCATTTAAAAAGATTTTACAAATTTTGACTATGAAAACCAAAAAAATGTTATTTTTCGTCCGAGAAGAGAATCGTGATTTTATGATTTTTGGTGTTTTCAGAAGCATTTAGCTCACGGATGGCTAGACCTAGGGATGTACTAGTTTGCAAATTAATCCAATCCAATCTTCATGTTTGGGTGGTGAACGCATCAATTTATTTTCACGACCCACCCTAATATGTATATGGGTAAATGCAGACGCAAGATTGTATTGGACACATTTGCCATAAAACTTTAAAGTTTCAAGGCATCAGTAGGCCTCCGAGTCATTCCTATTATTTTTAGTAAATTATTGATTTGCCTTTAAATCGGGCGCAATTTCACGAATATATTCAATAATGTTGGCATAAATTGAAAATGATTTTTCATTGAAAATATAAATTCTCTCTTCATTTTCATCAGAAAAACTAACCATAATTTTTGAAACAACTATGGAACAACAACAATTACTACTGTAAAATTTCATTACTCTTTTCTTCAAATCTCATAGCAAAGGTTTTATTTTACATATTACATTCGTATAATCCCCTCTTCATCATCCCAAATGCAAATGCCAAATTTGTCCATTTTCTTTTGTGCTACACTTTGTAATCATTCACATTGTTGTCGGCAATTTATTTATTTATATATTTTAAAGGATTTTTATTTCAATTTTGTTTTTTTTTTTTTTTGCTTTTCATTCTTTCATGCATATGTGTGTTTTTTGTTTGTTTTGTATTTTTAGTTATAATAGCCTAAGGTTAACTTACATTCTTTTTTTTCTCATTTCGTTAAATATGACCTTTTCCATATTTCTACGATTGTGTGTGAGTTTTTTGTTTTCTATTTTTTTCTGTTGTTTGTGCTGCTACTGTTGAAAAGGCACACACATACACATTCAAATAAAAAAGATTTGCATAAATGCTTTTATCGAAGTATAAATGACTTACCAGGTTCATAAATTTATTCCTTCTACATTCGTATGTACCGACGTTCGTTCGCATAGTTATATGCATGTGTACATATATATGTATGTATATTTGTAGATATATACATATATGTACAAACATATATGGTGGAATCATACATTCATATGCACCGTCGACGTATAGCGCAGAGCACACATCATCATAAGGCAGAAACCCATGAAATTTTATAACTCTCGGAAGGCTCATAATAAAACATATTTAGCATATAGACACAAATTTACTCACCGACAGCCGACGAAATAAATATAAGTACGCATGAGATTTTCTTAGACGAGGAAGTCACTAGAAAGTAGTGAAGTAAAAAACTTTGGGAAGTACTATTATATTTCATGTAAGTATTATCGAGTAGAACAAGAATCTGTATTTGAAAGTAGTGAAGTAAAAAACTTTGGGAAGTACTATTATATTTCATGTAAGTATTATCGAGTAGAACAAGAATCTGTATTTGAAATTTGCCAGACACCCCCAAAATCTTGGATTACGGGTAAAAAACCCGGTTTTTCGTATCTTGGCATCCTGCAACTTAGTTAGTTATCAACCTATGTTCACTTTCTCATCGGATTTGAAAATTAAAAACTGGAGCATTCGATAGAATTATAGCTTGTTTAAGAAATATGTATTCTCTTTGGGAATTCGGGTATTTTTTGTAAAAAAAAAGAAAATCTAGTTTTTTTCACCGTTTTTATCATTTTGACGAATTTAATTCCACTAGGGGCCTCCTTGGTGGGAGAAAATGTTATATTTTTTTTGTGGATGATAATAGAGGGTATTTGTTTCGGAAAAAATGTTCGGGAAGGGAATTAATTACATTTAAATCATCTAGGGGCGAATCCGGAGCAGTTTTGGGCCTTGCTGCCATAAAAAGTATAAACAAGTAAGAAAAGGCTAAAGTCGGGCGGGGCCGACTATATGATACACTCCACTTTCTATCGGAATATAACAAAAAGTGAAAACGGGAAAATTTTTTGTATGTTTCCTAATCACAGGCTAATATGACCTGGTCCAATTTGTCAAATCGAGAATAATGTTTGTATCGGGACTATATCTAAACATGGAATGAAGTGACTAACTTTCACAATAAGTTCTTCTAGTTGAAGTATAACGTGTTATGCTCAATTTTAAGAAATTCTCTGAAAATACACTGTTTCTGGGGGAACGAAATTTGTATGGGAGCTATATATAAATCTGAACCGATTTGACCCATTTTCACCATGGGTGTTCCTAGTTTATATATAAGATGTTTTGCCAATTTTTTAGAAAATCTGTTAAAATATGTGGATTCTGGAGCGGAAAAATTCAAATTGGGAGCGAAATTTGTATGGGAACTGTATATAAATCTAAACCGCTCTAACACATTTTTACCACAGGTGTTTCCAGTTGAAATATAAGGTGTTTTGCGAAGTTTGTAGAATATCTGTTAAAATAAGTGGATTCTAGAGCGGCAAAAGTCAAATCGGGATCAACATTTGTATGGGGGCTATATGTAAATCTGAACCGATCTTACCTACTTTCTGCATAGGTGTTTCTAGTTGGATTAGAAGATGTTGTGCCAAATTTAAAGAAAATCGGGTACAATATGTGGTTTCTAGAGCGGAAAATGTTAAATCGGGACCGATATTTGTATGGGGGATATATCTAAATCTGAACCGATCTTACCCACTTTCAGCATAGGTGTTTATAGTTGGATTGTAAGATGTTTTGCAGAATTTAAAGAATATCGGGTTCAATATGTGGTTTCTAGAGCGGAAAATGTCAAATCGAAAGCGACTTTTGTATGGGGGCTATATCAAAATCTGAACCGATATGCCTCAAATTAAATAGCGTTCGTCCTTGATCCACAAAACTTACTTGTGCCAATTTTTGTTAAGATCGGACTATAATCGCGACCTGTAATTTGATTACAACAATAGATGGACAGAAAGTGATTTTAAGTCGATCGGTATAATTAACAATTGGTCTATCTCCCTTCCTTCCTTTCCTTCCTTTTGGGTGTTACAAACAAATGCACAAAGACATAATATTCTCGTGGAGTGTATAAAAATTGTATGGGGATCACTTTAAGGGGTGGAAGATAGAGGGTAGTTATATTCACAGAAAATGAGGGGATTGAGAAAATATTTGGGGTCCGTTATACATTTGACTTCGCTCTTAGCGGTCTCCTTGGACCGGTAAGAGCGATGGGAGCAAATTTTATAAAAATTTAATTTCCGTATTGGAGCCCCTCAAGGAGTGTGGATAGGGGGTATGTGAGTGAGGAAAAAATGTTCGAGAAGGAAATTAATGGGGGTCAGTCTTTAATTGAACCCCTCGGGGTTGACTCAGAGACAGTTTGGGGCATTGCAGTCATAAAAAATATAAACTCGTATGGGGATCACCTTAAAGGTTGAAGATAGAAGATAGGCTAGTTCTGAGAAAATATTGAGAATTGATCATACATTTAACTCCACTAGCGGCTTCCTTGAGACAGTTAGAGCGGTGGGAGCAAATTTGATAAAAATGTAATTTCTGTATGGGAACACTAGGGTTTGCATCCCGGGTTTTCCCGCGGGAATATTCCCTGGAATTCGCATATTTTTTATTTCCCGTATCCCGGGAAATTCGTACGGGAATCCCGCGGGAATTCAATAGAAATATTTACATATTTCTTCGCATATATTTTCCATCATTTCTACAATAAAAATATTGTACAATAATTTAGCTCATATCGATTTTAATTAGATATGTCAAATATTGCACTTGGATGACAAAATATTTTTAAGCTGCGTTCGGATATGCCCCAAAATTCACTTTTTCGGGGAAAAAAGACGATTTTTGTCGTGTAATCGAACGCCCAAAAAAAAAAAGCCAGTCGATTGAAACAATGCTATAGAAACGCAAGTAAAAATATTGTATTTAAATGTCAAGATATTTGTCTAAAGAAAGAAGTTATAGTTTTCGAAGCGACAGGGCAAATAAAAGACAAAATAAACATTTTATTTAATACTCTACTTACTACATCTTTTGAATGTGAACGATCGTTCTCCGTCGCTTCCACATTTTTCAATAAAATAAGAAATATCTGATGAGCCATAACTGCATTGTCTGCTCTTAATTCAAATATATACTTGCAAATTTTGATTTTGAAAAGATTTTTGAATTGAATTCTGTAACAGGTTCATTGTGTAATAAATATTTATTATACTGAACTGGGGAACTCTGACTCAAGACCATTTTGCATCTATACTTTGTAGAATGCAAATTTATTTAAAAATTACATGGTGACATTTATTATTTGGCTGCAGACTACCACAATCATGATTTTCACCGTGTGAAAGGTTTTCAGGTGGTTTCGCAGCGACTTTTAAGTAAATGATTTTCACAAACGAATGAGAAGCACAACTCATTTGCTGAATATCCGTTCAAAAATTCGCACCAAGTAATAAAGCACAAATGCCACCTTAATAAAATGTGAATGTTTCATTTAAAAAAATAAGCTTATTTCATGGTAAACGATATTGACGATTTCCCGTGCTGTCCCGGTATCCCGGGAAATAAAAAGTACGGGAAAATGCAAACCCTAGGGAACACCCTTAAGGAGTGGGTATAAGGGATATGTGTGCTTGGAAAAAAAAATGTAAGGAAGGGAAAATTAATAGAGGTTAGACTTACCTTTAATCCAGCTAAGGGCGACTCCGGGACAGTTTTGGTTTGCAGTCATAAAAAAATATTTAAATACAAAAAAAATCATATGATGACCAACTTAATTAAGGTTTGAAAATAGAAGGTAGGTGTATATTCAGAGGAATTGTTGGGACCGAACAAATATTGGAGGATGCTGATATATTTGACTCTACTAGCGGCCTTTTTGGGCCAGTAAGTGCGGTGGGAGCAAATTTTATAAAAAAATTATTTCTGAATGGGATGTTCGAAAAAATGTTCGGGAAGAAAAATTAATAGAGGATGGTCCTACATTTAACCCCTTGCTGTCATTAGAGATGGGCGTGTGAGTGATTTTTGACTCACGTTCACGCACGCTCACGAAGAAAAAAATCACACACAAAGATTTTTTGACTCCCCTCATTTTATATTAAACTATTATTTTTATACTCTCCACCTCCAGGATGGGGGTATACTAACTTTGTCATTTCGTTTGTAACACCTTGAAATATCGACCTGAGACCCTATAAAGTGTATATATTCTTGATCGTCATAAAATTCTAAGACGATCCAGCCATGTCCGTCCGTCCGTCTGTTGAAAGCACGATAGCATCTAAACGAAAGGCGCAAGGACGTCCAAATTATACATAAATGCGTCTTATAGTCGAAAATCGGTTGGGATTGAAGCTGGGCGAAATCGACCCAAAGGGAAAAAATTTTCCCTCACAAGGACTAAAAATACCCATAATATTCACTAATATTTTAGAGTATTTAAGCACATCTGTTCAATATGTCTGCTTGTACTTACTTGATATTGGGTATGCGCAGAGAAATGTGTACACCGAATTCTATGATTCTAGCTGCCGTCATTTGGTTGGTACCATTTGTATCCCCTTTTTCCTAGTTTACCCCCTTAAGAGAACGACTTTCTAAATTCTCTTTATTTTACGTGTCTACACAATTAGAGGGATGTACACACCAAATTTCATCATTCTAGCTGTAGCCGTTTAGTTGGTAAAAATTTTATCTCTCTGTTCCCATTGTATCCCTTGAAAGTATGAATTTGGAAAACAAGAGTATGCTCCGAATTTCATGACTTTAGCAGCAGTCACTTGGTTGGTACTATTTTTATCCCCTTTTTCCATTTTCCCCAAAAAGTACGTATTTCGAAAATCCATTTATTTTTCGTGTCTACGCAATCAGAGGAATGTATACACCGCATTTCATTATTCTATTTGCAGCCGTTTGGTTAGTACCATTTTTATCCCTCTATTCCCATTTTACCCCTTAACAGTACAAATTTGGGAAAAAACGTTTCTATTAAAGGGTGTTTTTTATTGGGGTATAGAACTTTAAGTTGGCATCACTTTTTTAACTGGCGGCCATTTTGTCAGCTGTCAAGTGATTAATATTTAGTTTGGTTTGCCATTTCATCATGAACAGGTTGACAAAAGAACAACGCTTGCAAATCGTGCAAATTTATTTCGAAAGTAATGGTTCAGTTCGCGAAGATCACCACAAGCTCCGTCCATTTTATGGTCGACATAATCGTCCATCAGAGCAATTAATTCGGTTAACCATGGATCGTTTTCGCACTACGTTTACTCTATGTGATAATACGCATCCGCAGAGACGTCGAACAGTGCGCACCGATGAAACAATTGCCGCTGTAGAGCAAAGTGTTGAAGAGGACCCGAATGAATCGATTCGCCACAGTGCACAGCAATTGGAGCTTTGTCCATCAACTTTATGGAAGATTTTGCGCAAAGATCTTGGCTTGCGACCTTACAAGATCCAGCTTGTGCAAGAATTAAAGCCGCGAGACCATGCAATGCGTCGTGACTTTGATGTATGGGCCGAAAATGAGATTCATCTCGATGCTGATTTTCATCACAAAATTTTGTTCAGTGATGAGGCTCATTTTTGGTTGAATGGCTACGTCAACAAGCAAAATTGCCGCATTTGGAGTGAAGAGAATCCACATGAGACCCTTGAGACGCCATTACATTCACAAAAACTGACTGTTTGGTGTGCTCTATGGGCTGGTGGAGTCATTGGGCCATACTTCTTCCGAAATAATGCTGGAGAGTCAGTTACCGTTAATGGAGACCGGTATAGAGCCATGATAACCGACTATTTTGTTCCCGAATTGGATGGCATGAATGTGGATGAGTTGTGGTTCCAACAAGACGGCGCTACATGCCACACAGCGCACGTCACAATCGAATTATTGAAGGAAACATTCGATGAGCGCATAATTTCGCGGAATGGACCTGTCAATTGGCCACCAAGATCGTGTGATTTGACACCATTGGATTATTTTCTTTGGGGATATGTGAAGTCGCTCGTCTACGCCAACAAACCAGAAACGTTAGGGGACTTGGAAGCAAACATTCGTGGCGTTATTGCCAACATACGGCCCCATATGCTCGAAAAAGTGGTTGAAAATTGGACCTGTAGAATTGGCTATATTCGAGCCAGCCGCGGCGGCCACATGCCCGAAATCATATTTAAACATTAATGGCATAAAATTATCCTTCCAATAAAGCCAAATTGATGGACATTAAAACGATTTTCTTGTGTTTTATTTCAATTCGAAGTTCTATACCTCAATAAAAAACACCCTTTATATATCTGCTCAATTAGATGAATGTACACAGCGAATTGTGTGTTTCTAACTGTTTTCGTTTGATAGGTACCATATTTATCACTATTTGCCCCATTTCACCCCCTACGAATAAGAATCACTTAATGATGCGCGTTTTTTGTTACAGGGGGAATGCGTATACCCTATATCAAGTATGTACAAGCAGACATATTGAAAAAGAAACTTGCTTAAATGCTGTAAAATATTAGGAGTTATTGTGGGTATTTTCAGTCCTTGTGAGGGAAAAAATTTTCCCTCTGGACCGATTTCGACGCATTTATGGAAAATTTGGACGTCCTATCTCCTTTCGTTTAGATGCTAGCGTGATTTCAACAGTTGGACGGACGGACATGGCTAGGTCGTCGTAGAATTTTATGACGATCATGAATATATATACTTTATAGGGTCTCACGCCGATATTTCAAGGTGGTACAAACGGAATGACAAAGTTAGTAATCCCCCATCCTGGAGGTGGAGGGTATAATATTCACGTGACTCACGGATAAATTAGACTCACGCACGAACATTTTTTGTTCCTCACGTTCATTTGAGTAAAATAAATTTTGCTAGCGATCACGCAAAAATCACGTGAGTCGCGTTCATCTATAATCTGTATATATAAAAGAGTTGTTTGACTGACTTATCATTGATCAGCGCAAGAGATCAAACTGCTGAAGAAAAATATGATGGAGACGCGGAAATATCGAACAGTCGTCATGGCTAAACGACAGTAGCTAGAAACATGAAATTCGGTGTGTGCCTTTCACAGACGAGCTACAAACAGGGATTTTTCGAAATTTCTGCTATTATCGGAGGAAAGAAAAGATCTTACGAAATTCGGGGTAAAGTGGGATAAAAAGTGATTAAAATCGAACATTCATCCTGACTAAACGGCAGTAGCCAGAATCCTCAAATTCGGTGTGTGCCTTGCACTGACCATGTAGACGAGCTACAAACAGTATTTTTCGAAATTTGTACTTTTATGGGAGGAAAGAGACAAAAAGGGATAAAAATGGTACCAATTTAAGTAAATCAGCAATATTCGGGAGAATCGATTTTTACATTAGTCTGACAACGTAGACTTGAAACATAAATGGATTTTTCGAAATTTCTGCTTTTATGGGAGGAAAGAAAAGATCTTACGAAATTCGGGGGTAAAATGGGATAAAAAGTGATTAAAATCGAACCTTCGTCCTGACTAAACGGCAGTAGCCAGAATCATGAAATTCTGTGTGTGCCTTGCACTGACCATGTAGACGAGCTACAAACATTATTTTTCGAAATTTGTACTTTTATGGCAGGAAAGAGACAAAAAGGGATGAAAATGGTACCAATTTAAGTAAAGCAGCTATATTCGTGAGAATCGATATCTACATTACTGTGACAACGTAGACTTGAATCATAAATGGATTTTTTGAACTTTGTACTTTTAAGAGAGCGAGCGGTACAAAAAAGGATAAAAATGGTAGCAACTGAATCGTGAAATTTGGTATGTAAATTTCTTTGACCATGTAGAGAGCAGTAAAATTGGATTCTTTGAAATTTTAACTTTTACGCGCGGGACAAAAAGGGATAAATATGATATCAATTTAAGTATTGCAGCAATAGTCGTGAAATTTGGTGTGTAAATTCCTCTGACACCGTAGAAGCACAATCTAAATAGATTTCGAAAATTGTAGTTTTAAGGGAGAGAGAAAGACAAAAATGGATAATCGTGAAATTCGTCGTGTTCATTCCTCCGACCACGTAGACAGGCAATATAAATTGATTTTTTGGAATGTGTACTTTTAAGGAGTGAACGGGACAAAAAGTATTAAAATGGTAGCAACTATTACAGCTAGAATCGTGAAATTTGGAACGTAAACTAAATTGCACTTTTAAGGGACGAGCTGGACAAAAAGGGATACAAGTGAAAAGTATTGCAGCTTAGAATTTGAACCATGAGATCGAGAATATAAAAGGCTATGCGGTTGAATTTTTTTTCGAAACCGGGTGGAAAATGATAAGAAGGGTTGTTCAGCTAAAATAGTGCAATTCGACAAGCACATCTAATATTTGGATTCCAAATTACTATTTTAGATTTATCTATATCCACCAAAAGAAAATTCAATAAATTCTATCCAAAAACAGAGATGGATAAAACCGATAACAAATAGCTGGATTTTCTGCGGACGAAGTAGCGGGCACTGTTAGTATTTATATATATATGATTATCATCTACTTTACAAACGTGAGGGCTCGACCCATGTGCCACGAACCTTTTAATACACCTCCCCCATTAACAATCCCGTAAAGTAAGTAAGTAAAGTTAAATTCCTTCTAACTTCCTTGCAGATTCTGTTTTGGTGATACAAATTTTTTAAATGTTTGTTATATTTTGTACTTATATTTATTTCCTCGACTGTATAATATGTAGGGGATATCCATCCCATTCGTATGGAGATGTTACTCACTCATAAGGCATATGAAAATAAATATTTTAAGACTTATGAATAAATTTATTATTTATTTTAACGGATTTGGATTTTTTTCTGGCATTGTTGCTGGCGTTGCTGACTGCTGCTCGCCAGGAAAAAAGAGCAAAATCCATTAAAATTCTATTCAAATGATAATTTTCTACTTAATCATCTTTTGGACTATTTCCCTTCCTACGAATCCGTCCGCCGCGCCGTGCCACGTCACACCCAACGTCCAATGACTTTAGCAGCCTCGTGTGGACAAAGTCAGCGGCAGCAGCAGCAGCCGCATCAGCGTCATCATTCTCATTGAGCCCTAATCGTTTTCAACACTTAACATCATAAGTCACAGCAATTGTTATAAATGACTGACAGTAGTCATCATCATCTCAACCATCTCGCCAAGACGTATATCCCGGCCATTATTCTTTTATCCACCGCACCCCAAACCAATCAAACCCCATGCACCATCATCTTGCCACGCTGTCTCAGTATACGCGCCTTGGCAGGATCTTGTTGTCTTCAGGGCCTAAGGCTCGACATCATTTGCTATTTGTTTTCATTCGTTCGTCGTTCGTTCATGATGGTGTTGGTGGCGTTGGCTCAATGTTTTCGACTTTATGTGTCTGACAACAACAACAACACCAACAAAAAAAACGGCGAAATCTTTTACTCGCTAAATGCTATCGTCCCTTGTTAAATCCCATTGGTTTGATTTACCACAATAATATTCCACAAATCTATTGTAATATTTAGCCGGCCACATTTTTGCCAGAGAGAAGCCAAAGCAAAGCCAACAAAAAAACACAGAACCTTGAAGTCTGAACTTTGTGTAACATTTTAGCATCATTAGCTTTGATTTATGGTTGAATTTCACTTTTTAATTTATTTAAAGGCAATATTTAAAAGGATTTAAAACCATCGTAAACCATCGTGAAAGTCAACAGACAAATGCCACGAGCTAAAAAATAAAAGGGGGGAGACTGCAGACTGTGTGTTCTGTGTTAAAGTCGTAAAGTGGAAAAATCAATTCTGTTGTAATCATTGGCCATTAAGCTAAACTAATTATATGCTGGCAGCCAAAGTTTATGTGGCTATGCTGGAAGCAAAAAAAAACATTTGAACATGTTGCGGAAAACATTTTTCCACAGACGTTACAATTATGGTACTTAGGAGAAAATCGCAGCTTGCGACAGCCATTAACATCACATGATACATCACTCCATCACTCTAGACTACATTACAAGGTTTAAGAGAGGTTAAAATTTCATTTTTGGAACATTCAAAATCAGTTCTGCTCCAATGTGTTTTTGGTCTAACAAAAAAAACGCGCTGTGGAAAATTTGTATAACATATTTTGAAATCTGTGAAACGTGGATCGATGTGGTCTAATTTCCCTACAAATGAAATATAACAAAAATAATCATAAATCTTGGATTTTCACAAATAATCACTTAATTCCATTTGGGATTTGGGAGTTATTGATGCCAAAGTGCTACATTTTCCATGGACTTTTTATTAATGTACATGGGTATGATTTTTGACCTCGACGGCTTGAATTGTTTAAAGTAAGGAAAGGCTAAAGACATACCCTCCACTTTCTAACCCATTACAAGTGAATTCGGGAACGATTTTTGTATGGGTTCTATGTATAAAGTCAAAGTATGCGGTTTCTAGTGGAGAAAAAGTCAAACCGGAAGCGAAATGTGCATGGGAGCTATATCTAAATCTGATCTGACCCACCTTCACCACAGTCGTTTCTAGTTCAAGTATATGGTTTTATGCAAATTATGAAGAAAATCGGTTAAAGCATGTGGTATATAGAGCGCACAAGGTTAAATTGAGGCCGAAAATTGTATGGAAGCTATATCTAAATCCCAACCGATCTGACCCACTCTAACCACAGATGTTTCTAGTTCAATATACGTTTTTCTTTTTGCCAAATTTGAAGAAAATCTGTTAAAGTATGTATGGGAAAATGTCAAATCGGGAACGAAATTTGTATGAGACCTAAATCTAAATCTGAACCGATGTGACCCACTTTCATCACAGACGTTTCTAGTTCAAATATTTATATGGTCTAGTGCCAAATACGAAGAAAATCTGTTAAAATATGTTGTTTCTAGAGGGGAAAAGATAAAATCGGGAGCGAAATTTGTATGGAAGCTATATCTAAATCTCAACCGATCTGATTTATTTTTACCACAGACTAGTTTGAAGCAAATCTGTTAAAATATGTGGTTTCTAAACTAAATCGGGAGCGACATTTGTATGGGGGCACATCTAAATCTGAACCGATGTTACCCACTTTCACCACAGACGTTTCTAGTTCAAATTTCTAGTGCCAAATATGAAGAAAATATGGTAAAATATGTGGTTATTTTATTTTTTCCACGTTTCGTAACACTCATCCGCCACTTTGTAGTAGTTTGAAATTACAATATATTTTTTTTCAATATTTTTTCATTTTACTATTTTTTTCTTTCACTGGAAACTTTGAATCGTTAGGTTTCACTGAGCTAATTTAAGTTTTTATATCCTACACCACTTCGTGGACTAGGATATTATAAATTAGTTGTCCGCCAAATGTTTGTAACACCAAGAAATAATCTAGCTAGTCCCATCTTTAAGTATACGGATCGGTTTAGAATCACCAGCTGAATCGATTTAACGATGTCTGTCTGTCCGTCCATCCGTCTGCTGTCGATCTAAGCTTGTTCGCAATATACAGGTCGCAATTGCTTTCTGATTATCATGGAATTCGGCACTAGTTACTTTTTTTGGCCAAGGACGATCGGTATTGAATTTGGAGGAAATCGGTTCAGATTTAAATACAGCCCCAATACAAATGAAGCCCTATAAAGCGCATATAGTACCCGATTTTCTTCAAATTTTGCATAACACCATATAATCTATCTAGAAATACCTGTGACGAAAGCGGGTTAGATCGAATTTTTTCAATTGATTTTCTATAAAATTGGCACAACATCTTATAATCCAACTAAAAACACCTGTGGTGAAAGAGGGTAAGATCGGTACAGATTTAGATATAGCCCCAATAAATATGTTGCTCCCAAACTTTACATATTATATTTCACCAATAAACATACTTTCCTTTCCTTACTTGTTTGGGAGATGCCCATATGTCCATACTTTGGTATAACCCAAATGTGGCCCCATTCTGCTCTATTACAGCTCTAGAAACTACATCTTACATCGGATCTTCATCAAATGTTGCAGATCATTATATGTTTCAACTAGGAACACCTACCGTGAATGAGAAATATATAGGCGCATGTTTTGGCACAGGCCTCAATTGTTGTTATAGTCCCCCTTCAAATGTCCGTCCGATTCATCCTATTACCGCGTGTATAATCTGTATTTATCATTGGATCTAGATCAATTTTTCCATATCATGTTATATTTAATTTACTTCAGAATATCTGCCGGAAAATTTAATCAATTAACATATTATTTACCATATTCGTTAAATTTGACTAAAGATGAATTTATATTAGCTGTATAATTTATATGGGCCCCGCCCGACTTTAGCGTTTCTTACTCGTTTTTTTTCGTTTTAAGATATCAAAATGTATATAATTTAGATGAAATCATACGCTTGTTATTTAAAATTAATCTTTTGATATTTATACACTCCATGAGAGTATTATGTCTTTGTGCATTTGTTTGTAACACCCAAAGGGAAACGAGATAGACCCATTGTTAATTATACCGATCGACTTAGAATCACTTTTTGAATCGATTTAGCAATGTCCGTCTGTCTGTCTGTCCGTCCGTCCGTCCATCAATTCTTGTAATCACGATACAGGTCGCAATTGTAGACAGAACCAAATGACGAAGTTTTTCGGGATAAGGACGAACGCTATTTAATTTGAAGAAAATCGGTTCAGATTTAGATATAGCCCCCATACGAATTTTACTCCCGATTTGTCTCTTTTTACTCTAGATACCACATATTTTAACAGATTGTCTTCAAAATTGGCAAAACATCATGTATTTGAACTAGAAACTTCTGTGGTAAAAATGTGTTAAATCGGTTCAGATTTATATATAGCTCTCATACAAATTTCGCTCCCGATTTGACTTTTTCCGCTCTAGAAACCACATATTTTATCAGATTGCCTTCAGATTTGGCAAAACAACTTATATTTAAATTAGGAACACCTATGGTGAAAATAGGTCAGATCGGTTCAGATTTATATATTGCTACCATTAAAATTTCGCTTCCGATTTGACTTTATCTGCTCTAGAAACCGCATATTGTATCAGATTGTCTTCAGATTTGGCAAAACATCTTATATTAAAACGAAGAACACCTGTGGGGAAAATACGTCAAATCGGTTCAGATTTATATAAAGCTCCCATTCAAATTTCGCTCCTGATTTGACTTTTTCTGCTGTAGAAACCACATATTGTACCCGATTTTCGTCATATTTGGCACAATATCTTATGTTTCTACTAGAAACACCCATGGTGAAAATGGGTCAGATCGGTTCAGATTTATATCGCTCCTATACAAATTTCGCACCCAATTTCACTTTTTCCGCTCTAGAAACAAAATATTTTATCAGATTGTTTTCAAATTTGCCAAAACATCTTACATTTAAACTAGGAACACCTGTGGTGAAAATAGGTCAGATCGGTTCAGATTTAGATATAGCCCCCATACGAATTTCACTCCCGATTTGACTTTTTCTGCTGTAGAAACCACATGTTTTAACAGATGTTCTTCAAAATTGGCAAAACATCTTATATTTCAAATAGAAACACCCACGGTTAAAATGAGCCAGATCGGTTCAGATTTATATATAGCTCCTTCCGCCCCAGAAACCACGTGTTTTCATCGAATTACTTCAAATTGAGAACTGGAAGAACCTATTGTGAAATGGGTCACTTCATTCCAGGTTTGGATATAGCCCTGATACAAATATTCTTCTCGATTTGACAAATTAAACCAGGACATATTAGCCTATGATTAGGAAACATACAAAAATTCTTCCCGTTTTCACTTTTTTTTCGAATTGAATTGTATTCTGATAGAAAGTGAGTGTATCATATAGTCGGCCCCGCCCGACTTTAGCCTTTCCTTACAGGTTTTGCATAAGTTATATGGTTAATAGAATAGTTTGAATCTAAACGACATTTGTCGACATAAGATGCATTTGTAACCCTTCTTCGAAATTGGACCTCCAAGATTTTTCATTTCAAAATTATATACAATAACTTATAACGACATAATAAAGATGTCAGTTAGAAAAAATAAAAAAAGTTTTTAACGAAGTCAGACTAAGTAAGTAAAGTAGGAATTTGAAAATCACCATTTATTTTACAGGATCACTAATTTTTTTCATCTACTCATTCAGAGAGGCCGAATTTCAATATTCCACATACAGTGATGTGTTTGGTACCATTTTTATACCGTCCACCTCCAGGGTATACTAACTTTGCCATTCCGTTCGTAACACCTTGAAATATCGACCTGAGACCCTATAAAGTATATATATTCTTGATCGTCATAAAATTCTAAGACAATCTAGCCATGACCGTCCGTCCGCTCGTCTGTTGAAAGCACACTAGCATCTGAACGAAAGGAGCTAGGACGTCCAAATTTTCCATAAATGCGTCTTATAGTCTTAGATCGATTGGGATTGAAACTGGGCGAAATCGACCCAAATGGAAACATTTTTCCCTCACATGGACTAAAAATTGCCATAATAACCCCTAATATTTTAGAGTATTTAAGCATATTTTTTCAATACCTCTGCTTGTACTTACTTGATGTTGGGTATGTGCATTCCCCTCATAACAAAAAAGTGCACCATAAAGTGATTTTTATTCGTAGGGGGTGAAATAGGGCAAAAAGGAATAAAAATGGTACCTATCAAACGACAACAGGTAAAATAAACGTATTTTTCGGAATTCGTATTTTTTGGGGTGAAAATGGAAAAAGGGGATAAAAACAGTACCAACCAGATGACCGCAGCTAGAGTCATGAAATTCGCAGTATACATTCCCCTGACTGTGTAGACACGAGAAATAATTTTTTTTCCAAATTAGTACTTTCAACAGAGTCAAATGGGAACAGAGGGATAAAAATGGTACCAACTAAACGGCTACAGCTAGAATGATGAAATTCGGTATGTAAAGGGTGATTTTTTAGCTATTATCTTTTTGTCAACACTGATTTAAACAGCTGACGCACGTTTCGTGTTTTGTTTCACTGTCAATGATGATGATGTCTATGATTTAACCATGAATCGTCGTACAAACGAACAACGCTTGCAAATTTTTGAATTTTATTATCTAAATGCGTGCTCTGTTAAGGATGTTTATCGCGCGCTTCCATTTTATGGTCAGTTTAATCAACCCACTGAAGCGGCTATTCGGGCTATTGTGACTAAATTTCGCACCAAATTTACATTGTTGGACATTAAACCACCAACACGCTTACGTAGAGTGCGAACTGAAGAAAATATCGCAGCTGTATCGGCCAGTGTTAATGATGACCATCAATTATCGATTCGTCGGCGTTCGCAGCAATTGGGCCACTCTTACTCAAAAACGTGGAAATGCCAAAATTTGACTAAGCGGATGGACCATTTGAGGCGCAGTCAAGGTCAACATTTGGACAGTACTATCGATTCAAATAAAGATTTCATGCATTTTTCTGAATTTTATGTGTTTTTTTAACTTTCCTATAGCTTTTAAAAAATCACCCTTTACATACTTCTAATTGCGTAGACATGTAAAATAAAGAGCTTTTAGAAAGTAGTACTCTTAAAGGGGTAAAATAGAAAAAATTAGATCAAAATGGTACCAACCAAATGGCCGCAAAAAATATTACACCTTATAATCCAACTAAAAACACCTATGATGAAAGTGGGTAAGATCGGTTCAGATTTATATATAACCCCAATACAAATGTTGCTCCCGAATATTTGACCGATTTTGGCCAAAGTTTACATATTATATTTCACCAATAAATATACATGGTGAAAGCGTGTCACATCGTTCAAAGTTTCAATATACCCCCATACAAATGTCGCTCCCGATTTAACATTTTTGCCAAACACATACATTTACATGATTCAAAAATCCTTCCCCGATTTCACTTTTTTACCGAATTGAATTGTAATGAGATAGAAAGTGTGGTGTGTCATATAGTGGCTCCGTCCGTCTTTAGCCTTTCCTTACTTGTTTGGGAGATGCCCATATGTCCATACTTTGGTATAACCCAAATGGGGCCCCATTCTGCTCTATTACAGCTCTAGAAACTACATCTTACATCGGATCTTCATCAAATGTTGCAGATCATTATATGTTTCAACTAGGAACACCTACCGTAAATGAGAAATATATAGGCGCATGTTTTGGCACAGGCCTCAATTGTTGTTATAGTCCCCCTTCAAATGTCCGTCCGATTCATCCTATTACCGCGTGTATAATCTGTATTTATCATTGGATCTAGATCAATTTTTCCATATCATGTTATATTTACTTTACTCGGAATATCTGCTGGCAAATTGGATCAATTACTTTATTATTTACCATACTCATTAAATTTGACTAAAGATGAATTTAAATTATAGTGTATAATTTATATGAACTACATTAAATTGCTTTCATGAAATGCCTGGGTTTAGTAATCAAAGCGAGATATATTTGTAGGGAGTGGTGTAGGGTATTATATAGTCGACCCCGCCCGACTTTAGCCTTTCCTTACTTGTATTTTTATGTGAAATATAACATTATTACAGCTCTTTGTAAGAATTCTAAGAGGTACGGTTATTTGTATGGGGAATATATCCAAATAGGGCAGATTATCTTCATATTGATTAGCGTTCGTGTCTAGTAAAAATAATTCTTTGTCTATCTCAATTATTTCTTAGCGTTACAAATATTTGGCAATAAGCTAATCAATGTTGTCTGGGGTATAGTTATATAGTAGTGTGAATTATCCGGATTCGACTGCGGAGTCGAAGTCACAGTATGAAATGCTGGAGTCGGAGCCGGAATTGAACTATTTTGTCCTGGTACATGACACATGTACCATACATGACACATATACATAATATATTTTTAACCTTATAATGCTGCGTCACTTTAGTTAGAATTTTTTCAAAGTTGAATAAATTTTTTTGTAAATCCATCTTTTTCAAAAGTTCACTTAATATTTTATTGGACAAATATAATTGTGCTTTGTCTTAGAATTGCATTCCCCCCAATTATTTGAGGTTTAACATTTTAACATTTTGTGCTAAACCCTTTTGTTATTCAATAGTTGCTCCTTTTACATGAGCTGCTGCACATTCCAATCGAAGTTGCATTAGCATAAGCAATTTAAAATCAATTCAAAACAAGGCTGCTTACCATTATAAGTGTTTCGGCCACGAAACGTATAAAAAGGTTCCTTAGGCACTACTGGACGCTCCTGTGAGAGCGGCCACGTACACCAATATAACTGTAAAAATATATAAAGAATTTTTCCCAATACCACTGTGCACAAATATGAGAATTTTTTCGACATTTGTAAATCCCCCCAATTATTTGAGGTTTAACATTTTAATTCAATATAATTTGTGCTAAACCTTTTGGTTGTTCAACAGTTGTTACTTTTTACAGGAGCTGCTGTACATTTAGCTCCACTCCATTCCAATTGAAGTTGCATTAGCATAAGCAATTTAAAATCAATTCAAAGGATTTGCATATTTTTTCCCCTGTTTCACCCCGAATTATTGACTGTCGTGTGCGTTGCTAAAGGATTCTGAATATTGTTTGTGAATTGCATGTGAGCGAAAATTTGGAAGCTGTTATATTCATTGTTTGTAAAAGGCAAAATATAAATTGTTTCCTCTTTGCTTTGTTACATTTCCCATACTATGAAACAAAGAGAGTTTATTAGATTTGAACTGGGTACATGCTGAAGCTCAAGTATACTAATGCAGTGGGTGAATTTATTGTATAGCACAGCTCCGGATATTCGTAGACTGATTTTGATGATAACTAGGATACACATGCTATAAATATGGTTTTACTTTTCCTGAGTCAGTATTAGTTTCTATATTTAGAAACATCTACATTGGTCAGAAATGATGATCTACATAGAAATTAAGGTATACCAACTCCAGAGATGACAATCCACGCTCAACGGCTCGCGCAACATAGCAATTAGGAAATGATAGGGCCACTTATAGATCCCATGTTGAGATGTATACCTACAGATAATTGTCTACAGAATTATACCCTCACTCTACAGAGTAGGAGGTTATATATCATTTGGTATAGCAAAAAGTGTAACACATTTAAGGAGTGACTTGAGTAGTAGACCCTAAGTATGTTTAGACCAAATCCATTTCACGCCTTTGTGCATTTGTTTGTAACTTCCAAAATGAAACGAGATATTTATTATACAGATCGGTTTAGAATCACTATCTGTCCATCTATTGTTGTAATCAAATTACAGGTCACAATTATAGTCCGATCTTAGCAAAAATTGGCACAAGTAAGTTTTGTGGATCAAGGACGAACGCTATTTAATTTGAAGTAAATCGGTTCAGATTTACATATAGCCCCAATACAAATTTGGTCAAATTTTATATATTACTAGCTGAAACCCCGCCCGCTTCACCAGGCAAAAAACAAACGGCTAAAAAATGTAAAAAATCAAATTGATTTTTTGTTAAGTGTGGTTCAAAACAAGAAACTTCATTCTTAAGAAAAAACCAGTAAGGAAAGTTTAAATTCGGGCGGGGCCGACTCTATGATACACTCCACTTTCAATCCGAATACAATTCAATTCGGTGAAAAAGAGAAAACGGGAAGGTTTTTTGTATCCTGTAAATGTATGTGTTTGACAAAAAATTTGAACTGGGATATTGTCCTGGCTCAAGACCATTTTGCATCTATATTTAATAGAATGCAAATTTATTTACAAATGGCATGGTGACATTTATTACTTGGCTGCAGACTACCACTATCATGATTTCCACCCTGTCTAAAGGTTTCATTCAGGTGGCTTCGCAGCGACTTTTCAACATCAAACCCGGCCTCTATAAGGAGATGATTTTCACAAACGAAGGAGAATCACAACTCACTTGCCGAATTTGCGTTTAAAAAATCGCACCAAGTAATAAAGTACACATGCCATCTTACAAGCATCTCATTGAGTTGCATATGTAAGTATGTGTATGTGCAGGTATAGTTACCCAGCAATACTTCTGCCGTGCCAACGATCATTTGTTTTAGTTGCGATTTTTTAAACGCAAATTCGGCAAGTGAGTTGTGATTCTCGTTCGTTTGTGAAAATCATCTCCTTATAGAGGCCGGGTTTGATGTTGAAAAGTCGCTGCGAAGCCACCTGAATGAAACCTTTAGACAGGGTGGAAATCATGATAGTGGTAGTCTGCAGCCAAGTAATAAATGTCACCATGCCATTTGTAAATAAATTTGCATTCTATTAAATATAGATGCAAAATGGTCTTGAGCCAGGACAATATCCCAGTTAAATCAAATATTGATTACAGACCAAAAAAATACAAACGAAAAAAACTAAAACTTTGACAAAAAATTTTATATCGGAAAGGACATTTGTATGAGGATATATTGAAACCTGGAACGAAATATGTGAAATATAAAATGTATAGTTTGGCCAAAATCGGTTAAACTTATGGGAGCAACATTTGAATTTGGGCTATATTTAAATCTGAACCGATCTTACCCACTTTCACCATAGTTTTGTTTAGTTAGATTATAAGATGTTGTGCGAAATTTAAAGAAAATCGAGCACAATATGTGGCTTTTAAAGCGGCAAAGGTCAAATCGGGAGCGACATTTGTATGGGGGCTATATCTAAATCTGAACCGATCTTACCCAATTTCTGCATAGGTGTTTCTAGTTGGATTATAAGATGTTGTGCCAAATTTAAAGAAAATCGATTAGAATATGTGGCATTTTAAGCGGAAAAAGTCAAATCGGGAGCGACATTTATATGGGGGCTATATCTAAATCTGAACCGATCTTACCCAATTTCTGCATAGGTGTTTCTAGTAAGATTATAAGATGTTGTGCCAAATTTAAAGAATATCGAGTACAATATGTGGTTTCTACAGAGGAAAATGTCAAATCGGGAACGACATTTGTATGGGGGCTATATCTAAATCTGAACCGATTTGACCTATTTTCACCATAGATGTTCTTAGTTTAAATATAAGATGTTTTGCCAAATCAGAAGACAATCTAATACAATATGTGGTTTATAGAGCGGAAAAAGTCAAATCGGGAGCGAAATTTGTATGGGAGCTATATATAAATCTGAACCGATCTGACCGATATTCACCATGGGTGTTTCTAGTGGAAATATAAGATGTTTTACCAAATCTGAAGACAATCTGAAACATTATGTGGTTTCTAGAGCGGAAAAAGTCAATTCGGGAGCGAAATTTGTATGGGAGCTATATATAAATCTGAACCTATCTGACCGATATTCACCATGGGAGTTTTTAGTGGGAATATAAGATGTTTTACCAAATCTGAAGACAATCTGATACATTATGTGGTATCTAGAGCGGAAAAAGTCAAATCGGGAGAGAAATTTGTATGGGAGCTATATATAAATCTGAACCGATCTAACACATTTTTACCACAGGTGTTTCTAGTTACAATATAAGATGTTTTGCCATTTTTAAAGAAAATCTGTTGTAATATGTGGTATCTAGAGTGAAAAGAGTCAAATCGGGAGTGAAATTCGTATGGGGGCTATATCTAAATCTGAACCGATTTTCTTCAAATTAAATAGCGTTCGTCCTTATCCCGAAAAACATCGTTCTGCAAAGTTTCATTTGGTTCAGTCTGCAATTGCGACCTGTATCGTGATTACAAGAATAGATGGACGGACGGACGGACGGACGGACAGACAGACAGACAGACGGACATTGCTAAATCGACTCAGAAAGTGATTCTAAGACGATCAGTATAATTAACAATGGGTCTATCTCGTTTCCTTTTGGGTGTTACAAACAAATGCACAAAGACATAATACTCTCGTGGAGTGTATAATTACATTACATTCAAAACACATAGAAAATCAATCAAATTGTTCACAAAACTAAAAAATAATATAATTTCCGCTTTCTTGACTTAAGTCAGCTGAATATTACTGTTTTTTTGGAAGCTTTCGGTTCAGTAGTTTAGGCTGCTATAAAGAACAAACAAACATGCAAACTTACAAACACAGATTCATTTTTATATATATACTAAAGGGTGATTTTTTAAGAGCTTGATAACTTTTTTTTAAAAAAAAACGCATAAAATTTGCAAAATCTCATCGGTTCTTTATTTGAAACGTTAGATTGGTCCATGACATTTACTTTTTGAAGATAATTTCATTTAAATGTTGACCGCGGCTGCGTCTTAGGTGGTCCATCCGCTTAGTCCAATTTTGGCATTTCCACGTTTTTGAGTAACAGAGACCCAATTGGTGCGAACGGCGACGAATCGAAAATTGGTGGTCATTATTAACACTGGCCGATACAGCTGCGATATTTTCTTCAGTTCGCACTCTACGTAAGCGTGTTGGTGGTTTAATGTCCAACAATGTAAATTTGGTGCGAAATTTAGTCACAATAGCCCGAATAGCCGCTTCAGTGGGTCGATTAAACTGACCATAAAATGGAAGCGCGCAATGAACTTTCTTAACAGAGCACGCATTTTGATAATAAAATTCAATAATTTGCAAGCGTTGTTCGTTTGTAAGACGATTCATGATGAAATGTCAAAGCATACTGAGCATCTTTCTCTTTGACACCATGTCTGAAATCCCACGTGATCTGTCAAATACTAATGCATGAAAATCCTAACCTCAAAAAAATCACTCTTT
Organism: Polietes domitor; assembly: GCA_947397865.1. Classification (NCBI taxonomy): domain Eukaryota; kingdom Metazoa; phylum Arthropoda; class Insecta; order Diptera; family Muscidae; genus Polietes; species Polietes domitor. Next base: position 195,519,333 of record OX377618.1, read on the forward strand.
AGCTGAACCCCCGCCCGCTTCGCCAGGAAGATAAACAAACGGAAATACAAATCATATTGTTTATTATTGTGATCGGTGTTATATGTACCACTTATAATCAAGGTATTTCCGTGAGATACAAAAGAAATGGATACGTTCCATGGAAGATATTGAAGTACGGCGAATAAAGGAAGAAATGTCAAAAATCAAATTGATTTTAGGTTGAGGGTGATTCTCCTCCTACGTAAGAAGAACTTACTTAATCGAATAGCTGGAATTCGGATGTACTACATTCAAAACACATTGAAAGTCAATCAAATTGTTCACTAATCAAACAACACAAAATTAAAAAAATTATATAATTTCCGTTTTCTTGACTTAAGTCGGCTTTTGGCGATATTTCTTTTTTTTGTATTCTTTCTTTGCTATTATGCTAAGAAAGTCCAAAGAAAACAAGTAATTTTACAAAATTCAAATCAAAAATTCCACATCTTTCAAATCCCGCCCATTTGTATAACAATATACTCTAAAACAGGTTGTAATTTCGTATGGGAAAGGTCACGGATACTTTCCGCCCATCTCGGTGTCGAATATACTCAAAAACCGGGTTTAATTTCATATGGGAAGGGCCACGCCCACTTTCCGCCCATATTTGCACAACTATTTACACTGGATCTATTCAGACAATTTTTCAGCACTCTAGGTTTTATAGAACTGACAATATTCAATAATAGGTTTTAACTTCGTATGTTAGGTACCACGCCCACTATCCCAATACCGCCCATTTTTGGTACAACTACGAAGGTTTCTGCTAGATGCACTCACAAAAAATTCAGTGTTGTAGCTGTTATAAAACTGAATATATTCAATAATAGGTTTTAAGTTTGCATGTGAGGTAGCACGCCCACTTTTCCAATACAGCAAATTTTTGGCACAACTACGCACATTGATGCTAGATGCACTTACACAAAATTTCAGCACTCTAGGTGTCATAGAACTGACAATATTCAATAACAGGTTTTAACTTCGTATGGGAGGTGCCACGCCCACTTTCACAATACCGCCCCCTTTTTGGCACAACTGTGCAGACCAACAATTAGTGAACTTTCACAAAAATTGAAGACTCTAGCTGCAACAGTATTCCGAATATGCTAATTTATAAAAAACGAATAAATCCCCAATTTGTGTGGGAGGTGCCACGCCCACTGAAAATATCAAAAAATTATTATATTATTATGCTATAAAAAACAAATAAACAAACCCACAAACTTACAAACACAGATTCATTTATATATATATAGATATATTTCACCAATAAACATTCATGGTGAAAGCGGGTCACATCGTTCCAGGTTTCAATATACACCCATACAAATGTCATTTCCGATTTAACATTTTTTGTCAAACACATACATTAGCAGGATTCAAAAATCCTTCCCGATTTCACTTTTTTACCGAATTGAATTGTAATGAGATAGAAAGTGGGGTGTATCATATAGTCGGCTCCATCCGTCTTCAGCCTTTCATTACTTGTTTGAGAGATGCCCATATGTCCATACTTTGGTATAACCCAAATGGAGCCCCACTCTTCTCTATTACAGCTCTAGAAACCACATCTTATATCGGATCTTCATCAAATTTTGCAGATCATTATATGTTTTAACTAGTAATACCTACCGTGAATGAGAAATATATAGACGCATATTTTGGCACAGGCCTCAATTGTTGTTATAGTCCCCCTTCAAATGTCCGTCCGATTCATCCTATTACCGCTGTATAATCTGTATTTATCATTGGATCTAGATCAATTTTTCCATATCATGTTATATTTACTTTATTCGCAACATCTGCTGGAAAATTGTATCAATTACCATATTATTTACCATATTCATTAAATTTGGCTAAAGATGAATTAATAGTATAGTTTATATGAACTACATAAAATTGCTCCCATGAAATACCTGGGTTTAGTATTCAAAGCGAGGTATATACGCAGGGAGTGGTGTAGGGTATTATATAGTCGGCCCGCCCGACTTTAGCCTTTCCTTACTTGTTTTAATATGTTTTAAACATAAAAGATACGATAATTTATTAAAAATTTAGTCACTGCTTCTTGGATAGATGCAGCAGTAATTGCATCCGAACTGATTTACTTCGATTGTTAGGCCTTCTTGTGACGCTCGGAACATTTGTTTACAAATCACACTATAGTCCATCTGCTGGGAGCAGTACCGCCAAACGTTCGCTTAAACTCTCTTTTTATGGAAATGATAGACTCCAATGTGAGATAATGGCGCAATTCAAAATCATTAACCATAACCCGTGATCTTTATATTTAAAGATCACTCACTGAAATAAGAAAGAAATGGAACCAATTAATTCCACAGAAAAATATAAAACGTTCCTTCAACAAACACCTGCATAAGCATGAATTATTGGACTTATACAGGCTGGCGCAGAATGTTTAAATTTAAGTCCATATTAACATTTTTATACACTCCACGAGAGTATTATGGCTTTGTGCATTTGTTTGTAACACCCAAAAGGAAGCGGGATAGACCCATTGTTAAGTATACCGATCGACTTAGAATCACTTTCTGAGTCGATTTAGCAATGTCCGTCTGTCTGTCCATCTATTGTTGTAATCAAACTACAGGTCGCAATTATAGTCCGATCTTAACAAAAATTGGCACAAGTAAGTTTTGTGGATCAAGGACGAACGCTATTTAATTTGAGGCAAATCGGTTCAGATTTAGATATAGCCCCCATTCAAATGTCGCTCCCGATTTGACATTTTCCGCTCTAGAAACCGTATACTGTACCCAATTTTCTTTAAATTTGGCACAACATCTTATAATGCAACTAGAGCCACCTATGCAAAAATTGGATAAGATCGGTTCAGATTTAGATATAGCCCCCATACAAATGTCGCTCCTGCTTTGACATTTTCCGCTCTAGAAACCACATATTATACTCTATTTTCTTTAAATTTGGCACAACATCTTATAATCTTACTAGAAACACATATGCAGAAATTAGGTAAGATCGTTTCAGATTTAGATATAGCCCCCATACAAATGTCGCTCCCGATTTGACATTTTCCGCTGTCGAAACTACATATTGTACCCGATTTTCTTTAAATTTGGCACAACATCTTATAATCCAACTAGAAACACCTATGCAAAAATTGAGTAAGACCGTTTCAGATTTAGATATAGCTCCCATACAAATGTCGCTCCCGATTTGCCTTTTTTCGCTCTAGAAACCACATATTGTACCCGATTTTCTTTAAATTTGGCACAACATCTAATAATCCAACTATAAACACCTATGCAGAAAGTGGGTAAAATCGGTTCAGATTTAGATATAGCCCCCATCCAAATGTCGCTCCCGATTTAACATTTTCCGCTCTAGAAACGACATATTGTACCCGATTTTCTTTAAATTTGACACAACAGCTTATAATCCAAGTAATGAACCTATAGTGAAAGTGGCTAAGATCGGTTCAGATTTAGATATAGCGCAAATACAAATGTTGCTCCCAAATGTTTAACCGATTTTGGCCAAACAATACATATTATATTTCACCTATTTCGTTCCAGATTTCAATATACCCCCATACAAATGTCCTTTCCGATTTAACATTTTTTGTTAAACACGCACATTTACAGGATGCAAAAATCCTGCCCGTTTTCACTTTTTCACCGAATTAAATTGTATTCGGATAGAAAGTGGAGTGTATCATAGAGTCGGCCCCGCCCGACTTTAGCCTTTCCTTACTTGTTAATTATTATTTTTTTTTTTTTTTTTCATTTTTTCCAGCATTTTCTGTAGAAGACTTGGGAAATTCGAACGAATTTCCAACTCTGAATTTTGCGATAAGTTGTGGAAAATATATTAAAAATAGCAGGTATGTGTTTGTTAATTTTTAAAAATAATCTTGGGACATTTGCATTGCGATTTGACACCGCTAGACATTTTCTTTCTGAAGTATTCAGTATTCATTGAATACGGGACCTCTTGGATAGGTCCCACATGCGAAGTTGATGATATAATTGAATGACACTACTCCTAACAGTAGATATGGCTTTTTCAAACCAAAAAAAAATATCTCTCATCGACCCCTAAGACTTTGACTAGAAGAATTTTCCACAATAAAACCTCCATTACTTTTAAATATCCTTAAATATCTATGAACTTGAAGCAGAAAAAATCAAATGTGAAATCAGAAATCTATTTGCACGGATCGTTCGTTTGTTGTGGAATTAATATAAATTAAAACGTTTGCTTTTTCTGCAACATTAATTTCAATATTGTAGTATTCCTAAATCGGCTCAGTAAATAATGGTGTTCCAAATGAGAAATAGAAGAACAAAATACAAAGGAGAGCATAAAACTCACTTTGGTTCCGTTTGGTTCGTGGCCAAATAAACATATATCATTTTGTCATTCTGTAGGTTTTGCCCACCCCCGCCACCAACGACCGTACGTGCAATCTGATTTCTGTTTATTTCCCTTTTTTAACAATTCATTTTTTATGTTTTTTTTTCATTCTTTCAATGCTGCCTAAATCCATTGTATACCATTAAGTTCCTGTCTTTTTTCTTAGAATTTTTTCTTTCTTCTTTCGTAGGATAGAAATCCTACCCCCAACTTTTCTTGTGTATGTGTGTTTGCGTGTGTGTTGTGTGATTTTTTTGTATGTTCTTTTTGTTATTATTTATGATACAGTGAAATAAATTTCTATTTCACCACCTCCCCTATTTCGTAGACACGGGGGAATTCGAAGACAAATATTCGTTTCCAACGAAAGATGTAATTGAAAGAGATCGCTGCTACACACATCAATGATTTTTATATGCCTGTGAACAATTAAAGTTAAAGAAGCTGTTAAATCGGATAACACGAGAGAAAAAACAGATGAATTATTTAGCAGACTGTGAATGTAAAATGCTACTGAATAAAATATGAATTAGACAGAAGACGTTGCGTATACGTACGCAGCGATTAAATATCAATCATACGCTCCAGTGCTTTGAGCTGTTTGTTTGTGCATAAAGAGCTGACGATTGTGTGGTTGCAAGTGCCATGATATCGTTCATTCTAGTCTATTGCAACTTCTGACATCACACGGATTCAACTTATTAACTGAAGTGGATTTTTGGTAGCATTTTCAAATAAAACAGCAATTTATAATTTGTATACGTGTCATTCCATGTCGCACTCTGGGGCCTCTGCCAGGAATCTGTGGCAAAAGTAAAAAAATTGATAAACGCTTTTGGTTAAACTGATAATATCAATTGATAGCGAACTTATTAACAGAGTATTGAAACTTAGTGAGAGGTAATTTGTTACTAATTTGGACAGTTGTGCACAACTAAATTAAAATCAATTATCAAATATATGCATTTCTATGACACTGAGAGTTCTGCAATTTTATGTGAATTCATCCACTATTAATCTGGGTAGTTGGGACAAAATGGCCGGTATTTTTGAAGGAATTCCCGAATCCCGTCCAAATTTTTCCGGGAATTCCCGGGAAAAAATTTTCAATTTCCCGGGAATACGGGAAATATTAAAAAAATAATTTAATTATGTTGATCAATAATTTAATGTTACTATATAAATTGGAATTTTTAGATGTTTTTCAAATTATATATATGTATTAGACCGGTCCTTATTTATATGGACAAATTTATTTTCTCGAATATATGTTACGGCAAGCGCTAAAAATATTCGTTTTAGTCCCAAAAAGCAAAAAAAAAATTTGACAACGATTGGATAATTTTTAGCCGTGCCCCAAGCACCTTTTTGTTTTTATTATGAGAAATAAGGCAAAGATATATATATTTTTTATTTTATTTACATTTATTTGAAAATTAAGAATAAACGTAAATATGTTTATTAATTACATACTCATAGTAACATTAATATTATTTTAATTTAATAGTGAAGTCTTTTTAAAAGTGGGATAATTCATGTTATATTCTTTAACCACCTGAAAAAGGAATTGTTTCTCCTCTTCGTTGTGGGTTAATTTATTATTATAATCTGCAATGAATTTGGCACCTCTTTCAGCTGCATCATTCACTACAGATAGGTTTTTACAAATTTGTGATCCGTGAGCGTAGTCAAATCTTTCATTCCAATCCGATGGATCGACTTGCAAAAATTCTTTTGAAATTTCTAAACGATCAAAGAATGCGTGTGTATTGGAATTTACAAAATCGCTTAAATCTTTTTGCGCAAATGTGCCGATATTTGTTAGATTAGTTATTATTCGCTTGCTTTTTTCTGTATTTGCTTCAACATTAATTGCCTGAACCATTTTTTTTAATTGCAACACTTACATTAGGATAGAAGAATGAAAGACCGACTGCTTCTTCCGACAAATACCACAAATGATTGCTGATTTTTTGTAGCAAAGCAAGAGCTATATCCCTTTCAGGATAAGCCATAATATTTTTAATTAAATTTAAGTCTTGATTTGGTGCTTCAATTGCTTTAGTGCATCCAAACCAGGCTTTTACATAAATACGAACTACGAACAGACAGACACTACGTATGCCGTTTAACTCTTGGTTGGTCATATTGAATTCATTACGAAACAAATACATTTTAAGTGCATAAATACATTTTGACATCCATCGAGCATGAGAAGTTGCACCAGGTATACGAAAGGTGTTAAAATTCGGCACCGTACCACCAAGAAAAGTGACAACTAATTGCAATAATTCTTTGTAGTCGCGTCTGCTATGAGCTTGTTTTAAGTTATCTAGACAGTAATTTAAAATTGTTCCACGTTCTTCAGCAGTCAATACTGTAATAATGTGTTCATCTTCTAAACAACTCTTGTAATTTAATTTGTCAATATTAATCCAGTATTTGCTAAAGCGATTAAAAATTAGCACTTCTGGACCGGCTGTAGTAGCCACTCTAATTTCAAACACTTTACGGATCAACAACTCGTAAATATGGTGTCTGCAGGGAAAATATAAAAAATCGCGACCTAGTTTTCCTTCAAGCAGAGCAGCAGCACCGCTTTGAACTCCTGTATTATGAGCAGTTGTGTCGAAGCAGATTATTTGAACTAGATCAAGCATTTCATATTAATTTATTGAATTAAACACGGCATCTGATATTTCTTTTCCACTCGAAGATTTTAACTTTGGAATGCCAAGTAGTTTATCGATACCTTGAGATGAGACTATGATTGGCAAGCGGTCAACTTTTTCCCTGCCACTAATTTCTGGTAACATTGTACCATCCCAGTGCAAAACAAAACTACGTGGAATCTGGAAATAAAAACTCAAGTTTCTTAATTTATACTCAAAACATAAAAAAAGAAGCATAGGGAAAACCCACATTACAGTACTTACATCAAAGTTTGCTGCAATGTTTTGTGTTGTTGTTGCACGATGCTTCTGACGCATTCGACGAATTGATGATCTATTTAGTATAAGATCTTCGATATCATAGCCCAACGCGTCAGCAGTTGCGCTTAGGATATGAACTGCAGCACCATCAGTGATTTTCCACTTATCCAAAGTTGAAAGCAGTCTTGGTGTAAAAAAATTGTTTTACCTCTGGAGATACCTGATATACCTGGATTTGGATTTGATACAGATGTTGATGTTGATGCTACAACTTCAATATCGTTTTCGTCGTCAATGTCAATCATACCTGTTTTACAACAATAATTCTGATTTGCTTAAAAGATAGAATATTTAATTGTATACCTCTTTGAATCTGTTGTTCATATAACTCTTTTCGTTCATCTTCTTTTATTCGACGCTGGTTTTCTTGTTCTTTCTGGACTGCCTTTCGCTTTTCTTTCTGCATTACAATTTTAGCCGTTCCTAGCATACAACCTGGTCTTCCTTTTTCTCGTTGCTTTTTTAAGAACTCTTTGTCTTCTTGTATTTTAATTAATTCAAACGCGTTTGCATGTGCGATATCGAATAAATCATCTAATTTATCTTGAAATTCAGTTTCTTTCCTGTTTTGACATGCTGTTTTTCGACCATGATGCTTTGTAATATCTCTCCACTTGTTGTATAATTTTTCCAGCTTCTCAATGCAGTGTTTTTCATGGTGTGTTGGAATTCGTGCTTTTTGCCAAAACGTGCTGACCTCAGCAACAACTAATCTAGAACTTTCTCTTAAATTTAAGCCAACTATTCTTAAATTATAAAATAAAACTTGTAGCACTTGTTTTCTTCCTGGTAATTTAGCTCCATTAATTTGGTGGTCCATTACGCCAATTAACATAATGTCATCATCCGATCGAAGTCTTTTGGTTGTCATCGCTTTAGATTTTTAATTTTAAAATGTATTTGTTCGTTTTGGATTTTCTATGAATTTAAAAAATAAAAAAAAATTAATATTTTAGGCAAAAAATATTTATTTTCTTCATACATTTATTTTTACCGGCTAAACTGTTGATTATATAGAAAAACGCTATATATACACATTTTAAAGGAATTCTAATTCTTAATTATTTTTCAATTTATTTAAACAAAATCGGACTAGTGGTTCTCGAGTTATGTCAAAAAAAGAGCACCAAAGGTGATAATTTCCCCTATATGATAGTAACTAACTTTAATGACAAACAATTGTTGGCGGGGGCACGCCTAAAAATTGTCCAATCAAGCTCAAATTTTTTTGTGTATTTTTAGGGTCAAATAGAGTAGTTTTAGCGCTTGCCGTCATACGAATTCAAAAAAAAAGAAATAAGGACCGGTCTAATATGTATATATGTATTTACATTACTGACAATAATAAGTATTCGTTGAGTATTTGTTTATATTATATTACTACAAACAAAACTAAAAAAATCGATAAATAGTTATTTTAAGCGAAACCCAGCTAGGGGAATAAAAACTTTTTGTGAGGCTATTTGCAGGATCTTTATTGTGAAATAAAAATATCATGCCGACAATACTATGGCTTACACAATGTAAATTTTCTTGTTTTCCTAGAAGAATCGAGGTGAATATCTTCTTCAAGAACAATTTACTCTACATATGTAGCCAGAAAGAAATGGTCTAAAAATAGGAATACAATAAAAATTGTTCGCCTGGAAACTTTCAAGAGAAATCTAATAGGAATATAAATATATGCTACGATGTATTTAAATGGCCCTTTGTAAGAATTAATGACTGAACTATTTCAATACTTTTATTTTTTATGAATTTATTAAATTAATATTTTTTTATGTTTCTACTGTGTTTACAGTTTAGAATATTCCCCCCTGTTTCTATAAAATATTTTTGTCTCCAGACGAATGAATATTCCAAAATAAATGCATCATAACATTCTCCGTCATATGAGTTATTTGTTTCCTTAATCGTTTTCAATTTTGAATCTGGTGTAGGTGTCAGTCACTTGCTGCGATATAAATGTCCAATTCTGACGATTAGTCTACAACTTTTCAAGTTTATAATGAGAAAATGTAATTTATAATCGGAATATGTAAGTTCACGATGAGATGTAAATTCATTATAGGAGCATGATAATTCATAATCAGCACTGTAAATTCGTAATGTGAAATGTAAATTCATATTGAGAAATATAAATTCATAATAAGAACATACAAATTGATAATGAGATATATAAATACAAAATGAGAAAATCCAAATTGATAATGCGAAAATATAAATTCTTATTCAGGAATATATATTCATAAAATATAAATTCATAATCAGGAACTCTAAAATTTATAATCGAAGCTATGTATGTACGTTTTTCTATGGATATTTTCGTAGAAACACATATTTTATCAATGTTCTCATTATAAATGTAAAATTTTCTCAATATGATTTTATATTTTCTCATTATGAATTCATATTTTCTGAACATGAAAACGTATTTTCTGATTATGAATTTGGATTTTCTGATTATAAACTTGTATATTTCATTATGAATTGGTATGTTCCTATTATGAATTAATTGTTCTCAATGAATTATGATTTATATATCTTATTATGAATTAACATGTTCCTATTATAAATTTACATTACCCATTATGAATTTATATGTCCCTAATATGAATTTACATTTCTCAATATAAATTTGTATGTTCCGAATATAATCTTGAAAAGGTGTAGAGTAAAATATTTGTAAAATGAAAAATAATTTGTAAAATATTTTGACAATAACATTCGTTTTTAATTTGTAATATGACAGTATTGAAAAAACACACCAGTTATTAAATGTTGATATTTTATACCATATTGAACATACCTATAAATAAATTACTTTTTCCCGGGAATTCCCGGGATTCCCGGGAATGAAAATTTTCATTCCCGTTTTCCCGGGAAATGAAAAAAGTCCGGGAAACCCCAAACCCTACCTTCCACATAAAGTAAATATATATCCCTATTAACATTATGAAAACTTTTGTCTCCTTTTGGAACTTCACACAGATATGATCTATAGTCTATATATTTAACTGGGGCGGGAGAGGCGTAGCTAACCTGTTTTTGAGAATGCCTTTATAAAAATTAGTACATATATATTACTGAGCACAGAAAAAACAATATAACCCCTAATTTTGATTTTTCGGTATGTATTTTTTGTCTGGAGAAGCGGGCGGGGTTCTGTTAGTTAACTATAATTATATTACTAAATATGTGAATATATATTATGTTAGATCAGAAATAAATGAAAAATGATTAGTTTTGTAACAAAAAAGTAAATGTAAAATAACACAAAATATAAGGTTTTTGAAAAGAAAGAAAATCCATGTTCGACGTCATTTTAAAGCCTATGATGTCTTCTTTGCAACAACATTTTACTTTTGTAAATATGTTCCCTCTTTCAGAAGTTATGATTTTTGCAAAGAAAAAAGTCAAAAGGCCCCACTGTGCGTCGATAGCTGCGATTATTTTGAAAGTTTGATTCTTCGCATAAAAATGTTATGTACATTATATATTTTGGTTAACAATCGTTTTTTTTTTCATGAGTTATGATCAATTTAACAATGACAAATATATTCTTTTACAAAAATGTGTGTTCAATCACCTGTAACTCCTGAAATATTTGACCGAATTTATGATTTCATTGATTTTTTTAACTTTAAAAACTACGTTCTTTTTCAGAGAATGTGTGAGTTTGGAATTAGTGAACCAGAATTTCAGTGAAAAATCTTCAGAATGATAATTTTTTCAGTAGTTTATTAAAACAAGGTTTTTAAACAATGAAACATCCACGATGCTTAGTTCGCTTTGATTAAATGTTTTTTTTTTACATTATTAAAAATACATAGTAGCTTGACACTGTAATTTAAATAATTAATTTTCAATAACTCAAGAAATAATATCGAAGGCTTATGCTCTACATTTTGACAAAAAAAAATTCTTATGCCAATCTCATCATTGCATCCATCTACTGTAAAATGTCAAATGAAATATCGCTTTTTAATACAATATATCCTGTATTTTATATTTATTATATTTATTATTTATGAGTATTATGAATGCAATACTGTCTATCTACATCTTAGATCCTATTTAGCCTTTTTGGAAGCAAATCGGCTCTAGAAACAACTTATTCTGATATTTTCTTCAAATATTAACTAGAAACAGCTATATATAGATCATATACAGCTGCGGGGGGAAAATAGCGCCATAATCTCTGTGGCCCTTTCTTCACAATTTTCTGTGTTGTATATTTACTAAATTAAGTTTTAACACATATTTTAGGAAAAAATGTTGTAACAGATTAAAATTCAAAAACTTTCTGTTTTATCTATTGGGCTTTAAACAAAGTATAGGCAAAATAAGAAAAATAGCACTATGTTCATAAAATGATATCAGGTGAAAAAAATTAATACAAATACGTCAACACATGAAACAATAAATAAAACATCTTTAATATTAGGTTGTACGCCCTTTGTTGGTAATAACGGCGGTGCAACGTCTCGGCATTGAGTTGACCAGATCTTCACATCTTTTTTCTTTTGAAAATGTTTGCCACGAATCGTTAACAACAGCCCAGAGTTGTTTACTATTTTTTGGTATCGCATCAGACACGTCTTTCGTAACGTCAGTCCAAAGATTTTCAATTGGGTTTAGGTCTGGCGACTGGCGAATAATTGTCGTGCTCTTCTGCTGGTATGTTCGGGATCGTTATCCTGTTGGAAGACCCACAACAATGGCATTTCTTCTTGTGCATAGGGTAATAACATTACGTTTTGTAAAATATATTTTGTAAAAAATACATAAACATGTTGATACATTATTGTTTTTCTTTTGTGCGAAAAACATCCCCACACCATGATGCTAGAACCACCGAGCTTGATTGTCATGCAAGTGAATTATGGCGCCACCATATAAAACAATTTTTGACTCGGCTGTCCACAAAATATTTCTCCACTTAATCACTGGCCAGTTTACATGTTCAATCAAAAAGTGCATGTCGGTGCTATTTTTTTACCGGCACTGTATATTAAAGCTATTATAAAGGGTGATTTTTTAAGAGCTTGATAACTTTTTTTTAAAAAAAAACGCATAAAATTTGCAAAATCTCATCGGTTCTTTATTTGAAACGTTAGATTGCTCCATGACATTTACTTTTTGAAGATAATTTCATTTAAATGTTGACCGCGGCTGCGTCTTAGGTGGTCCATTCGGAAAGTCCAATTTTGGGCAACTTTTTCGAGCATTTCGGCCGGAATAGCCCGAATTTCTTCGGAAATGTTGTCTTCCAAAGCTGGAATAGTTGCTGGCTTATTTCTGTAGACTTTAGACTTGACGTAGCCCCACAAAAAATAGTCTAAAGGCGTCAAATCGCATGATCTTGGTGGCCAACTTACCGGTCCATTTCTTGAGATGAATTGTTCTCCGAAGTTTTCCCTCAAAATGGCCATAGAATCGCGAGCTGTGTGGCATGTAGCGCCATCTTGTTGAAACCACATGTCAACCAAGTTCAGTTCTTCCATTTTGGGCAAAAAAAAGTTGGATATCATCTCACGGTAGCGCTCACCATTCACAGTTACGTTACGATTCGCATCATCTTTGAAGAAGTACGGTCCAATGATGCCACCAGCCCATAAACCGCACCAAACTGTGACTTTTTCTGGATGCATTGGTAGCTCTTGCAATGCTTCTGGCTGATATTCACTCCAAAATCGACAATTCTGCCTATTTACGTACCCATTGAGCCAAAAATGAGCTTCGTCGCTGAACACAATTTCTTTCTTTCTGAACTTTCTTAACAGAGCACGCATTTTGATAATAAAATTCAATGATTTGCAAGCGTTGCTCGTTAGTAAGTCTATTCATGATGAAATGTCAAAGCATACTGAGCATCTTTCTCTTTGACACCATGTCTGAAATCCCACGTGATCTGTCAAATACTAATGCATGAAAATCCTAACCTCAAAAAAATCACTCTTTATATAGATCTGAAGACACCCTCTGTGAGACCCTTATTGAGGACCCCATTCAAAAATACAAAAAAAAAAATAAAAATAGTCAACAACAAGTAAAAAGACGTTAAGTTCGGTTGGGCCGTATATTATATACCCTACATGGATTGCATTCCATATATATCATTTGGGACAGAAAAAAGTGTAACGCATTGAAGCAGTGACTTAACCCTAATTATGTTTGGACCATAACCCTAATTATGTTTGGACCATATCCGTTTCACGACTGTTAAGGTGTTTGAGCCATGTCCGTCCGTCTGGTTGGCTGGTGTACACGATAACTCTCGAAAAAAGTTATGGAATCGATTCACACATCATAATATTTTCCTCAAACTTAGTTTCTGTTCGAAGATGGGCGAAATTGCCACTCCTCTTCTGGTACCTCACACACAAATAGCACATATTCAAATGTTAAATTAAAACCCATATAACTTCCATACGGATATTCGGAATTAGCTATATTTTGGTATTTGATTATGTTTTTATAATAACTTTAAGTGTACTAAATATGACGGGTTTCGCCACGCCCCTTCCAGTACCTCCCACTCAAATCACGTAAAATTAAAATTGTTGTAATTTCTTTACTGATGATCGGAATACTGTGAAATTTGATATTTAGCAATGTTTTTATATTATATTCACATGGAATATGGGCAATATTGCCACACCCCTTCTGATACCTCCCACACAAAGTGGCATTAACTTTGGTTACAATAAGACAGATATAACATTCATACGGGTAGTCAAAATCATTTGCAATTTGATATTTAAAAATGTTTTTATAATCACTTTAAACCTAAAAAATATTTTCCCTTCTTTTACCTCCCACAGAATTGTCTCTATCCTAGGTAGTTTTATATTCTTCATAACTTCTTTACTGGTGCATGGGATCCACAATGACTTTATATTTGATCGTGTTTATACACTCCACGAAAGTACTATGTCTTTGTGCATTTGTTTGTAATACCCAAAGGGAAACGAGTTAGACCCATCGTTTATTATACAGATCGGCTTAGAATCACTTTCTGAGTCGATTTAGCAATGTCCGTCTATTGCTGCAATTATAACCCGTTCTTAACAAAAATTGGCACAAGTAAGTTTTGTGGATCAAGGACGAAAGCTATTTAATTTGATGCAAATCGGTTCCGATTTAGATATAGCCCTTATATAAAAGTAGCTACTGATTTAAATTTTCCGCTCTATAAACAGTACCCGATTTTCGTCAAATCTGGCTTATCACTTTATAATCTAACTAAAAATACCTGTGGCGAAAGCGGGTTAGATCGGTTCAGATTTATATATAAATTTATGTATATATATACAAATATTGCTCCCAAATGTTTAACCGATTTTGGCCAAAGTGTACATATTATATTTCACCTATAAACATACATGGTGAAAACATCCATACAGATGTTCTTTCCGATTTAAAATTTTTTGTCAAACTCATACATTTACAGGATACAAAAATCCTTACCGAATTCAATTGTAATAGGATAGAATGTGGATTGTATCTCCGGCTCCGTCCGACTTTAGCCAATCCTTACTTGATTTATAAATTTAATTCCTTATAACTTTCGTGTTCTCTGAGAGTGAGTATATCCGACTGAGGCTTACTTACTTGTTTTAAACTAAATTAATTAAATAATTTTATAAATCACACTTTCTTTTAGGGCATGTTTACAAGTGCGTTTTTTATTGCGTGAAAGTCCGTTTCTATATACATATTAAACTAGTAAATCAAAAAAAAAAATCTTTTTTCAAATCCATGCTTTATGCAAGCAGAATTCTATTGGGCCTAGAAATTCTTTTTTAGTTATCTTTTGTAGAAGGAAAAATTACTGCAAAATGTCAGTTTTTTATCTGCCATAGAACGGCATATATTCGAAAATGGGTTTTAACTTCGTATGGGAGGTGCCACGCCCACTTTCCCAATACCGTCCATTTCTGGCACAACTACGCAGGTTTATGCTAGATGCACTTACACAAAATTACAGTAGGTGTAATTTTGGTTTTATCTTCATATGGGAGGTGCCACGCCCACTTTTGCATTACCGCCCATTTTAGGCGCAACTACGCACATTGATGCTAGATGCACTTACACAAAATTTGAGCACTATACGTGTCATAGAACTGACACTATTCGATAATATGTTTTAACTTCGTATGGGAGGTGGTACGCCCACTATTCCAATACCGCCCATTTTTGGCAGAACTACGCACATTGATGGTAGATGCACTTACACAAAATTTCAGCACTCTAGGTGTCATAGAACTGACAATATTCAATAATAGGTTTTAACTTCGTATGGGAGGTGCCACGCCCACTTTTCCAATACCGCCCATTTTTGGCACAACTATGCACATTGATGCTAGATGCACTTACACAAAATTACAGCACTCTAGGTGTCATAGAACTGACTATATTCAATAATAGGTTTTAACTTCGTATGGGAGGTGCCACGCCCACTTTTCCAATACCGCCCATTTTTGGCACAACTATGCGAATTGATGCTAGATGCACTTACACAAAATTTCAGCACTCTAGGTGTCATAGAACTGACAATATTCAATAATAGGTTTTAACTTCGTATGGGAGGTGCCACGCCCACTTTTCCAATACCGCCCATTTTTGGCACAACTATGCGAATTGATGCTAGATGCACTTACACAAAATTTCAGCACTCTAGGTGTCATAGAACTGACAATATTCAATAATAGGTTTTAACTTCGTATGGGAGATGCCACGCCCACTTTTCCAATACCGCCCATTTTTGGCACAACTATGCGAATTGATGCTAGATGCACTTACACAAAATTTCAGCACTCTAGGTGTCATAGAACTGACAATATTCAATAATAGGTTTTAACTTCGTATGGGAGGTGCCACGCCCACTTTTCCAATACCGCCCCTTTTTGGCACAACTATGCACATTGATGGTATATGCACTTACACAAAATTTCAGCACTCTAGGTGTCATAGAACTGACAATATTCAATAATAGGTTTTAACTTCGTATGGGAGATGCCACGCCCACTTTTCCAATACCGCCCATTTTTGGCACAACTATGCGAATTGATGCTAGATGCACTTACACAAAATTTCAGCATTCTAGGTGTCATAGAACTGACAATATTCAATAATAGGTTTTAACTTCGTATGGGAGGTGCCACGCCCCTTTGTCCAATTGGTCAAATTTTTCCATTTCCTTGTATTGTCATCGAAAATGATTAAGTGTGCAAAATTTGAGCAAAATTGGTTGAGAAAAAAGCTTTCAAAAATTGATTTCAAATTTTGTGGCACACAAACATATATAGAAAGTAACCTTATATTTATAAAGCATGGAAAAATATATATCAATTCTACGGAAAGGTACCAATATTCAAAGAAATTTCATTTCATCATTCGTTGTTAGAGAAGAAAGTTTTCCCTTCAGACCGATTTGGTCAATTTTCAATACCAACCTTCCACACAGTCAATGAAGCATACATATCAGATTTTGTTCCACTGTTATACTTGTTGTTATACGACAATCCAATATCTTTGGCATTCACAATGGAGTGTATACACCTAATTTTACGATTCTAAGTGCAGCCGTTTGCGTTGTACCAGTTTTATCTCCCTTACTACATTTTGTCCCTAAAAGTAAGAATTTGCAGAAAGTCGCGTTTACAAAGTCTCTGAAATGTATTAGTAGAATTTCATGATTCTAGCTGCAGCCGTATGATTTACACCATCTTTATCCTCTTTCATTTCGTTTTCTCTAAAGATATAAATTTCCAAAAAATCCTTTATGTTGCGCGTTAATGATTCAAATATCATGCTTCTATATTTATTAGTTCAGCATTAACATACATATATTTCAAGTTTATATATATTTTTGAAAGACATAAAAGTTATTTTAAAGTATTGCAAAGGAACCACTTTTTCACTAGTGTCATTTCTGTTTTAAGAAATCCGTCGCTACCAGGGGTAGAACAGCGGACCTTCTGGTTGCTGCTACGGCACTCTAACCATCGTCTGTTTTAAGTGGTGAATAATTAAAGCAAACCAAGAACTGACAACAGGAAACTTAACAAAATATTTATTTAGTATGAATTAATATACAACGCAAATAAATATAATAAAAACTAATTCAATGAAGTATTAAACAAATTAACACTACTTAGTTTTACTTATATTATGTAGTATTAATAATTAATATAAAATTAAATATTGGAAGTACATTAATAAAGCAATAAATTTGTATGTATAGGATTATACAAAATTTAACATTGCTTACTTATAAAAGTAATACAAAACAAAAAAGGTTTTCCCTGAGCCACGATTCGAACCCTTACCTCTGTGACCCCATACTAAAAATTCGTTCCCATTCACTTGTGAAAATGCTATTCGTAAAATGTTACGGAATATTATTTAATCTGCCGGTATTTCGGTAGCTGTCACTTTTGAAGCTTTTATTCTTTGACATTTGGCAAGTAGAAACTACAACATTACTAACAAGTAAGGAAAGGCTAAAGTCGGGCGGGGCCGACTATATAATACCCTACACCACTCCTTGCGTATGTACCTCGCTTTGATTACTAAATCCATTTATTTCATGGGAGCAATTTTATGTAGTTCATATAAATTATACAGTATAAATTATACTATAAATTAGTCTTTAGTCATATTTAACGAATATGGTTAATAATATGGTAATTGATCCAATTATCCGACAGACAAATACAAGTTATACAGTTGTAATAGAATGAATCGGACCGACATTTCAAAAGGGGGCCTATAACTACATGTTGGGCCTGGTCCAAAACATGGGCCTATATATTTCTCATTCACGGTAGGTATTCCTAGTTGAAAAATATTATGATCTGTAAAATTTGATGAAGATACGATGTAAGATGTAGTTTCTAGAGCTGTAATAGATCAGAATGGGACCCCATTTGGGTTATACCAAAGTATGGACATATGGGCATCTCCCAAACAAGTAAGGAAATGCTAAAGACGGACGGACTTTCTATCGCATTACAATTCAATTCGGTAAAAAAGTGAAATCGGGAAGGATTTTTGCATCCTGTAAATGTATGTGTTTGACAAAAAATGTTAATTCGGAAAGGACATTTGTATGGGGTTATATTGAAACCTGGAACGATGTGACCCGCTTTCACCATGTATGTTTAATGGTGAAATATAATATGTAAAGTTTGGCCAAAACCGGTTAAACATTCGGGAGCAACATTTGTATGAGGGCGATATCTAAATCTGAACCGATCTTACCCACTTTCACCATAGGTTGGATTATAAGATGTTGTGCCAATTTTAAAGAAAAACGGGTACAATATGTAGATTTTAGAGCGGAAAAAGTCAAATCGGGAGCGACATTTGAATGTGGGCTATATCTAAATCTGTACCGATCATACCCACTTTCAGCATAGGTGTTTCCAGTTAGATTATTAGATGTTGTGCCAAATTTAAAGAAAATCGGGTGCAAGATGTGGTTTCTGGAGCGGAGGGAGTGACATTTGTATGGGGGCTATATCTAAATCTGAACCGATCTTACCCAATTTTTGCATACGTGTTTCTAGTTGGATTATAAGATGTTATGCCAAATTTAAAGAAAATCGGGTACAATATGTCTTTTCAAGAGCGGAAAATGTCAAATCGGGACCGACATTTGTATGGGGGCTATATCTAAATCTGAACCGATCTTACCCAAGTTTTGCATACGTATTTCTAGTTGGATTATAAGATGTTTTGCAAAATTTAAAGAAAATCGGGTACAATATGTCGTTTCTAGAGCGGAAAATGTCAAATCGGGAGCGACATTTGTATGGGGGCTATATCTAAATCTGAACCGATTTTACCCAATTTTTGCATACGTGTTTCTAGTTCGATTATATGATGTTCTGCAAAATTTAAAGAAAATCGGGTACAATATGTCGTTTCTAGAGCGGAAAATGTCAAATCGGGAGCGACATTTGTATGCGGGCTATATCTAAATCTGAACCGATCTTACCCAATTTTTGCATTCGTGTTTCTAGATGGATTATAAGATGTTCTGCCAAATTTAAAGAAAATCGGGTACAATATGTGGTTTCTAAAGCGGAAAAAGTGAAATAGGGAGCGACATTTGTATGGGGGCTATATCTAAATCTGAACCGATTTCCTCCAAATTCAATACCGATGGTCGTTGGCCAGAAAAAATAACTTCTGCCAAGTTTCATGACAATCGGACAACAATTCCGACCTGTAGAGTGCGAACAAGATTAGATGGACAGCAGACGGAGAGACAGACATCGTTAAATCGACTCAGCTTGTGATTCTAAGCCGATCGGTATACTTAAAGGTGGGTCTAGCTCGATTATTTCTTGGTGTTACAAACATTTGGCGCGAAACTAACTTATAATACCCTAGACCACGAAGTGGTGTAGGGTATAAAAATACATTACGATACACGCATTGGAATTATTAAAATTCATTCATTCATCATCTTGACTGATGAGGCCCATTTCCATTTCGGTGGCTACGTCAACAAGCAAAATTGTCGCATCTGGACTCGGAAAACCCAAGAGTTGTTGTTGAGAAGCCTCTCCATCCTCATCGTGTGACTGTTTGGTGCTGTTTATGGACCGGTGGGGTCATTGGATCTTACTTTTTCGAAAATGAGGTTGGATCAACAGCAACGGTGAATGGATTGCGCTATCGAGAGATGATTAATGATTTTTTATGGTCGGAGTTGGATGGTATTGATCTATTTAATTTCAATAAGACGGCGCTACGTACCACACAAGCAATGAAACCATTGCTGTTTTACGGGAAAATTTTCCGGACCATGTTATCTCTCGAAGAGGTGTTCACAATTGGCCACCGAGATCTTGTGATTTAACACCTTGTGACTTTTTCCCTTAGGCCACGTGAAATATAAGGTCTACGCCAACAGCCCAGCGTCGATTCAAGACCTCAAAGATAGAATTCGTGAGGCAACATAGGGCAGCCACTTTGCGATTTGGTTATGGAAATTTTCATGAAAAAGATATGGTCCTGTAAGCGTGGTCGTCGTGGCATACGGCCCCCTCTTATTATTATTGAATAAACATTCGATCATTTATCTCAAAAAAATTACATTTTTCTTTGAATATTCAAAGAACATACTTAAATATTCGAAATATTGGGGGTCATTCATGTCCTTCTTGGGGAAAAAATTCCCTCTAGACCCATTTCGCCCATTTTCAATCCTAACCGATCTACAACTGTTAGACGTATTCTTACAAAATATGGAAGTCCCAGCTCGTTTCGTTTATGTGCTAGCGTGCTTTCAACAAACGGACGGACATGATTAGATCGTCTTAAAATTTTATGACAATCAATAATATATACTTTATAGGGGCTCAGGTCCAGGGCCGTGCGCAGGATTTTCCCCTGGGGTGGAGGTTTTCATCTACTCTCACAAAAAAGTTAAATCAGTTAAATTAAACTAAAATATAGGAAAATTGAACTTCGTTAGCGCTAAAGCAAAATTTCCTCAAATCAAGTTCAAACTTTTCCTTGAAATTAGTACATGCTTTGAACTTGATTCTAGTTCAATTTTCCTCAACCCAAGTAAATATTTACTCAAACTGAGGAAAATTCCAGTAAGTTTTTCCTCCAACCAATTACATTTTTAGTAAATCTATGTAAATTTTTCCTAAAACCAAGTAAATTTTTGCTTAATTTAAGTACAATTTTCCTAAAACTAAATATATTTTTACTAAATCTTAGTAAAATTTTGCTGAAATTTTCCTAAAAATATGTAATTTTTTACTAAAATCAAGTAAATATTTACTTAAACTCAGGTCAACTGTAATTTTTAATTTGCTGAGAAACTTCATACAAGGAAAAAAGTTAACTTAAAATAAGTTTAATTTAACTAAAAAATCAAACAAATGTTTTTGCAAAAGTGATACAAAAAATGACAACATGAAATATTTCTCAAAAGTTTCATGATACCTCTTAAAGAGCTGAGCTCTTACTCCATGATTACTGTGAAGGCAAGACAGGTGCCTTCGCAGTGGTTGTTTACAATAATTCGTAAAGTATTTAAGAAACAAGTCTCTGCAGACGAAGGAGAATTGCTTGTTAGATTAATATTCAATAATGTTTTAAATAATTTCGTATTACTTTGAGAGAAATTTTCTTTTCATTTATTTACAGTCTATGGAATACAAACTTCCTTACAGACTACAACTTAAAAATAATCCTAAAAATAAATTAAATCTAATATCTTTAAAAAATTAAACATATTTAAAGCATAATCGAAATCACTACATAACCTGTTAGACTCCTTTAAAGACCGAGCAATAGGTTCATTTTCGGCATAACCAGTTCTACAAAAAGGTATGTAGAAAAGGTTGTTCTGGCGCAAAGCACGGCAAGGCACATTAAAAGTTATGATATTAAGCAACACTGAACAGTCAACTAAACCGTTGATAATTTTATAGAGAAAAACTTGAGCTAGAAGACTCCTTCTACTTTCAAGAGTTTTCAAAGAAATCAGCCTACATCTATCAATATAAATAGGCTCAGGTTCATTAAATTTAATCGCACGTAAAGCAAATTTTAAAAACCGCTTTTGAACTCGCTCAATTCTATTAATATATTTAGCACAAAAAGGACTCCATATAAAACAAGCATATTCCAATCTTGAACGGACTAACGACGTAAAAACTAGCTTAACGGTATATGGATCTTTAAATTCCGCACAATTTCTCTTGACAAAAGCAAGCAGTGAAAATGCTTTAGGAACAATATAATCCACGTGAGCCGCAAAAGTAAACTTAACATCAAAAACAACACCTAAATCCAACATTTCATCCACACACTGAATCATACCCGAATTGATGAAATAATCATAACAAACAGGGCTTCTACATTTACCGAATGAGATTTTGCGACATTTCAAAGAATTAATTTCTAAACAATTATCAAAACACCATGCAGATATAGCGTCCAAGTCACTTTGAAGACGAAAAACATCAGCAACGGAATTAATACGTAAAAAAATTTTTAAATCATCAGCATATAACAAGACTTCACTCCATTTAACACATGACGCAACATCATTAACAAACAAAATAAAAAATAAAGGCCCAAGAATACTACCTTGGGGAATACCAGAGGTAGCTTTATAACAGTGAGACAGATACGATTCAATAGACACAAAACAACATCTATCAGATAAATATGACCTAATCCAATCAAGAAATTTCGAATGAAATCCAATACTGAATAATTTCCTAACCAGTATTGCATGACATACTCTATCAAAAGCTTTGGAAATATCAGTATAAACTGTATCAACCTGATGACCTAACGCAAAATTGGAGATGCAATACTGGGTAAAAACAGCAAGGTTAGTTACAGTAGAGCGCCCTCTAACGAAACCATGCTGATATGGAGATAGTATTCCTTTTACCGCAAAATATATCTTATCAAACACAATATGTTCAAATAATTTAGATATATTTCACAACTTGGAGATAGGCCGATAGTTACAAACATTGTCCTTCGGTCCAGACTTGTGGACCGGAGTAATATATGCAACTTTCCACCTATCAATAAAAACCCCACTACGAAGGGACTTATTAAAAATAGACAATAACGGAAACACTAAAGACGAACTACACCCCTTCAAAAATGCTGAACACAGACCGTCACTATCAGCTCTCAATGTGGTTTTCAACTTGGAAAACCCATAGAGAACATCAGCTTCAGTAAGTTGTAGCATACCAAAATTAATAGATGAGTTTATAGAGATATTATCACTATAACTCAACCTATCCCCAGAGCTAAAATTTGCACTAAAAAATTCAGCAAACAAACTAGCAGTTTCAGCAGTAGAGCAAGAGACTTTATTATCGAAAACCATTCGAGAGGGATAAACCGAGCTAGTCCTTTTAGAATTTATGAAATTCCAAAAGGATTTCGGACTATTTTTTATATTTACCTCAAAGTTTAGAATATACTGCTTATATAAGAATTTATTAAGGAAATTGAATTCCCTAGAATAATGTTCATACATGCGCCTATCATCATAACCACCAGATGCCTTAAAAAGCTTATAGTACTTATTTCTTAAATTCTTTAATTTCTTTAAACCCTTCGTGTACCAGGGTAATTTATGAGTTCTCGGCTTTAAAAGAGGTATTTCTTTAGAGCAAATATCATTTATGACATTTAAAAAATTATCGTAACTGCTTGCAACACTCATATCTTCGAAAAGAGGGCACCAGTTAACAGCATTAATTAAATTATTAATTACATCAAAATTACAGTTTCTAAAATCACGACCTAATTTGGATTCATTAATCTTAGAATAAACATAAAATTCAATTGTCAATTCTAAAGCCTTGTGGTGCATATCTGATCTACAAAAAGGATTTAGACATTCAGAAATACAAAATTTTAAATCTTGTTCAATAAAAACAAGATCTAAAATTTTATTCAATTGATTGAAACATCCGTTAACCTGAACCAAATTCATACTATAGAGAGTATCAATCACGCTAATTTCAAATCCACTATTAATATTGGAGGGATTTACTATTCAAGAAACAGTATCAGTAGACCACACTACATTACTAAGGTTGAAATCGCCCAAAATTAAAAAATTCCTTTCATTAGCAGCCAAATCAATAATATTATGCATATGAGCTTCATATAAATAATCACAACTATTAGGTGGAATATAAGAGACTATTAAAACTAAATTCCCTTCAAACCCTAATATCGATACAGATACTTGATCAATTACAGAATCAGAGTTAAAAAGATTAAGCATTGATGATTCTAAGCATTTTTTTACCGCGATTAAAACACCACCACCTCTCAAACAATTAGTCTTAGCGTAATCCCTATCCTTTCGGTAAACAGTATAGACAGCAGTATTGAACACCTCCTCGTCAGCAAAATCACCGTTTAACCAAGTTTCAACAAGAACAATAACATCAAAATCTGACTTAAGCGATTCCAGATAGACCTGCTGTAATTTTGTTCTCATACCACCAATGTTCTGATAATAAATATTAAGCTTCGAAAATTTTGCAGTTGTTTCACCTACGATTCTTTTAGTGCTTGGCGCTGCTTTTGAAAAAATCAAAAGGCCTAATACAAGTATCAGCAGGCCACAATGACGGCTTAAAGAGCTCACCATAAAACGCAGCAGATATTCCAAGCTTAAACGAAATCTTATTCAAGCTATTTAGATCCGTATCCTTTTTTACCAAACGGAAACACTCAAGATGATTACGTCCAACTCCAGCGTGCTTATCAATATAATTAATAATTTGCTCAGGCGTAACAGTGGGTTTAAAAGCAGATATGTGCACCCACTTCTTACCACCAACAACCGCCAATTCTCCATTAGAATTATCACCATACACAACACGTTTATTTCCTCTGTTACGCCTAACATGACTCCATTTCAAATTGTTCGCTTGGACATGACTTTTTGGTTGAGACGTCAGTGCTGCTGAATTTCCAACAGCAGCAGCAGCAATAGCAGCAGAAACTTCACTATGATTCTCCGAGTTAGGCAATGTACATGCATTGGAGAGAGTCACGTTTTGTTCATCACCAGGCACAAGCACACTACCAACAACATCATCAACAACAGCTTCGACTACAAGATCGTTTGAAAGGGCAGCATTAGCAGCAACAACATTAGAACGCATAGAAAACGAAGACAAACGGCAATTATCAGCGATTCTCTGCATCGGCACATCATTTACGGCGCACTCATTCGAAACACAAACAGTAGAAGCAGCGATATCTGCATTAGAAACACCACCACAATTTACATCAAAGAGAGCAGCAGCTACATGGGACGTAGAAGCAGCGCAAGAAGGTGATTGACCGACATCATAACGAAGGCCATCAGCAGCTAGTATGTTAGAGTTGGGGAGTGTGTGTTTATTTTGGAGACCACTACCACCATTGCCATTTATGAACGAAAGAAATTGAGATTTCAAATCTCTCACTTCGTTAGAGAGTATAGAAATTACACTAACAATATCTTTAGATGCATTGGCACAATTATTGCAATTATAAACAATGTTTTTGGATGTTTTAAGCAGTTTTTATTCAATTTCATTCTCAATGCCGGCACACATTTTGTGATATCTCGAACTACAGATGGTGCATTTAACAAAAATAGCACCATTTAAGGCTTTAAAGCACTTTGCACAAACCGATTTCAGTAGAGA
The DNA here is from genome assembly GCA_947397865.1 of Polietes domitor. Lineage (NCBI taxonomy): Eukaryota > Metazoa > Arthropoda > Insecta > Diptera > Muscidae > Polietes > Polietes domitor. The sequence goes on from OX377618.1 coordinate 195,544,981, forward strand.
CGACATAGCAAACAACTTGTTCGTACGAAGGCAGAACTGCAACTTCTATACATATAATTTAATTCGGTGAAAAAGTGAAAACGGGCAGGATTTTTGCATCCTGTAAATGTGCGTGTTTAACAAAAAATGTTAAATCGGAAAGGACATTTGTATGGGGGTATATTGAAATCTGGAACGAAATAGGTGAAATATAATATGTATTGTTTGGCCAAAATCGGTTAAACATTTGGGAGCAACATTTGTATTTGCGCTATATCTAAATCTGAACCGATCTTAGCCACTTTCACTATAGGTTCATTACTTGGATTATAAGCTGTTGTGTCAAATTTAAAGAAAATCGGGTACAATATGTCGTTTCTAGAGCGGAAAATTTTAAATCGGGAGCGACATTTGTATGGGAGCTATATCTAAATCTGAACCGATCTTACCCACTTTCTGCATAGGTGTTTCTAGTTGGATTATAAGATGTTGTGCCAAATTTAACGAAAATCGGGTACAATATGTCGTTTCTAGAGCGGAAAATGTTAAATCGGGAGCGACATTTGTATGGGAGCTATATCTAAATCTGAACCGATCTTACCCACTTTCTGCATAGAGTTATGTTTTATTATTGTTGGAAATAAAACATTACATTGTTTGTGTTTAATTATGATTTATTATATAACTCCATGTTTTCAATATCTATGTATGTATTAAAATAAAGATAAATTCAACTTTAAATAGAGGTATGTCAACAATGACCACACAAGAAGAACTGACTCCCAAATTACATTGATGTCTTATTAAATAAATGTCTAAGAACAAATCAGATCAGTACATTACAAGAACAATAAAATAACGTGTGTGATTGAAAAGATAATTTAACACAACTTTCTCACGTATGTGTGTGAGCTTTTAAATCTAACATATTAAATGATACTAACATAAAGATAACTTAACTTAATAACATTATGATTACATAGATGTATATTATATAACATGTTATGTTAAATGTGCAGTGGGTGCTAATCTCATGTAACTCCCCCACCCTTCGACAATACATTGCCCCTGAAATGTACTTTACAAATTAACATGAATACTTAGCATTAAAAATTTTAACAGAAAAATATGTCATATGTATTGACATGTACATTGTACACACATACAAACTTATAACAATCTATGTATTGGTAATATCTTTATGTTTTTGGTTTCTCTTTAAATAATTTCTACCAGTTAATTTTCTATCAAAATTCACGTCTTGTACTTCATTTTGATATTTAAAGTTTCGTTTAACAATTTGTCTATCTCTTTTGCAACCTTTGTCATCAATGAAATTATGATTTCCTTTTTCTTTTACGTGTTTTATTATATATTTCGGTTTCTGTTTAATATTTTGAAAACCAAGATTTTTAACCAATTCTCTATCACGAAATTCTTCACACTCATATCTGTCCTTGTTCAAATTCTCCGTTCTCTTCCTTTTAAAGTTGACGACCCTATCATGAAGTTTTTCCCATATAGATTTGTCAACTTTATTATGTAATAAATTCGTGGGTTTCTCCCCGGTCGTCGAATGAATCGTGTCATTATATATCTGTACAGCCTTATATACCATAGTTCTATCATCTACATTTAAATCCCTTGAGTCAAGTTTGAATAATCGTATGTGTTCATTTAATGTTAAATGAAATCTCTCTACATCTGAATTGCCAGTGTGTGTGTTAGGAGAAGTATAATGATACTCAACATTCTCCGAATTCAGAAAATTCTTTATATAAGCCGTGTTGAACTCATTGTCAGCAATTATCTTGCAAGGTTTTCCAATAATAGCAAACCTTTCTCTAAGCTTATCAACAATGGTCAAAGAATTTTTATCAGGTAAATAGTGAATCGAAACATGTTTCGTCAATTTGTCTATGCAGGTTAAAAAGGTCAGGGTTTTATTTAAAAACCAAATATCAATATGTATAACTTCATTAGAACTCATTGGTGTTTCCGTAAGACAAAATTTTGGTTTTATAGGATGCCTGTCATATTTGCACATGTTGCAAATAGTGCAATTATTTACAAATTTATGGATCTCCATCTTCAAATTAGGAAAATATATCATATTCTTCAACTCAATGTACGTCTCTTGGATACCTCTATGGTTCTTTTCTCCATGATACTTTTCGATTATGTCCAATAGAATCTCCTTGTCGAAAATGTCCTTGAGAAATGTGGAGCATTTGTAAAATATCATATCCGATGCATTTGAATAATAGCGTACAATTGTATCTTGAAAATATTTGAAAAATTTGAAGTTATCGCAAAAAATTGCTATTTTACCATGAATTGGAAATATATCACGAAGAATTGTCAAAACAGAGTCCTCATGATATTCCTTCAAAGTAATAGTGAATCTAATTTTCTTACTGTATAAAATATTTCTAACACATTTGGACTTATTTCCCATCACAATCACTATTTGGTTTTTATAAATATTTACAGGTAATTCGCTTATCCTAATATGGTCATGTAAATCTTCAACGCCGCTATGTGCTGTAGCCAAGTCTGAAGCCAATTCGGCAACCGCATTACTTCCATTCAAACAATCTCCAGTTCCGTCAAGTTTATTTATATTTACACGGCTGAGGAAATCCGCTACTTGATTGGTCTTTCCTTTAATGTATTCTATTTCAAAATCGTATTCATTTAACTTCATCTTCCACCTCTGCAGTTTCATATTAGGTTCCTTCAATGAATTGAGCCACACAAGTGGTCTATGATCAGTTTGAATTTTGAATTTCCGACCAAACAAGTAGGGCCTGAAATATCCTGTTGCCCATACAATTGCAAGCAACTCTTTCTCAATAGTACTATAATTGCATTCATGTTTGTCCAGAGTTCTAGAACTGAAAGCTATTGGGTGCCCACTCTGAGACAATACTGCCCCTAATGCTGCATTGCTTGCGTCAGTCGTCAAATGAAAAAGTTTGTCAAAATCGGGGTATGCCAATACGGGACTTTGGCAAATGAGTCGCTTCAGTTTATCAAATGAGTCTATATATTCGGAATTATTCACATCGATTTTGGTATCCTTCTTCAAATATTTTATCATTGGTAATGCAATCCTTCCATAATCTCTTATAAACTTACGATAGAAACCCGTTATACCTAAAAACGAACGAATTTCCTTAACAGTTTTCGGGAGAGGGACCTTCTGAATAACTTCAATTTTAGCCGGATTAGGCCTAATACCATCAGGTGTTATAATGTGTCCCAAATATTCGGATTCTCGCTTAAAGAAACTGCACTTGTCTATCTGAATCTTAAGATTGTACTCCATCAATCTTTGGAAAATCTTTCGCAATGAAACAATGTGCTCTTGAAGTGACGTGGAAAATATCAGTATGTCATCAAGATACACAACGCATATACTATTAATGTAGTCATGTAAGACCTCGTTCATCATCCTTTGAAATGAAGCTGGAGCATTCTTCAATCCAAAAGGCATTCGTGTAAATTCATAATGACCAGTATGTGTGGAAAATGCCGTTTTGTGTCCGTCACCAGGATATATAGGTATTTGGTGAAATCCTTTTGCCAAATCTAGCGTTGAAAAATATAAGCACTTCCCCAATTTCGAAAAAAGATCGTCCATGTTCGGGATAGGAAACTTGTCACTAATTGTCAAGTCATTGAGTTTCCTGTAATCAACGACCACTCTCCATTTCTGGTTTCCCGAATTGTCAATTTTTTTAGGAACCACCCAAATCGGGGCATTGTAAGGACTTGAAGATTTTTTAATAATACCTGAATTCATCATCTCATTAATCTGTCTCTCAACTTCCGTCTTATGGATCTCTGGAAAACGATATGTTCTTGAATAAACAGGTATGTCATTTATTGTCGGAATTCTGTGTCTATATTTACCCACAGCCGATAAATTGTCACCCTCAACATAAAAAACAGACCCAAAATCTTTAATTATAGTCATTAATTCTGAAACTTCCTCTCTATTCAAGTGATCAAGTTTTAATCTGTCAGTCAGAACATTTAACTCAGGTCTATGAAAATTAATATCAATTCCTATTTTTTCCAAATAACCCGCTTCACTTTCAGATAACCCGTTCTCCGAGGTGTCAAATACCAAAGGAAAGTTGGCATTAGCAGTCAATAATACGTTCTGGTCAAAATCAATCTTCGCCTTTAACGGTCTTAATATGTTACAGCCTATTATGCCGTCAAAATCGCCGTATAAATCACATTCCAACATTTCAATGTTAACATTCGGAGTATTGAATTCCTTAAAAAGGGGCATTGTTATCTTAGATGTAGTTATAGATTTCGAATTAATAGTATTTAGTATAATAGGTCGACTAAGTTCCGTCCGAAAAGTTTTATGAAATAAACCCATTCTAATTAAAGAAACCACGGCACCAGTGTCTACCAATAATTTAATAGGAATGGTCTTAGTCCTTACTATTATGTAGGGAAGAGATCTTCGGCTGTCAACTGAAAATTTGATGATCTAACAATGCCTATTTCCATAGGAACCTGATCATCATCATTCTGATTTTGTCGGTTGTAATTCTGATCATTCTCTCTGCTAAATCCTCTACTTCCGTCAGAAAAATTCCCAGATCTGTTGTTATGATTCCGTGATTGAAAACTATTTGGATATCTCGTAACATTGTTGTCACTTCTATTGTTATTACTGAAGGAAACATTTCGATCCTTTGACCTGTCAGCGACATTCGACAACAAAGGTTGAAAAACAGACCTGCTCCTCTCATATTTAGTATTAAATTTTTTATAAAAATATTCAGTTTCCACTAAAATTTCTTTAGCTTGTAAGAGTGAATTAGGATTTCTAGCGTTTAAAATTAACTTTGGTTCACTAGGTAATTTATTTATAAAGATTTTCAATACCATTTTTTCATTGTTTTCACATGTATACCATCTTTCATCTCCGTTTACATTTGCCTTCAAATTCAGTTTAGTTAATAATCTCATTATGTACTCATAAAAATTATCAATGTTATCTCTAAATTCTGCTGTTTTTATTTTATTTATTATACTCTCTATACTCTCTGTTATGTTAAAATTTGTCCTAAGAACAGTTTTTATCTGTTCCCAATTTGTTGGATTATTATTATTTATTAATGCAATATTTGCCTTACCAATTATCTTATGTCTAATTTTCAAATCGAAGAGAACGAGTTGAATAGATTCCGCATATTGGCGAACTTCCTCTATATATCTTATAAAGAGTGGAAGTTCTTCTGCTTTGCCGTCAAACTCGGGAACACTCTTCAGAAATTCGAAAATGTTGTAAGCCGCCATGATGAGTTGACTCTCTTAAATGGTGATACTGATGTGTACGTTCCTTGTTACTCCTACAAGTCTTGATGATGATGATGTTTGCCTGCCTCGTTACTCCAACGTGTTGTAGCTAATGATGAGTTGTTGTCAAGCACTACCAATTCTTCAAGGTCATTGTTGCAAATTTGTGTAACTGCATTCAAAATTCTGTATTCATATTCTTTTCTTTTTTTGTGTTCTTCTCAAGGTCACGAATAAATTTATTTGACGATCTATGTAACAGTAGTGAGTGGGTTCTTAGCGACTTTTTGGACGTAAAGCACTGTTTTAATATTTCATTTATTTTCAGTTGTGCTACATATTTTGTTACTACACATCAAGTCACTATTGTTATTTTTTTCTTGCTTGTACCAAATATCTATGTACCAAATGTGTACTTGAACAAGGATTCTATGAAAAATCACGAAGTTTTTAATTAATTTATTTGATGAATATAAATATTCATTTTCACATTGCACGACGCGAAACCTATAACTAGTTTCACTTTTCCGTGTCTTTATGTTCAATACACGTCGCGAAAACAATAACTATTCTCACTTTTCCGTGTCTTTTTTTCAATCGATTTAAAGATTTTTTTACAAGAAAATGATTTAAAATTTTCACAATGATAGTTCGTAGACCGACTGCGCCAGTTATGTTTTATTATTGTTGGAAATAAAACATTACATTGTTTGTGTTTAATTATGATTTATTATATAACTCCATGTTTTCAATATCTATGTATGTATTAAAATAAAGATAAATTCAACTTTAAATAGAGGTATGTCAACAATGACCACACAAGAAGAACTGACTCCCAAATTACATTGATGTCTTATTAAATAAATGTCTAAGAACAAATCAGATCAGTACATTACAAGAACAATAAAATAACGTGTGTGATTGAAAAGATAATTTAACACAACTTTCTCACGTATGTGTGTGAGCTTTTAAATCTAACATATTAAATGATACTAACATAAAGATAACTTAACTTAATAACATTATGATTACATAGATGTATATTATATAACATGTTATGTTAAATGTGCAGTGGGTGCTAATCTCATGTAACTATAGGTGTTTCTAGTTGGATTATAAGATGTTGTGCCAAATTTAAAGAAAATCGGGTACAATATGTCGTTTCTAGAGCGGAGAATGTTAAATCGGGAGCGACATTTGTATGGGAGCTATATCTAAATCTGAACCGATCTTACCCACTTTCTGCATAGGTGTTTATAGTTGGATTATAAGATGTTGTGCCAAATTTAAAGAAAATCGGGTACAATATGTGGTTTCTAAAGCGGAAAAACTGAAATAGGTAGCGACATTTGTATGGGGGCTATATCTAAATCTGAACCGATCTTACCCAAATTAAATAGAGTTCGTCCTTGATCGACAAAACTTACTTGTGATAATTTTTGTTAAGATCGGGCTATAATTGCGACCTGTAATTTGATTACAACAATAGATGGACAGACTGACAGACAGACAGTCGGACAGACAGACGGATATTACTAAATCGACTCAGAAACTGATTCTAAGTCGATCGATTTAAAATTTTAAATAGCCCACCCTATACTCTTAATATTATCTTTATTGCAGCAAGCATAGCGAAATGTCTATACTTTGTAAAAATGTTCTGTAAAAGAGTGTTTTGAAATTTTAACCCATCATTATTGTTCAAGTCATACTGTAGAAACTTATCCAAATTACATCTTCCTGGATTATTATTAATGTTGTCACTCGAAAATATTTTACTTGGATCTTAAGAACTAAAAAGAATAAATAAATTTTCCTACTTTCTCCACTTATTTGCTCCTTGTCCGTTTTATAACACTAGTGACGTCATATGGCTACTAATTGTTTTGCTATAAGAAAGAAATCAATCATGATAAATCGATACAGTACAATGTCCGACTTCGTTACATATACTCGTCGTATACATTCATTTCCTCTGGTCATTGTCAGCCGGATTGTATTGTAGCTCGATTACGACTATAGATAATATCGGCGAAAAGTTCACTTCGCTTCGATGGCAGACACATTTAAACATGGAGTGGCTTGAGTGGTTGACTGAATGTCGCATTAAGTGTCTCCTGCCGTTGCTCTTATATGTTCACTTGTTTCGTATTCATAATACCTTTAATAATGGAGCCCCAACTAAAAAGCATTGCATGTTGAACATACGAGGGGACTGAGAAAGGCATCCAGTTTTAATATCATATTCGAGCTTAGAAACACAACCCTTCGACAAACTGCCGGTAACTTGGTGTTCTGGATTATCTTAAACGTTTTTCTAACAACACACCATTCATCTGATCTGATCCATTCCATTCATTCGCACAGTAAACATTTTGAATCATGATGATTCATGCTAGACCCCACTTGACTCACGTCCGGGTTCTTTTTTTCTGGCTTCTGGCTGCCTTTTGTGTTCCACTCTCCGCTCTTATGGTTCAATTGTACTTTCATGTATTTGTGGGAGGGTTTTTTATATTGAACACAATTGATTTCATTTGTTTTCTGTTCTGGGCTTCCATAAGGTTCGCTGCTTCATCCTTTGGCGCACTTCCCCACAAACTGTCAGGCAGGCAGGCAGGTAGGCTTGTGCTTCGATGCAGGGAACAAAGTCAGTCTATTTGTTTGGCTTTTTCTTTGTTCTGGAGTTTTGTGTGGCGGAGGGGCAATGAAGGAACCGAACAGAAATTGTGCCAAAGGCTTTTGTAGCATTTTGCTCAATAACCATTTTGTTTGTTTTGTGTTTTGCCTTCTCGCCAAGTAAGTTTGAATGCAGCAGCGAGTGCAAAAAAAACAACAACATGTTACTCGTAGAAGTATAAAGGTTGGATTTATTAAAATTTCAATGGATTTCCGTATTGAATTTGTATTCTTTTTATTTAGTTTAAAACAAACATTTTATATATATTTGCTACATACCCACGTACTTTACATTAGAGTGGTCCGCAGTCTGAAAAGTTCATGAATCTCTTATAAATGTATCAGGCAGCCAGCCAGCAAGTGTATCCGCACTACAGTTTAGACCTATGTTATCGTAGCCTACTTACGATATATATTAAATTAATAATAGTCTTTCAAATGATGGCTACAAATGTTGTGAATATAACTTTCACAGTGATACAATGGTTTACGAACAGTCTACACAAAAAAAAAATTGGGGAAAATAGATTTTTCTGTAAAATTCTGTCTTTGCTGGCACGAAAAACTATAAAAACAGAAAGATTATTTGGTTCTATTTCTTAGTAGCCAACATTATAACGAAGAAAAGAATGTCTACATGTAATGGAATGATACATATTTGAGCATATGATGCACTTCATGCCAAGCGGTACGAATTTTGACTTCGTTAGCTTAGATTGCTATGAGGGGTTGTATGTATTCTTCTCGTAGTGGTGATAATACGATTTTTTCAAAAAGATGTGTTCATTCAATCCCTTGTAACTCCTAATATACTTGACCGATTCTAATGTTATACACGTTGTTTTGAAGCTAATTCCAATTACATTGAAGATATTGAAGTGGTATATTATCGTCCTGTTCGATTTTTTAAAGTTTTTACAATTTTATTTATTTTGACTTTCGAAATGATTACATCAATCATTTCGAAAATTAAAATAAAAAAATAAAATTTAAAAACATTAAAAATCTAACGGGACGAAATTATATCACTTCAATAACTTCAAAAAGGCCAAAAATTGCATCGCTTGCCATGGAATGACGCATATATTCAATAACGTCTACGTAAAAAAACACAGTATTTCAGGGGAGCTTGTTTTACCGTTTTTGTATGGGCCCCCTAAAAAGGCGGGTGATATGTTCAAATGAAATGTTTGGACATGTTTTAACATTTGAAACGACAAGATACCACTCCTAGGGAGCTAGGGGTTGTTTTGGCTATGTTTATTTTTGAAAATGACTATTTTGGAAACGACTTTTGTATTGGTACTATTATGTTGTCTATAAATCGGAAAAAGTCTAATTGAGAGCGAAATTAATATGCGAGCAATATCTAAATCTGAAGCGATCTTATTCATTTTCACCACAGATGTTTCAGGTTGAAATATAAGGTGCTGTGACAAATTTGATGAAAATCGGTTAAATTTTCTGGTTTCTAGAGCGGAAAAAGTAAAATCCGGAGCAAAATTTGTATTGGAGCTAAATATACATCTGAACTGGTTCGACTCACATTCAATATATGGCCATCTCCCAAAACAGGTCTACCAAAAAATTAAATCAGACCAAACTAATAGCTTTTAACTTTATTTTTTCCTTAGTTCTACAACTTTTTATACCCTACACCACTTCGTGGTCTAGGGTATTATAAGTTAGTTTTCCGCCAAATGTTTGTAACACCAAGAAATAATTGAGCTAGACCCACCTTTAAGTATACGGATCGGCTTAGAATCGCGAGCTGAGTCGATTTAACGATGTCCGTCTGTCCGTCCGTCCGTCCGTCCGTCCGTCTGCTGCCATCTAAGCTTGTTCGCACTCTACAGGTCGCAATTGTTGTCCGATTGTCATGAAACTTGGCAGAAGTTATTTTTTCTGGCCAAGGACCATTGGTATTGAATTTGAAGGAAATCGGTTCAGATTTAGATATAGCCCCCATACAAATGTCGGTCCCGATTTGACATTTTTCGCTCTAGAAACCACATATTGTACCCGATTTTCTTTAAATTTGGTACAACATCTTATAATCCAACTAGAAACACCTATGCTGAAATTGGGTAAGATCGGTTCAGATTTAGATATAGCCCCCATACAAATGTCGCTCCCTATTTCACTTTTTCCGCTTTAGAAACCACATATTGTACCCGATTTTCTTTAAAATTGGCACAACATCTTATAATCCAACTAGAAACACCTACGCAAAAATTGGGTAAGATCGGTTAAGATTTAGATATAGCCCCCATACAAATGTCGCTCCCGATTTGACATTTTCCGTTCTAGAAACGACATATTGTACCCGGTTTTCTTTAAATTTTGCAAAACATCTTATACTCGAACTAGAAACACGTATGCAAAAATTCGGTAAGATCGGTTCAGATTTAGATATAGCCCCCATACAAATGTCGCTCCCGATTTGACATTTTCCGCTCTAGAAAACGACATATTGTACTCGGTTTTCTTTAAATTTTGCAGAACATCTTATAATCCAACTAGAAACACGTATTCAAAAATTGGGTAAGATCGGTTCTGATTAGATATAGCCCCCATACAAATGTCGCTCCCGATTTGACATTTTCCGCTCTAGAAAAGACTATTGTACCCGCTTTTCTTAAATTTTGCAGAACATCTTATAATGCAACTAGAAACACGTATGCAAAAATTGGGTAAGATCGGTTCAGATTTAGATATACAAATGTCGCTCCCGAATTCACTTTTTCCGCTTTAGAAACCACATATTGTACCCGATTTTCTTTAAAATTGGCACAACATTTTATAATCGAACTAGAAACACCTATGCTGAAAGTGGGTATGATCGATTCAGATTTAGATATAGCCCCCATACAAATGTCGCTCCCGATTTGACTTTTTCCGCTCTAAAATCCAGATATTGTACCCGTTTTTATTAAAAATTGGCACAACATCTAATAATCCAACTAAATAACCAATGGTGAAAGTGGGTAAGATCGGTTCAGATTTAGATATAGCCCTCATACAAATGTTGCTCCCGAATGTTAGACCGATTTTGGCCAAATTTTACATATTATATTTCACCAATAAACAGACATGGTGAAAGCGCGTCACATCGTTCCTGGTTTCAATATACCCCCTTACAAATGTCCTTTCCCATTTAACATTTTTTGTCAAACACATACATTTACAGGATGCAAAAATCCTTCCCGATTTCAATTTTTTACCGAATTGAATTGCAATGAGAATTACTTGGGTGATGCCCATATGTCCATACTTTGGTATACTACTGTATAATTTGTATTTGGTTTGTCGGACAATTGGATCAATTACCATATTATTTACCATATTCGTTAAATTTGACTAAATATGATTTTATAGCATATAAATTATATTCATAAATTTATATAATTTGTATGAACTACATAAAATTGCTCCCATGAAATACCTGGGTTTAGTTATCAAAGCGAGGTGCATACACAGGGAGTGGTGTAGGGTATTATATAGTCGGCCCCGCCCGACTTTAGCCTTTCTTTACTTGTTTATTATGAAACTTGAAGTTAACTTGTTCTATTTTATTTTTATTAAAAGTTGAAGTGTTAAAACGAAAATACTATTTTTTTACTTCGCGTCAGTATTCCTGCTGTACCTAATTTAAAACAAGTAAGGAAAGGCTAAAGTCGGGCAGGCCGACTATATAATACACTACACCGCTCCCTGCGTATATACCTCGGTTTGATTACTAAAGCCACACTCAGAAAAATAGCATTACAAAATTTGAGTAAAATCCATACTCCAATTTAGTAAAACAATTTACTCCAGTTTGGTAAAAAATTCCTTAAAAGTAGGAAAATTAACTAAGTACGAGAAAAGTTTCCTTATTCCAAAGCCATAAGAAAAATTTTGCTTAAATTTAGTAAAAATTTACTTGGTTTGAGAAAGACTTTACCTAGATTTATGAAAATTTCAGAAAAAATTATTTTGATTTTGAAATGTACTTGGTTTGAGGAAAAATTTACTGCAATTATCATCAGTTTGAGTAAGATATTTACTTAGTTTGTGGAAAATTGAACTAGGGAGAAATTTTTATGTAGTTCATATAACTTATACAGTAGCGAATATGGCAAATAATATGGTAATTGCTTCAATTTTCCGGCAGATATACCGAGTAAAGTAAATGTAACATACTCTGGAAAAACTGATCAAGATTATACAGCGGTAATAGGATGAATCGGATGGACATTTGTTGGGGACCTATAACTACACTTGGGGCCTGTGCAAGACAGGGGCCTATATAGTAGGTAGCTATTCCTAATTGAAATATGTCATGATCTGCAAAATTTGATCAGGATCCGAAGTAAGATGTAGTTTCTAGAGCTGTAATAAAAATGAGGGCCATTTGTAATAATAAAAACGAGGGTGCTACAGTAGTTTTCACAGTAGTTATTCTTAGTTGAAATATAACATGATCTGCAAAATTGTATCGAGATCCAATACACGATGTATGCTCTAGAGCTGTAATAGAGTAGAATAGGGGGCCCAATTTGTATGGGGGTTATACCAAAAATATGGATCCACATATTTGACTTTCATAGTATGTATTTTTAGTAGCAATATAATATAATCAGCAAAATTTGATAAACTTCCGATGTAAATTGTGGGTAATAATGCAAATAGGGGCCCATTGTAAGGGCGCTTCATCAAAAGTGGTCCTTTATAGATCACTTTCAAAACATTGACCTATACAGCTGGCTTTCAAATAGGTGTTTCTAGTATAAATGTAACATTGTGTGGGAAATTTGATCAAGATCCGATGTAAAATGTGCATTTTAGTGCAGTAATATTGTAAATCGGAGGTACAGTTGCATGGGGCTATATCAAAACATCGACCCATGTGGTCTAATTTTTCGTGAGCTGTTTCTAGTTCAAATATAACACGATCCTGAAAATTTGGTCATGATCCCATGTAAAATGTGTATTCTAGAGCAGTAATAGTGTAATTTATAGGGATATTTGTATGGAGGCTATATTTAAATCTGAATCGATTTCCTCCAAATTCAATACCAATCGTCCTTGGCCAAAAAAAACTAACTTTCTTCAAATTCATGATAGTCGGACAACAATTGCGAACTGCAGAGTGCGAACAAGGTTAGATGGACAGCAGACGGACGGGCAGACGACATCGTTAAATCGATTCAGCTGGTGATTCTATCCGATCCGTCTACTTAAAGGTGGGTCTAGCTCGATTATTTCTTGGTGTTACAAACATTTGGCGGAAAACTAACTTATAATACCCTAGTCCAATTATTTATAATTTTGTACTAATTTGCTGAACGACTTTTTCAGTTTCTTTCTTGTTTTTTGGCATAGTTTAAGGCGTACGAATGTCACGTCCGGGCCACTGGGAGATGTCCATATGTGTTTCTAATTGAAATATAAGGTGTTGCACAAAACTTGAAGAATATCGTTTAAAATATGTGGTCTCTAAAGCAGAAAAAGTCAAATCGAAGTGTATATGAGAGCTTTATCTAAATTTATACCGATCAAACCCATTTTCATTACTAGTTAAATTATAAAATACTGCGCCAAATTTGAGAAGAAACTCGGTTAAAATATGTGGTCTCCAGATCGGACCATAGGTGCTTCTAGATCAATTAGCAAATCGAGTGAAATATGTTGTTTATAGAGCGGAAAATGCCAATTCGGGAGAGACATTTGTAAGGAAGCTATATCTAAATCTGAACCTATATTATTCAAACTAATTTTTGGACCGAAAGGAAAATTATACTAAGTTAATATCTGAGAGAATTCTTATTGTCACTCAAGACAGCAAAGTTCTAAACAAAGCTCAAAGCTCACACTTAACTAGCAATATTACAAACTTACTTATACAACACAATTTCTAGGGTAACAATTCGTTCTCGTTTTTTGGAAGATCTATCTTTTTCGACAAAATATGTGGGTATTACGGTAGAGAACTTTAAACAAAAAATACAAAATGGAAATTTTTTGCAGTTTTTTTAATTAAGGCATCAAAATGTAGATTGACATTAATGAATATCAACCCACCATCGATATGTTTTCCTTTATGTTATTCCACGAGGGAACATACGGCATCAACAATATTTTTATACAATAATCTATTATCTATGGAGTCCCAAATTCTGTTCATTTTCGGCACCGTTCTTCTCCATGTCATCTTAGGCCGACTAGGTCTTATACTGTCTTTCGGGTTCCACTAAAGGACCGTCCTTGCGATTGATTCTTGGGTCTTTCTTAGCGTATGGATCCAACTCCATTTTCTTCTCTTTATCGATATAAAATGTTTTATTGTTTTAGTTTATATTTATAGTTTGCAGAATCTACAAATAATAATAATAATTTACAAATAATGGCTTAACATGAAATTTATAGATTTTGATTAAAAGCATTTAATTATGCACGTACTAAAGGGTGATTTTTTAAGAGCTTGATAACTTAAAAAAAAAAAAAACGCATAAAATTTGCAAAATCTCATCGGTTCTTTATTTGAAACGTTAGATTGGTCCATGACATTTGCTTTTTGAAGATAATTTCATTTAAATGTTGACCGCGGCTGCGTCTTAGGTGGTCCATTCGGAAAGTCCAATTTTGGGCAACTTTTTCGAGCATTTCGGCCGGAATAGCCCGAATTTCTTCGGAAATGTTGTCTTCCAAAGCTGGAATAGTTGCTGGCTTATTTCTGTAGACTTTAGACTTGACGTAGCCCCACAAAAAATAGTCTAAAGGCGTCAAATCGCATGATCTTGGTGGCCAACTTACCGGTCCATTTCTTGAGATGAATTGTTCTCCGAAGTTTTCCCTCAAAATGGCCATAGAATCGCGAGCTGTGTGGCATGTAGCGCCATCTTGTTGAAACCACATGTCAACCAAGTTCAGTTCTTCCATTTTTGGCAACAAAAAGTTTGTTAGCATCGAACGATAGCGATCGCCATTCACCGTAACGTTGCGTCCAACAGCATCTTTGAAAAAATACGGTCCAATGATTCCACCAGCGTACAAACCACACCAAACAGTGCATTTTTCGGGATGCATGGACAGTTCTTGAACGGCTTCTGGTTGCTCTTCACTCCAAATGCGGCAATTTTGTTTATTTACGTAGCCATTCAACCAGAAATGAGCCTCATCGCTGAACAAAATTTGTCGATAAAAAAGCGGATTTTCTGCCAACTTTTCTAGGGCCCATTCACTGAAAATTCGACGTTGTGGCAGATCGTTTGGCTTCAGTTCTTGCACGAGCTGTATTTTATACGGTTTTACACCAAGATCTTTGCGTAAAATCTTCCATGTGGTCGAATAACACAAACCCAATTGCTGCGAACGGCGACGAATCGACATTTCACGGTCTTCAGCAACACTCTCAGAAACAGACGCAATATTCTCTTCTGTACGCACTGTACGCATTCGTGTGGTTGGTTTAATGTCCAATAAAGTAAACTGAGTGCGAAACTTGGTCACAATCGCATTAATTGTTTGCTCACTTGGTCGATTATGTAGACCATAAATCGGACGTAAAGCGCGAAACACATTTCGAACCGAACACTGATTTTGGTAATAAAATTCAATGATTTGCAAGCGTTGCTCGTTAGTAAGTCTATTCATGATGAAATGTCAAAGCATACTGAGCATCTTTCTCTTTCAATCCCACGTGATCTGTCAAATACTAATGCATGAAAATCCTAACCTCAAAAAAATCACTCTTTACATATGTATGTTTAAAATTATCTATTTTAATACTTTTTTCTGCACATAAGAGACTAACTAGTACACAAAGGGAAACATATTTTGACTCTCCTGAACATTTTGATTTTGCGAGATAAGTGGTTATTTGTGAAAACCACAGAATCAACCATGGTTCGATCAAGTGCTAGTGATATGCCTGGCATCGTAAACACCTCAACGCACAGTGTGAATTACATTTTGCAAGAACATTTGTATATAAAACAAGTAAGGAAAGGCAAAAGTCGGGCGGGGCCGACTATATAATACCCTACACCACTCCCTGCGTATATACACCTCGCTTTCACCACTTCATACAGTTACTATAAATTAATCTTTAGCCAAATTTAATTAAAATTAATGAGTATGATTTAATTTGATGAGTATAAATTTAATGAGTATGGTATATAATATAGTAATTGCTCCAGTTTTCCTGCAGATATACCGAATAAAGTAAATATAACAAATATAAATACAGATTATACAGCGGTAATAAGATGAATCGGACGGACATTTGAAGGGGGACTATAACAACAATTGAGGCCTGTGCCAAAACATGCGCCTATATATTTCTCATCCAAGATAGGTATTCCTAGTTGAAACATATAATGATTTGCAAAATTTGATGAAGATCCGATGTAAGATGTAGTTTCTAGAGCTGTAATAGAGAAGAATGGGGCCCCATTTGGGTTATACCAAAGTATGGACATATGGACATCTCCCAAACAAGTATGGAAAGGCTAAAGACGGAGTGAGCCGACTATATGATACACCCCACTTTCTATCTCACTACAATTCAATTCGGTAAAAAAGTGAAGTCGGGAAGGATTTTTGAATCCTGTAAATGTATGTGTTTGGCAAAAAATGTTAAATCGGAAAGGACATTTCTATATATATATATGTAGGTATATTGAAACCTGGAACGTTGTGACCCGCTTTCACCATGTATGTGTATTGGTGAAATATAATATGTAAAGGAGCAACATTTGTATTGGGGCTATATCTAAATCTGAACCGATCTTACCCACTTTCACCTTAGGTGTTTTTAGTTGGATTATAAGATGTGCCAATTTTAAAGAAAATCGGGAACAATATGCGGTTTCTAAAGCGGAAAAAGTGAAATCGGGAGCGACATTTGTATGGGGACTATATCTAAATCTGAACCGATCTTACCCACTTTCAGCATAGGTGTTTCTAGTTCGATTATAAAATGTTGTGCCAAATTTAAAGAAAATCGGGTACAATATGTGGTTTCTAGAGCGGAAAAAGTCAAATCGGGAGCGACATTTGTATGGAGGCTATATCTAAATCTGAACCGATCTTATCCACTTTCACCATAGATGTTTTTAGTTGGATTATAAAATGTTGTGCCAATTTTAAAGAAAATCGGGTACAATATGTGGTTTCTAGAGCGGAAAAATTGAAATCGGGAGCGACATTTGTATGGGGGCTATCTCTAAATCTGAACCGATTTTCTTCAAATTCAATACCAATCGTCGTTGGTCAAAAAAGTAACCTATGCTAAATTTCATGACAATCGGACCACAATTGCGACCTGTAGAGTGCGAACAAGCTTAGATGGACAGCAGACGGACGGACGGACTGGTGATTCAGCTGGTGATTCGAAGCCGATCCGTATACTTAAAGGTGGGTCTAGCTCGATTATTTCTTGGTGTTACAAACATTTGGCGCGAAACTAACTTATAATACCCTAGCCCACGAAGTGGTGTAGGTTATAACAATGTCAGCACAATGGATGACGCATTTGTTGAACGCCGATCAAAAACACAAATGACAACTGGTGGGAAAAAAGTCGAAGTATTGACTGACTTATGCTACGATTTAATTCCTCATATAAATTCTTCTTAAAATTCAATTTCAATTTAAACACGTAGTTTAATCGAATTAATAGAATTGTCATTACGCGTTGAGTTTCAGAAACCCGACCTGCGAGGCTTACCTGTACTTACTTGTTCATATTTGCATAGCGTCAAAGTCGTTACAAATAAAACCGTTTATGCGTAATCTGCTACATTTCTTAGCAAATAAATTAAATTAAGTACATAATTGCACACACTCACACAGCCATATCACCGTGTCGCCCGTCTTCGTTTCCTTACTTCACATTCCCATATGAACACATCCATCCACACACATACCTTCCTTCTCATAACATCCACTTCATCTTACTGCCTATGCCGGCGACATCCAATTGTGTGGAAATATGCAAAAATACATTAAGGAATACGTTGCGCGTACGAATGGATGGATGTATGCACGTGTGCCGTGCCGGGAGTTGAATTTTATTCGATTTATTTATTTGCCGGTTTCACGTTGTTTTTAATTTGGTTGACATTTTCATTAACGTAACGAATTTGTAAATTGGTATTTAAAGCATTATCGACTTATTGAAATTATGTGTGAATGTGTAAACACATCTCTGGCAAATTTACACGCATGTAAACATGTTTTATTAAGCGGTGACATTGAATAATCGATAGGAGTGAAATTGCGTGCGATGGGAAATGTGTTTTAATTTAAATAAAACAATAACACAAGGGTGTTAAGCTCGGTCAGGACGAAACTTATATACATCTGTAATATTAATGTATTCCTAATTGCCTCCCACAATTCGTATGCTCGAAATCCACTATTAATCGATTTTATCTTACACCACTTTGTGGACTAGGGTATTATAAGTTAGTTTCGCGCCAAATGTTTGTTACACCAAGAAATAATTGAGCTGGACCCACCTCTAAGTATACGGATCGGCATAGAATCACCAGCTGTCCGTCCGTCTGCTGTCCATCTAAGCTTGTTCGCACTCTACAGGTCGCAATTGTTGTCCGATTGTCATGCAATTTTACAGAAGTTACTTTTTTGGGCGAAGGACGATTGGTATTGAATTTGGAGGAAATCAGTTCAGATTTATATATAGCCTCCATACAAATATCCCTATAATTTACACTATTACTGCTCTAGAATACACATTTTACATGGGATCATGACCAAATTTTCAGGATCCTGTTATATTTGAACTAGAAATAGCTCACGGAAAAGTGGACCACATGGGTCGATGTTTTAATACAGCCCCATACAAATGTACCTCCGATTTACAATATTACTGATCTAAAATGCACTTTTTACATCGCATCTTGATAAAATTTTCCACACAATGTTACATTTATACTAGAAATACGTATTTTGAAAGCCAGCTATATAGGTGCATGTTTTGGTATATCCCCCAGACAAATGGGCCGCCAGTTTACACTATTATCGCTCTAGAGCCCACATCTTACATTGGATCTTGATAAAATTTTGCAGATTATATTATACTTCAATAAAGAATATCTACTTAAAAAGCGATTTATAAAGGCCCACTTTTTAATGTAGCGCCCTTGCAAATGGGTCCCCATTTTAATTATTACCTCTCCAGGACCCACATTTTCCATCTGAAGTTTTTCAAATTTTACAGATTATATTATATATCACTAAGAAATATATATTTCACTATGAAAGTTAAATATATGGGTCCATATTTTGGTATAACCCCCATTCTACTCTAATACAGCTCTAGATCCCATATAGTACATTGGATCTCGATACAATTTTGCATATCATGTCATATTTCAACTAAGAATACCTACTTTGATCTATATGGAAACACTTTTTAATGTAGCGCCCTTACAAATGGCCCCATTTTAATTTTTACCCCTCAAGGACGCAAATTTAAGTTTAGTTAAAGTTATTCAAGCTTTTTATGAAAATGGGCGTTGAAAACAAAATGCATATCGTGCACTTCGTGATTTTTTCGGTCAATTTAATCGTCTAAATGTTCGTACAATCGGAAAAATCGTGCAAAAATTTGAGCAAACCGGGTCTGTAGGAGATATGAAAACTCCAGTGCATGCTCTTCGGGATAGTGTGGCTGAAGAGCCGTCCACCTCAACTCGTCATCGTGCCCAACAATTACACCTCTCACGCTCGTCGTTGATGAACACTATGCAAAAAGACTTGCATTTACACGCATGCAAGGTGCAATTGACTCAAGAACTAAAGACTCTTGACCATTCCAATCGTCGTCAATGGTCAGAATGATGGCAAGAAATGGCAACAGTGGATAATCAATTTTCGAAGAAAATCATCTTCTGAGATGAGGCACATTTTCACCTCAGTGGATTCGTCAATAAGCGGAATTGCCGCATTTGGGCGAATGATAATCCAAGAGTGATTGTCGAAAAACCAATGCAACCACAAAGAGTGACTGACTGTATGATGCAGTTTATGGGCTGGCGGCATCCTCGGGCCGTATTTTATCCAAAATGAGGCCGGTCAGGCAGTTACTGTGAATGGTCTTCGCTATCGTGGGATAGTAACGAACTTTTTATGACCCGAATTGGAAGATATGGATGTGGACGATATGTGGTTTCAACAGGACGGTGCCACTTGCCACACAGCTAACCAAACAGTGGCTCTTTTGCGCAACAAATTCAATGGCCGTATTATCTCACGTGATGGCGATGTCAACTCGCCGCCAAGATCATGAGATTTGACACCGTTGGACTTCTTTCTTTGGGGTTATTTGGAAGAAAAGGTGTACGTCGATAAGCCAGCAACAATTCAAGAGCTAAAGGATGAGCTAATTCGGCACATTAACGGCATAGAATCTCAATTATGCCTCAGCGTCATCGAAAATTTGGACCAGCGGATGGAGGTGTGCCGCCGAGGTCGCTGCGGCCATTTGGTCGATATTTCGTTCCATGCATAATTCAACCATATCAATATTATCATCATAAAAAGAAATGACTATAATTTCCTAAATAATTTGTGTTTTATTCAAAATCAACATCGGCCCTTAAAATTTAACCTCCCTTTACAATTCCATGATAAGGCAAAAATCGAAAGATATATAAATGTAGTTTTCAATTTAAATACTATTATGTACGTATATGCTTTGGCCTTAATTCAGCCTAGAGCTAAATTTAATAAATTTATATTGAAAACGAATTTCTATACCCTCCACCATTGGATAGGGGTATATTAAAGTTTATCAGCTAGAAACTATTATATTATTCTCATTGAGTAGACACATAAAATAAAAAGATTTTTCAAATTCGCACTTTTAATGGGTAAATTAGGAATAGAGGGATAAAAAATGTACCAACTAAACCGCTGCAGCTAGAATAATGAAATTGGGAGTGGTCATTCCCTGACTGCGTAGACAAGCAAGATAAAAAGATTTTTCTAATTTCGTACTTTTAGTGGGTAAAATAGAGGTATACAATGGTACCAAAGAAATGGCGACAGCTAGAATAATGAAATTCGGTGTGTACAGCCCTCTAATGTAAAGACATGTAAAATAACGTAATTTTTCGAAATTCGTAATTTTAATGGGTTAAAATGGGAATATGGGGATAAAGTTGGTGTCAACCAAATGACCGCAGCTTGAATCATGAAATTCGGAACATACATTCCTCGGGCTACATAGACATGCAAAATATTTTTTTGCCAACTTCGTACTGTTAAAGGGGTAAAATCGGAATAGCGAGATAAAGATGGTACCAATCAAATGACAGTAGCTACAATAATGATGTCTGCCCTGTATTTACATGATATTCGGTAAGTCCTATCCTTTTATAGAGTGATGAAATGGGACAAGATGGATAAAAATATTACCCGTGAAATAGGCAGAACTAAACAAGTAAGGAAAGGCTAAAGTCGGGCGGGGCCGACTATATAATACCCTACACCACTCCCTCGTATGTATCTCGCTTTGATTACTAAACCCATGTATTTCATGGAAGCAATTTTATGTAGTTCATTAAAATTATACAGTTACTATAAATTAATCTTTAGTCATATTAAACGTATATTGTACAGACAGATTCAAACTATACAGTAGTAATAGGATGAATCGGACCGACATTTCAAAATGGGGCCGATAACAAAATTTTGGGCCTGGTCCAAAACATGGGCCTATATATTTCTCATTCACGGTAGGTATTCCTTGTTGAAAAATATCATGATCTGCAAAATTTGATGAAGATACGATGTAAGATGTAGTTTCTAGAGCTGTAATAGATCAGAATGGGACCCCATTTGGGTTATACCAAAGTATGGACATATGGGCATCTCCCAAACAAGTAAGGAAAGGCTAAAGACGGACGGACTTTCTATCACATTACAATTCAATTCGGTAAAAAATTGAAATCGGGAAGGATTTTTGCATCCTGTAAATGTATGTGTTTGACAAAAAATGTTAAATCGGAAAGGACATTTGTATGGGGGTATATTGAAACCTGGAACGATGTGACCCGCTTTCACCATGTCTGTTTATTGGTGAAATATAATATGTAAAATTTGGCCAAAATCGATTAAACATTCCGGAGCAACATTTGTATGAGGGCTATATCTAAATCTGAACCGATCTTACCCACTTTCACCATCGGTTTTTTAGTTGGATTATAAGATGATGTGCCAATTTTAAAGAAAATCGGGTACAATATGTGGATTTTAGAGCGGAAAATGTTAAATCGGGAGCGACATATGTATGGGGGCTATATCTAAATCTGAACCGATCTTACCCAATTTTTGCATACGTGTTTCTAGTTCGATTATAAGATGTTCTGCAAAATTTAAAGAAAATCGGGTACAATATGTCGTTTCTAGAGCGGAAAATGTCAAATCGGGTGCGACATATGTATAGGGGCTATATCTAAATCTGAACCGATCTTACCCACTTTCAGCATAGGTGTTTCTAGTTGGATTATAAGATGTTGTGCAAAATTTAAAGAAAATCGGGTACAATATGTGGTTTCTAGAGCGGAAAATGTCAAATCGGGAGCGACATTTGTATGGGTCTATATCTAAATCTGAACCGATCTTACCCAATTTTTGCATACGTGTTTCTAGTTCGATTATAAGATGTTCTGCAAAATTTAAAGAAAATCGGGTACAATATGTGGTTTCTAGAACGGAAAATGTCAAATCGGGAGCGACATTTGTATGGGGGCTATATCTAAATCTGAACCGATCTTACCCAATTTTTGCATACGTGTTGCTAGTTGGATTGTAAGATGTTCTGCCAAATTTAAAGAAAATCGGGTACAATATGTCGTTTCTAGAGCGGAAAATGTCAAATCGGGTGCGACATATGTATGGGGGCTATATCTAAATCTGAACCGATCTTACCCACTTTCAGCATAGGTGTTTCTAGTTGGATTATAAGATGTTGTGCAAAATTTAAAGAAAATCGGGTACAATATGTGGTTTCTAGAGCGGAAAATGTCAAATCGGGAGCGACATTTGTATGGGTCCATATCTAAATCTGAACCGATCTTACCCAATTTTAGCATACGTGTTTCCAGTTCGATTATAAGATGTTCTGCAAAATTTAAAGAAAATCGGGTACAATATGTGGTTTCTAGAGAGGAAAAAGTGATATAGGGAGCGACATTTGTATGGGGGCTATATCTATATCTGAACCGATCTTACCCAATTTTTGCATACGTGTTTCTAGTTCGATTATAAGATGTTCTGCAAAATTTAAAGAAAATCGGGTACAATATGTCGTTTCTAGAGCGGAAAATGTCAAATCGGGTGCGACATATGTATGGGGGCTATATCTAAATCTGAACCGATCTTACCTAATTTTTGCATACGTGTTTCTAGTTCGATTATAAGATGTTCTGCAAAATTTAAAGAAAATCGGGTACAATATGTGGTTTCTAGAACGGAAAATGTCAAATCGGGAGCGACATTTGTATGGGGGCTATATCTAAATCTGAACTGATCTTACCCAATTTTTGCATACGTGTTGCTAGTTGGATTGTAAGATGTTCTGCCAAATTTAAAGAAAATCGGGTACAATATGTGGTTTCTAGTGCGGAAAAAGTGAAATAGGGAGCGCCATTTGTATGGGGGCTATATCTAAATCTGAACCGATCTTACCCAATTTTTGCACACGTGTTTCTAGTTGGATTATAAGATGTTTTGCCAAATTTAAAGAAAATCAGGTACAATATGTGGTTTCTAGAGCGGAAAAAGTGAAATAGGGAGCGACATTTGTACGGGGGCTATATCTAAATCTGAACCGATTTCCTCCAATACCGATGGTCCTTGGCCAGAAAAAATAACTTCAGCCAAGTTTCATGACAATCGGACAACAATTGCGACCTGTAGAGTGCGAACAAACTTAGATGGACAGCAGACGGACAGACAGACATCGTTAAATCGACTCAGCTGGTGATTCTAAGCCGATCGGTATACTTAAAGGTGGGTCTAGCTCGATTATTTCTTGGTGTTACAAACATTTGGCGCGAAACTAACTTATAATACCCTAGACCACGAAGATAGAGTCAAATCGGAAAATGATACATTCCAACCCTATAAATCTCCGGGAATGTATTGTGTATTCCCGACCATGCAACAACATACTACAGATGTAATTGTTTCACATCTAGTCTGTGTGTTCAAAACATGTCTGCGCCTAGTCTTCATACCCAAAGCAGGCAAATCAAGTCATTCATCCACCAAGGACTTTAGACCAATCAGTCTGTCATCCTTCCTCCTTAAGACAATGGAACGAATCTTAGACATTTATCTAAGAGGAAGCATAGACAACAATCTTATAAGCGACGCTCAGCATGCCTATCTCAAAGGCAAGTCTACCGAGAGCGCTCTTCATGAGGTCGTTGGTTACATAGAAAGGAACCTGAAAAGTAAGGATTATACTCTTGCAGCTTCCTTCTTGAATTGAATGGATTGACTCGATGCTACGACATCGAGTTATAAATTCAACCTTGGGAGCTGGAACTATAAGGAAACTGTTGACCAGGGGAACACCACAGGGGGGAATTTTATCTCCTCTTCTGTGGCTTCTTTCAGTCAACAGTATCCTCAGATCCCTTTCTGATGAAGGTAACAAAGTAGTTGCATATGCAGATGACGTTGTTATATTGGTAGGAGGAAAATTGCTACCAACAATCAGCGATCTGTTGCAAGGATCACTGAGGAAATTATCTGATTGGACTAGAGACAGTGGCCTGGGCATTAATCCTAGGAAAGCTGAGATAGTCCTATTTACAAGGAGATATAACATAGAACCATTTAGGAAGCCAATCCTTGATGGAACGGAGCTCAACCTCTCTCATGAGGCCAAATACCTTGGCGTCATCCTAGATCGAAAGTTGAATTGGAATAGGAACACTGAGGAAAGGTATAAGAAAGGTCTAAATGCACTCTACATGTGCAGGAACTCCATAGGCAAGAGCTGGGGTCTGAAACCAAAAGTTGTAGACTGGATCGGTTGTCAGACCCATTACTACCTATGGATGTTTGGTATGGTGGGGTGCAATGAGAGTGAGTAGACTCCGGGCAAAGTTAATGAAAACGCAAAGGCTATCTGGACTGACCATTACCGGAGCCATAAAAAGCACTCCCCAAGTAGCATTGGATGTAATTCTGCACCATCCATCTCTGGACCACTTTACAGAGATGATTGCTACCAGGAGCGCTATAAGACTAAAAGAATCAGGATGCTGGAAAAATAGACCATATGGTCACGCAAGGATAGATCAAGGAGGAATACTGGGTGTCCACGAATCGGTCATCAATGGAAGTACAGACTACATGGTACCGGCTCTGGACTTATCATCCTTACCACAGATGATTATACCAAAGAGATCAGACTGGGCCAATGGCGAGACCTTCAAAGGGCTTTCGGTCTACACTGATGGCTCAAAGATGGAACAAGGCACAGGTGCGGGATTCTATATTGAATCACTACTGATACGCTAGTCTCTCCGACTTGACGACAACTGTTGTGTTTTCCAAGCAGAATTAATGACAATTGAGAGGGCAGCAAGATTTCTATCGAGTGAGAACATTCCGGTGAACACGGATATAAACTTCTACATAGATAGTCAGGCAGCAATGAAATCAATCATGTCACACACTGTCCAGGCTTGTGCTGAGTTGTAAACGCTCACTAGATAACCTCAACGACCATGTCGTCCGTCTCTGCTGGGTTCCCGGACATAGCAATGTCAAAGGAAACGAAATAGCAGATGAATTGGCTAGACATGGTTCGACCTTGGAAATCGATAGAGCTGATATCTTAGCAAAACCACCGATTGGCACGTTCTATAGACTGATTGATTCAAGGAAATGGTCACAGATGATTCTCAAAAGGGAGAATCATTCTCAAAAGGTCTAAAATGGATCAGGGGTGGCTGCTTAGGAACAAGGATGTAAACGCACAGACGGTTGACGGTTAACAAAGAAAGAGAGCCATAAAGGCATACCACCAACGGTATACCGGATGACACTCGACAAATTTTCTTACCTAGTCGTCAACCATTGAAAAACACCCACACATAGAAATACTAAAACACTTCCCTCACTTCTCATCTATCACAAAACACTACTCACTCCTTCCCAAATCCCATCACTCCCTATCCCTCTCCTATAACCCTATACTTTCAGGAACCAAAAGGATTTGCACAATGGATCCAACTGGGTCTCCGAGTGTTCAGAATGCAGGAGCATTGTGGTCCTTAAAACCAAACCAAACCATACCCGTGAAATAGGTAGTCAACTGAAATTCTTTGTGTACATCCCTATAATCGCATCGAACTTTTAAGGCGGAAATGTGGAAAAAGTTATAAAATTGGTACCGACAAAATGACTGTAGCCAGAATAACGAAATTAGGAATGTACCTTGCTATGATTTTATTGACGTCCAAAATCAAGGCAATTATCGAAATTTGTATTTTTGGGGAAACTGGAAGAAGTTGGATAAACTTCCTAAAATAATGAAAATCGGTGTATATTTCGCTCTGGATGCGTAGACTTCAAATATAATGTGATTTTTCGACTCTTGTACTTTTGGGTCAACATTTTTTGAAAATTTTACTTTATTCTCCTGGCTCAATACCATTTAGCGTTGTGGCCAAATGGCTTTGTGACATTTATTACTCGGCAGCACACTAAATAGGCTTTCACAGGCCGGAAATCATGAGTGTGTTAGTGTGCAGCCAAATAATATATGTCACCTGCCTTTTGTAAATAAATTTGCATTCTATAGAATATTATGCAAAATGGTCTTGAGGCAGTAGAATATCCCAGTTTAAATTAATTAATTAATTTTAGCTCAAAATTATAATAATGAAAAATCACAATTTATGTAACAAATAATAATCAACTATTTTCCTAATATGATACGGCACTTATGCATGAAGTAGACAGCCTCTAATAAGTAACTCTGTGAAATGCAATCCTTGGTGACACATGGACCCAACTTCCATATTTGTAAAAACAAGTAAAAAAAGGGCGTTAAGTTCGGCCGGGCCGAACTTTATATACCCTCCACCATGGATTGCATTCCACAGAGGTTGTAGGTTTTCGTAGATGTGCAGAAATATTACAGGAAAATATAATTTTTTTAATATATCCAAACCAAAACAAATGCAAATATTGAAAAAATAATTTTATAAATAAATATAATAAACATTCAAATCAAAAAATAAACATTCTTATATTTATATTTTCAAAACGCTTAAATACCATAAATATTGATAGATAGTGGGTGCTACAGTTGGTTGTATTTTCATTCTATTTTAATTCCAAAAGTACAAATTTTGAAAATCCATTATCAGACGTACGAAGTGCAAAATAACCTATCTTCATGATTCAACCAATTTTTGCCGTAAAAGAAAAGGTACGAATTTGGAAAAAAACTTTCTATTTTGCGTGTGTATGCAGTCAGAGGAATGTATACACCGAATTCCATGAGTCCAGCTGCGCCCATCTGGTTGGTACCATTTTTACCCCTTCGACGTTTCTACGCAATTATAATCATTCTAGGTGTAGTCTGTACCATTGTATCCCTTGAAAGTACGAATTTCGAAAAATTTTCCGTGTCTACGCAGTCATAGGAATGTATACTCCGAATTGCATGACTCTAGCTGCGGTCATTTGTTTGGTACTATTTTTATCCTTTATTTTTTTATCATTTTAACCCCAAAAAGTACGTATTTCGAAAAATCTGTCTATTTTAAGTGTCTACGCAATCAGAGGAATGTATACACCGAATTTCATTATTCCAGGTGCAGCCGTTGGGTTGGTACCATTTTTATCCCTCCGTACCCACTGTATCCCTTGAAAGTACGAATTTGGAAAAAAAAACCTTTTATTTTTCACGTCTACGTAGTCAAAGGAATGTATACTCCGAATTTCATGACTCTAGCTGCGGTCATTTGGTTGGTACTATTTTTATCCCCTTTTTCTATTTTGACCCCAAAAAGTACGAATTTCGAAAAATCAGTTTATTTTCCGTGTCTACACAGTCAGAGGAATGTATACTCCGAATTTCATGACTCTAGCTGCGGTCATTTGATTGGTACTATTTTTATCCCCTTTGTTCATTTTAACCCCAAAAAGTACGAATTTTGAAATATCAGTGTATTTGACGTGTCTATGCAATCAGAGGAATGTATACACCGAATTTCATTATTCTAGGTACAGCCGTTTGGTTGGTACCATTTTTATCCCTCTATTCCCATTTTACCCCTTAAAAGTACGAATTTGGAAAAAATACTTTTATATTATGTATCCACTCAATTAGATGAATGTGCACACCGAATTTCGTGTTTCTATCTGTTGTTGTTTAATATTTAACATTTTTTATCCCTTTTTGGTCCGATTTCATCCCCTACAAATAAGAATCACTTTATGGTGCACTTTTTTGCTGTAAGGGGAATGCGCATACCAAATATCAAGCAAATATAAACAGACATATTCAAAAAACATGCTTAAATACGCTAAAATATTAGGGATTATTATGGGTATTTTGGTCCTTGTGAGGGAAAAATTTTTCCCTTTGGGCCGATTTCGCCCCATTTCAATCCCAACCGATCTACGACTATAAGACGCATTTATGGAAAATTTGAACGTTCTAGCTCTTTTCGTTTAGATGCTAGCGTGCTTTCAACAGACGGACACGGCTAGATCGTCTTAGAATTTTTATAGGGTCTTAGGTCGATATTTCAAGGTGTTACAAACAGAATGACAAAGTTAGTATACCCCCATTCTGGACGTGGAGGGTATACAAATTTAAAAACATGATAATATATAATTATGAATTCCAGGCACCGATATAGAAGATTAAAGATTTTCTTTAAAAGAATTTTCAAATATAAAATTTCAACTGAATTCGACGTATTTGGAAGTTATGGAAGTTGTATCAGTTTTATTGTAAAAATGTATGCCAATTTGCGTGGAAGATATCAGAAGGTATCGCCCATATTCGAGGTGTGTATAACGACTACAAAAACATTGTATTAAGATCATTCGATTAGAGATTAGAGTGATTTGTGTTAGATGTACTAGAATCGGCATGGCAAAACCCTCCATGTTTCGTACGCTTTAAATAATTAAAAACATTATAAAATTTCAAAATAAATAGCCGTGTGAAAGTTACATTGGTTTTACTTTTAATATGGGATTTGATAGATGATTATACATATGGACCATTTGTGTAGGAGATACCAGAAGAAGTTTACTAGCTTAGAACATAAACCAAGTTTGGCAAAATATTACTATGTTCAAAGTTTGAATAAATTCAGTCATATTTTAATATTTTAAATTCTGGTGTGGAGTTTTTAGAAGAAAAATATTTTGAAATTGTTACTGAAAAATATTTCTATATTATATCCATTATCAGTATTCATCGTTTGAGTGAATGCAGATAACATTTTTTAATCCCTCTGCATAAATGCATAACATTCGCACCTTCACTATAGGTTTGTGAAGTATTGCACTTTTCATGTCAAGAAAACTCATTCCGTTCGTTACCCCGCCTTGCAAATATTTTTATTGTCATCCGCAAAATAAGTTTATTTGCATTCTTCGCAAACATTTGCCTTTAATATCCACGTCTCGCAACCCGTCGATTTTATTAACGAAGCCAACCATTCGCACATTCAAAGATAAATAACTGGCACCCAGTGGAATTCATTGGTGAAGGTGTATGTGAGTGTGTTTCTGTGTGCAATGGAGCAGACTGTATTCCTGTGGGAGATGCATGGAAGTTTGGTGAGGACCGTGTGGAACATACAGACAATGTGCACTCGCAACATAATGTACACATTCCTGTGTAGAGTTTTTAGAGCTGGTGCACAGTGGGCACAAAAGGAGGAGTTGCGAAAGAAGTATATCAAATATCATAGTCTGGCCAAAAAAATATATCGAAATTAGGGTGGGTCGATTTTTTTTTGCACAAAGCGTCAGGCAAAAACGTATTCTACGGAAAATTCTAAGAACATTTCCCAAAAAAACTATAAATCTAACATGAATTCCTAACCCTCGGAAATCGACTCCAAATTTGAGACAGAAAGACAAACGGAAGTGGAAAAATCGTCATAGAATTTGAAGTCCTCGAGGGCTTTGAATCTGGATTGCTAATCTGGCTGCCCGACAATTTCTTTTTACCTTTCCAACTTTCAAAAATGTTTACATTTTAAGTGCTCTCCGCCACCATTTTTGATGTAAAACCTTGCCCAAATATAATTTCTTGCACCGGTAAGCTCCTCTCCCATTTGACTTCTAGCATCCACATATTTAATTTTTTAGGTAAAAATTTTAGTCATCCTGTTATGGTAATAAATTATATTCGACTCAACCACATTTTAGCATTTTCTTATTTGTTATTTTATTAGATGGGTTTCATATTATATAGTGTACGATACACATTTTGTTCAGGGGTGCCCCACTGTGCGATGCACAAAGAGCATCTGCCGAATGGTTGTAAAACGTATGTAGACATTTTCTTTGATTCATCTCCTGGCTTTGTGTTGCCGTTTATTGAATGTTGTTCCGGATGTACTTACAGTACTTGACCATTGAATTACAACATTTACCAAAACCAGTTGAAATTTCAAGAAATCGAAAAAACATAAGTCAATGGAAATTTGACTCAAAATATAACGTCGACCATTTAATACTTTAAATTAGAATCGACTATAAAAAAGTACTAATTATTTTTTCAAATTTCTGGTTTTATTGGAAAGGTTGAACTTTGTAATTTAATAATGGAACACAATGACTACCACGACTGGCTCTGCAGTACCTCATCCTATCAACCCAATTGGTCAGTACAGCCCAAAATCAACACAAAACAGTGTCTCGTTGTGGATGCATTGGCGTCTCAATAGTCACGTGTGGGTTCTCTGAACCCCATATGTGGCAATTTTGCTTATTGACATATCCACCTAGACTAAAATGAGCTTTGTGAAGCCTGAACTGAAGGCCGATCTCCTCTCGAAAAAATTCCACGTAAATTTCTTGCAGTTTGTGTTGAAGACTCACTACTTTGGAAGTAAATCTTTAATATTCACCAATTTTGTTCGATCACATAGCGGCTAAGGTTTGCATTTTCCCGTACTTTTTATTTCCCGGGAAACGGGAACTACTTTTTCAATTTCCCGGGATCCCGGGACAGCACGGGAAATCGTCAACATACTGTTTACTATGATTTAAGCTAATTTTTTCCAATGAAACATTCACATTTATTAAAGTAAAATAAATATATATTTCAAAACGAACCTGTTACAGAATTCATATAATATAATTATTATTATTGACAAATATAAATTATATAGTCTGCGACTTTTTAATATGTTTGAGCCAAGTCCGTCCGTCCGTCTGGCTGGCTGGTGTACACGATAACTCTTGACAGGAGTAAAGGAATCGATTCAAACCTTGCACCTGGTAATATTTTTCCCAAACTTAGTTTAAGTTCGAAGATGGGCGAAATTGCCACGTCCCTTCTGGTACCTCTCACATTAATGACCCATATTCCTATGTTAAATTCAAAGTAACGTAACTTCCACATGCATATTCGGCATTGCTATATTTTGGTGTTTGATAATGTTTTTATAATCACCTAAAGTATACAAAATATGGCGAGTTTTGCCACACCCATTCCAGTACCTCCCAAATCGCCTATACGGATGATAGGAATGCTATGAAATTTTATAAAGGGTGATTTTTTAAGAGCTTGATAACTTTTTTTTAAAAAAAAACGCATAAAATTTGCAAAATCTCATCGGTTCTTTATTTGAAACGTTAGATTGGTCCATGACATTTACTTTTTGAAGATAATTTCATTTAAATGTTGACCGCGGCTGCGTCTTAGGTGGTCCATCCGCTTAGTCCAATTTTGGCATTTCCACGTTTTTGAGTAACAGAGACCCAATTGGTGCGAACGGCGACGAATCGAAAATTGGTGGTCATCATTAACACTGGCCGATACAGCTGCGATATTTTCTTCAGTTCGCACTCTACGTAAGCGTGTTGGTGGTTTAATGTCCAACAATGTAAATTTGGTGCGAAATTTAGTCACAATAGCCCGAATAGCCGCTTCAGTGGGTCGATTAAACTGACCATAAAATGGAAGCGCGCAATGAACTTTCTTAACAGAGCACGCATTTTGATAATAAAATTCAATAATTTGCAAGCGTTGTTCGTTTGTAAGACGATTCATGATGAAATGTCAAAGCATACTGAGTATCTTTCTCTTTGACACCATGTCTGAAATCCCACGTGATCTGTCAAATACTAATGCATGAAAATCCTAACCTCAAAAAAATCACTCTTTATTAGGCAATGATTTTTAGAAGCTGCATCCATATGGAATATAGGCGATATTACCACACCCCTTCTGGTACCTCCCACACAAAGTGTATTAAACATTGGTTACAATAAAACCGACATCACATCCATTTTTATCCCCATTTGACCAACTACTAATAAAAATCACTTCACACGCACATTCCCTTATAGCACAAACGTACACCACGTTTGTGCTATAAGGGAATGTGCACGCATATCAAACAAATATAAGCAGAACTATTTAGATGCATTAATACATTACATATTAAGTGTATTTTTAGTCCTTGCGAGGGAAAAATTTTCCCTCTGGACTGATTTCGCCATTTTCAATTCCAACCGATCTACAACTATTAGACGTGTTCTGAGAAAATTTGGAGTCCTGGCTTCTTTCGTTTCGTGCTTTCAACAGACGGCCGGACAGACGGTCGAGGTTGCTAGATCGTCTTAGAATTTTATGATCAAGAATATATATACTTTATAGGGTCTCGGGTCGATATTTCAAGGTGTTACAAACGGAATGACAAAGTTATTATAACCCCATCCTGGAGGTGGAGGGTATAACAAGTAAGGAAAGGCTAAAGTCGGGCGGGACCGACTCTATGATACACTCCACTTTCTCTCCGAATACAATTCAATTCGGTGAAAAAGTGAAAACGAGAAGGTTTTTTTTGTATCCTGTAAATGTATGTGTTTGACAAAAAATCTTAAATCGGAAAGGACATTTGTATGAGGATATATTGAAACCTGGAACGAAATAGGTGAAATATAAAATGTATAGTTTGGCCTAAATCGGTAAAACTTTTGGGAGCAACTTTTGTATTTAGGGCTATATTTAAAACTGAACCGCTCGTACCCACTTTCACCATAGTTTTGCTTAGTTGGATAAGATGTTGTGCCAATTTTAAAGAAAATCGGGTACAATATGTGGTTTCTATAGCGCAAAAGTCAAATCGGGATCGACATTTGTATGGGGGCTATATCTAAATCTGAACCGATCTTACCCAATTTCTGCATAGGTGTTTCTAGTTGGATTATAGGATATTGTGCCAAATTTAAAGAAAATCAAGTACAATATGTGGTTTCTAGAGCGGAAAATGTCATATCGGGAGCGACTATATCTAAATCTGAACCGATTTGATGTTCCTAGTTTAAATATAAAATGCTTTGTTAAATCTGAAGACAATATGATACAATATGTGGTTTCTAGAGCGGAAAAAGTCAAATCGGGAGCGAAATTTGTATGAGAGCTATATATAAATCTGGTGTTTCTAGTTGAAATATAAGATGTTTTGCCAATTTTAATGAAATTCTGTTGTAATATGTGGTAACTTTAGTGAAAAGAGTCAAATCGGGAGTGAAATTCGTATGGGGCAATATCTAAATCTGAACCGATTTTCTTCAAATTAAATAGAGTTCGTCCTTGTCCCGAAAACTTTCATTGTGCAAAGTTTCATTTAGTTACGTCTACAATTGCGACCTGTATCGTAATTACAAGAATAGATGGACAAACGGACGGACCGACATTGCTAAATCGACTCAAAAAGTGATTCTAAGTCGATCGGTATAATTAACAATGGGTCTATCTCGTTTCATTTTGGGTGTTACAAACAAATGCACAAAGACATAATACTCTCGTGGAGTGTATAAAAACGACGAAAATGAGATGTAATGAAGGGCAAATGTCATATCAATCAAACATACATTTAGTGGTCTTCCAAAATACGATTCCATGGCCAAACGAGTGTTGAACTTTTTGATGATGTGAATTTTGTACATTCGGGTTTCAATATGTGGAAGAACCAATGTATCAGTTAACGTAGTGAGAACATTTCTTCTAGCACTATTTTTATTGAGACCATCAACTTCTTTGCAAATACAAAATGCAGCCAGTGCCATGGTTTCCAAAATGTTGCAGAAGAACGCAAAAGTTCATCGTCTTGTTGACCGCTTTGTAGTAAAATGTGTTACCATTTGGTCCCTACAATCTACGCCAGCTTTATTTTTATTGTCAAAGAATATTGCTTCGGGTTTCATTGCTTCCCCTTCACAATGTTTCGTATAATGAACGGTCGAAAGTAGGTTCACACATTTATTTTTTTTGGCCCGATACCAAATTTTCGTGGAATCCAAATAACGATGACAAAACAGGACGAGAACGATGCTTTCTCATTTCGTTAGGAATACATCTTTTATTGGAGCGAATGGTACCAACAAATGCCAGACTAATTCTGGCCAGACGCTTTACTCCTTCTAAAGTAGTAAAAACAAGTAAGGAAAGGCTAAAGTCGGGCGGGGCCGACTATATAATACCCTACACCACTCCCTGCGTATGTACCTCGCTTTGATTACTAAACCCAGTTATTTCATGGGATAAATTTTATGTAGTTCAGTTTTAGTAGTTTTATGTAGCAAAATTTGATGAAGATCTGATGTAAGATGTAGTTTCTAGAGCTGTAACAAATCAGAATGGTGCCCCATTTGGGTTATACCAAAGTATGGACATATGTGCATCTCTCAAACAAGTAAGGAAAGGCTAAAGACGGACGGACTTTCTATCTCATTACAATTCAATACGGTAAAAAAGTGAAAGCGGGAAAATTTTTTGCATCCTGTAAATGTATGTGTTTGACAAAAAATGTTAAAGCGGAAAGGACATTTGTATGGGGCTATATCTAAATCTGAACCGATCTTACCAACTTTCAGCATAGGTATTTCTAGTTGTGCCAATTTTAAAGGAAATCGGATACGAATGTGGTTCCTAAAGCGGAAAAAGTGAAATAGGGAGCGACATTTGTATGGGGGCTATATATAAATCTGAACCGATCTTACCCACTTTCACCATAGGTGTTTCTAGTTGGATTATAAGATGTTGTGCCAATTTTAAAGAAAAAACGGGTACAATATGTGGATTTTAGAGCGGAAAAAGTCAAATCGGGAGCGACATTTGTATGGGGGCTATATCTAAATCTGAACCGATCTTATCCACTTTCACCATAGGTGTTTCTAGTTCGATTATAAAATGTTGTGTCAATTTTAAAGAAAATCGGGTACTATATGTGTTTTATAGGGCGGAAAAAGTCAAATCGCAGAATTTGGGTAAGATCGGTTCAGATTTACATATAGCCCCCATACAAATGTCGCTCCCGATTTGACATTTTCCGCTCTAGAAACGACATATTGTACCCGATTTTCTTTAAATTTTGCAGAACATCTTATAATCCAACTAGAAACATCTATGCAGAAATTGGGTAAGATCGGTTCAGATTTAGATATAGTCCCCATACAAATGTCGCTCCCGATTTGAAATTTTCCGCTTTAGAAACCACATATTGTACCCTATTTTCTTTAAAATTGGCACAACATTTTATAATCGAACTAGATACACCTATGCTGAAAGTGGGTATGATCGGTTCAGATTTAGATATAGCCCCATACAAATGTCGCTCCCGATTTTACTTTTTCCGCTCTAAAATCCATATATTGTACCCGTTTTTCTTTAAAATTGGCACAACATCTTATAATCCAACTAAAAAACTTATGGTGAAAGTGGGTAAGATCGGTTCAGATTTAGATATAGCCCTCATACAAATGTTGCTCCTGAATGTTTAACCGATGTTGGCCAAACTTTACATATTATATTTCACCAATAAACATACATGGTGAAAATCACAGTTAAATTCGTAAAACATCTGGCCAGATACATGTGCATGACGAAGGGCTGATCTAGCTGGATTATTTATTGGCGTTGCAAAAAATTGGTGTTGAACTAAGTTATAATTATCCCATATAAATACTAGTGCTTTTCCGTGGCACTACCGAAGCATTTACAAATAAATATGAGGCTGGTGGCCTGTTCGGTGAAGGTATTCAAAATCCAAATGCGTCTCAATTCAATGGACGGTGCTGTGCATGTAAATTCACAATTGATTGTGACTATGTACGTGTGGCTGCGGCTGTGTGAACATTCGTACTGTTGTAGTCATACGAGTATTTGTTGAATTGTTTCCGCTCGTTTTAGTAGTGCTAAAATCGATAGGAAGAATTCATATTTGCATTTGCCAAAGTCATGTGATGACGATGTGTACGACGACTATGGATGTATTTGTATTTTGCACAAGGAATGCAATCAATTTGTAGATTTGTACCTACTTTTAGCTGTTCTCTTTTGCCCCGCTTTTCCCTTCCTGGCACCAGGAAAAAGCATGCAACTCCATGCAATTTTATTTTGTTGTTCTCCCGCTTCCAGTTGCTGCTACTTTTGCATCATTTGCAAGTCTGTCTGTGTGTGTCTGTCTTTATATTGCAATTCCTTAAGGATCTGTTGAGTTATATAAAATCAATTGATGAAGGATAAGGAAATGCAAACGATTTTCTATTATATTTCAATGAGAGTTCACGTTTAAAGAGTTCAAGTGAAAAATCGAAATTTATGCAGAAAATTTCAAAATCATGCTTCGGCACAGCAACAGATATTCGGTGGGAAAACTTTGTTAGATTTACTTAGTTCGAAGAAGATGTGGCAAGTCGTGCGAATGAAGCTCTTCAAATATGCATCTTATTCAAATAGTGATTTATGCTATGAGTTTGTCTTGCTACAATCATTCATCATTAGCGCAACAACCCGAAGTGCGTTCTGTGTAATGTGGAACCTAGATAGACAGATGTATTTGTCACTTTAAAATCCCTGTAGCCAGTATGTCTAAAATTTACTCTAAAAAAACAAATAAATTTTCCAAGTTTGTTTTTATACCCTCCACCTCCAGGAGGGGGGTATACTAAGTTTGCAACACCTTAAAATGCGACCTGAGAACCTATAAAGTATATATTCTTAATAGTCATAATCTTCTAAGACGATCTAGCCATGTCCGTCCGTCTGTTGAAAGCACGCTAGCATCTAAACGAAAGGAACTAGGACGTCCAAATTTTCCATAAGTACGTCTTATAGTTGTATATCGGTTAGGATTGAATCTGGGCGAAATCGGACCAAAGGGAAATATTTTTCCCTCACAAGGACTAAAAATATCCATAGTAACACCTAATATTTTGGAGTATTTAATCATTTTTTGCAATATGTAATGTATGTACTTGATTTTGGGTATGTGCATTCCGCCTGTAACAAAAACGAGCACTATAAAGTGATAGGGGTTGAAATGGGACAAAAAGGTATAAAAATGGTACATATCAAACGACAACACCTAGAAACACGAAATTCGGTGTGATGTTCCTCTAATTGAGTATATACATAATATTGAATGGGAATATAGGGATAAATGTGGTACCAACCAAACGGCTGCACCTAAATTAATAAAAGTCGGCATATACATTCCTCTGATTGCGTGGACACGTAAAATAAAAGGGATTTTTTGGGGGATATGATGGAAAAAGGGGATAAAAATAGTACAAACCAAATGACCACATCTGGAGTCATGAAATTCGGAGTATACATTCCTCTGACTGCGGAGACACGGAAAATAATAGATTTTTTCCAAATTCGTACTTTCGAGGGATATAATGGGATCAGAGATAATGGGAGGGTACCAACTAAACGGCTGCAGCTACAATGCACTATGGCCCCAAATCCATATTTTTGGCAGAAATTCAAAAAATTTAAATTGGAAATTGTTAAATGTGTATATATTTTCTTAATGGCAACACTCCAACCTATCAAGAAAATGTATTGAAGAAAACTAGGTGGCAACACTACAAGCCTGTGAGGCATTTAAAGTTTGCCATTGAAACAAGTGGGAATAATTCGGGCCTAAAGCAGTTATACAAAATACTTAAAATTAAGCCGTAAAAATAAATTATTGAAATTGAAGGCCGTCGAAAGTAGTTGAAAAATTATAATTTTGTGATTACTGTAGTCTTTTTAGTTTTCTTAAGGATTGTAATTTTGTGATTCGTAGTGAGCATAACATATAAATGTCGTGGACCAAAAGTTATATGTAGGACTCAACTTGACTCAAAGTGTAAATGTGAAAGTGTTCGTCTGAGTATGTAGTTTATGGTGGCATTAATATCTCGTGAGTATTTTTCGGCAAACTCCTAAAATTGTCACTTTATTTAAGCACAATTTTCGATTAGCCATGGTACACATATTTGATCATATCTCTGAATCAGATTTTTTTATGAGACTCATCAACATCTCATTTTAAAGGTATTGCAAGTACATTTAAAATGGTATATAACATCATTCACTTTTCTGTACACTTGTAGACATTATATATTATTTCCTGAAATAATTATTTGAATTGCAGTGTCAAGTAGAATATTTGTATGCTAAATTTTGCTTTTGTAATAATGTTCAGAAAAACATTGTTCGTCAAAGCGAAATAAGTTTCATTCTTTTAAGCTTTCATGAAATTTTGTTTTTGGTCACCCTGTACTAATATGAAATTCGGTGTGTACATCCCTCTAATTTTGTAGACACGTAAAATAAAGTGATTTTAGAAAGGGAGTAAATGGGAAAAGGGGATAAAAATGGTACCAACCAAATGGCTGCAGCTAGAATCACGGAATTCGGTATATATATTCCTCTTACTGCATAGATTCGTACTTTTACGGCAAAAGTTGGTTGAATCATGAAGTTAGGTTATGTTGCACTGTGTACGTGAGATAATGGATTTTCAAAATATGTACTTTTGGAATTAAAATAGGGTGGAAATACAACCAACTATAGAACCAATATTTGTATTTATGCTTTTTATACACTCCACGAAAGTATTATGTCTTTGTGCATTTGTTTGTAACACCCAAAAGGAAACGAGTTAGACCTATCGTTTATTATACAGATCGGCTTAGAATCACTTTCTGAGTCGATTTAGCAATGTCCGTCTGTCTGTCTGTCCGTCTGTCCGTCTGTCTGTCCGTCTGTCTGTCCGTCTGTCTGTCCGTCTGTCTGTCCGTCTGTCTGTCCGTCTGTCTGTCCGTCTGTCTGTCCGTCTGTCTGTCCGTCTGTCTGTCCGTCTGTCTGTCCGTCTGTCTGTCCGTCTGTCTGTCCGTCTGTCTGTCCGTCTGTCTGTCCGTCTGTCTGTCCGTCTGTCTGTCCGTCTGTCTGTCCGTCTGTCTGTCCGTCTGTCTGTCCGTCTGTCTGTCCGTCTGTCTGTCCGTCTGTCTGTCCGTCTGTCTGTCCATCTATTGTTGTAATCAAATTACAGATCGCAATTATAGTCCGATCTTAACAAAAATTGACACAAATAAGTTTTGTGGATCAATCTAATTAATTTGAGGCAAATCGGTTCAGATTTAGATATAGCCTCCATACAAATTTCGGTCCCGATTTGACATTTGCCGCTCTAGAAACCACACATTGTACCCGATTTTCTTTAAATTTGGCACAACGTCTTATAATCTTACTAGAAACCCCTGTGGCTAAAGCGGGCTAGATCGGTTCAGATTTAGATATAGCCCCAATACAAATGTTGATCCCAAATGTTTAACCTTTTTTTGGCCAAACTTTACATATTACATTTCACCTATTTCGTTCCAAGTTTCAATATAACCCCATACAAATTTCTTTTCCGATTTAACATTTGTTGTCAAACACATACATATACAGAATACAAAAATCCTTCCCGTTTTCACTTTTTTACCGAATAGAATTGTATTCGGATAGAAAGTGGAGTGTATCATATAGTCGGCCCCGTCCGACTTTAGCCTTTCCTTACTTGTTATTATTAAGTATTTTTTATTTCGATATATATAGCATAAACGTATTGATAGCCTTACCTTATCAGTGTGGTTTAAAATATTTAGCTTTTTTTAATTATTTTAATATTATTTTATCAATATATCTATTTGTTTTGGTTTTGATATATAAACATAATTTTCCTGTTACTGCACTTCTACGAAAATCGACACCTCTGTGGAATGTAATCCATGGTGGAGGTAACATAAAGTTCGGCACGACCGAACGCCGTTTTTACTTATTTTTATTCTTTTATATATAAAACCAAATTTTTTGCTCACTTCATTAGTATTCCTCAAAACTGTCCACTATTCGAAGCCACATTTATGGCCAAAAAATGGGCCTTATTTTAGTGATGCTGACCGTAATGACTGTTATATAAAGATGAATGAAAACAGTTCCTGTTATAAATATATCCCGTGTGAAATCTTCCACCATACTCGTAGGAACATAAATATCATCAACATCATCCTCCTATTCAAACTATCATCATTTTTTATCATTTTCATTTCGTCAGCTTTTCTTTTCCATTATTCGGAAGACAACTCACAGCAAAAAAAACAAAGACAAAGACGACATAAAGTATATTTTTGGTTCGATAAAAGCATTTGTATGTTACGAAATTATATTCTCATGTCGTTTGATTGAATTGTATGTCCTCGTAAGTGTATGTTGTTGTTGTTGCTGCTACCGTTGTTGTTGTTCAGGATGTGCTATCTTGCCGTAGAATGTATTGTTTATGCGAAACAAATCACTTAAGAACAACATGAAAAATAATAATAAAAACATAAAATAGATTCCACCAGGATCTCACTAAACAACAATGACAACTACAACTATGGAAACTCACACACACACACCCGCACACTCTGTCTACAATGCACAAAAGGTGGAAACAACAGCTTCTGCTGTCACTCAATCATTAAAACACGCACACGCATATAAATGAACACACACGCACCCATGCTTATCTTATTGAAGATATCAGGGATGGGCGTCCTTTAAGACATTGGAAATGCTTTGAATTCGGGACGAATGTTGCAACAATCACAATTCTATTATTTTTCAGTCGAATTTGAATTTTGAAATAATTTTTTTTATATTCCAGATATTAAATTTCTAACGATATATACACTGACAGTATCAAATATTTGATACCCAGCAAAAAATTAGAAGGACTTTCGCATCTCAAAATCGAAATGTGCATTTACCCGCTTTTCAGGAAGTTAATACCGTCGGGTTCGAATCATGACTCGGAATTTTTTTTGTATAACTTTCAAAAATGAATAATGTATAATTTTGTATAATTTTTGCAATTTAAAAATGTTTGCTAAAATAAATATAAATTTACTGTATTATAGTATCAGTAAAATTAAATAGTGTAAATTTATTTACTGCTAATTTAATTAAATATTTATTTGTGTTGTATATTAGTTCATATTAAATAAATATTTTGTTAAGTTTCCAATTGTAAGTTCTAACAAATAAAATAGTTTGCTTTAGTTATTCTCACACTAGGAGAATTCACAACAGAGGATAGCTGAGAGAACCAGAAGGTCCGCTATTCTAACCACCAATAGCGGTGGATTTTTTAACAAAAATGGTAACTAGTGTAAAAGTGGTTCCTTTTCAACACTTTAAAATAACTTTTAAATCTTTCAAAATAAAGGACATGTTAAATTCATTGGTGAAAGTCCCAATTTTCATTACTTCCGAATCAGAAGATGAGCATCTTTTCACTTCTTCGGGTGATCTCTTTTTGCTGAGTATAATGGCTTATAATTAGTTAAAAATTTGCTAAGAGTATATTATAAATCCAAGCCTGAAGCATATTAATGGTGTGAAGCTTAATGTAGCAAAGAATCTTGAGGATTAAGTTTCCAGTTCCAACCAAAACCTGTCGTATTTCCGCCAGAATGTCAATCGGAACCTTAAAATGAGAAATAATCAATAAAATGTTTTTGTGTAACACTATTACAAAAACATGTTTAAATACATTGAAATGATTTATAGTAGATATCAGTTGTTGTATAGAACCAAAATAACTCTGTCCAACAATTTAAGACTTTTTTGAATGGAACAGAATAGCAACCCTATAATTCTGAATCGGCATGTTGAGTAGACCATTTTTGCAGTTTTTCCCAGCCAAAAGAGAGCACCCAAAGTAGTGACAAATATATTCATCTCGTGATTCGGAAGTAGTGAAATTTGGGATCTTCACCAATGAACCACTTTTTCACTAGTTTAATTTTCTGTTTTAAAAAATCCGTCGCTATCCTCTGTTGTGAGTGCTGAATAACTAAAGCAAACCATTTTGTTCGTTAGAACTTACAATAGGAAACTTAACAAAATATATATTTAGTATAACTTAAATATAACGCAAATTAATATTAAATTATATTAGCATTAAATAAATTAACACTACTTTACTGATATTAATAATTAATAAATAATTAAATATTTGAAATACATTAATAAAGCAATAATATGGCTGGTTTTCTTTAAGACTGGATAACTAAACTGCGGTAACAAAAATCTAAAAAAATCTTAATATTTCACTGAAAATATTTTTTTTTTAAATTGTCGCCAAAAGCAATATCAATGTGTGTGTGAAAACAAATTTTGAAAAAATAATTTTTTGTTAAAAATGTTTGACTTAGTCAAAATGAGGCTAAGTCCAATAAAGTCGACACAAAATATTTTTTTGAAAATTTCTTTTGATACATATAGTTATATTGTAGTTGGCGACAATGTGAAAAAATAAATTTTTACTTTGAGCAAAAAATTAAATTTTTATTAACGTTTTTGTAATCGCAGCTTGTTATCCCGGCTTAAAGAAAAACAGACCTAATAATAATTTTATAAAAGTAAAAAAAAAAAACAAAAAAAGTTTTTTTTTCCGAGCCACGATTCGAACCCGAGACATTCTGGGTGCAAGGCGGACACCTTTCCTCTGTGACCCCACACTAAAAATCCGTTCCCATTCACTTGTGAAAATGCTATCCATACAATTTTACATATTATCGACTTTTTAAGAATTTGTTTAAAAGAACTTTCTAAAAAGCGAGAAAAATGCACATTTGGAGTTTGATATGCAATTAAAATGTGCTTCCTACGGACGTACTTCCGATTTTTTATTGCTGATTTGTTTTGTATAATTCATAACTATTTACAATTTCTCTACACTTTTTGGTTAACATAGTATCAGTCTTAAAGTTTTATGACTTTTGACAAGGAAAATTGGTCATTTGACTGACCTATGGTGCAATGACCGGAGCAAAATTAACTGGAGCATGAACTATATTTTGAAATAGCGCCCATAAAACAGTAATGGCGTTTTCTGATGT
This sequence comes from Polietes domitor, assembly GCA_947397865.1. Classification (NCBI taxonomy): domain Eukaryota; kingdom Metazoa; phylum Arthropoda; class Insecta; order Diptera; family Muscidae; genus Polietes; species Polietes domitor. Next base: position 195,588,430 of record OX377618.1, read on the forward strand.
TTCCGACATTTTCATTCAAATTCAATAGAGCTTTGTAGAAGACAGTGGTAATGGCTACCACATAGTTCACCCTGCCCGACTTCGTTTTCTTTCTTGTTTTAATAGATAATTGCCATTGTTACATACCATGTAACATGTCTGTCTGAATGCAAAAACATTATTTTTTTTTTTTGTGTAGAATTTACGGATTTCTTGTAAACCCCAGTAAAAGGCTTCTTCCAGAAATTTTCTCCGAAAAAGCTTTAAATTAAGTAAGCAAAGAAAAAACTCCAATAAAGTATTTCATATTTGACTATTTAATCTTATACACTTAAAAAAATAAATAAAAATCGAGAATATTTGCTTTTTTCCAAAAGATTTTAGCTCAAAATAAATTATTATGAAAACAAATTTCACCATGATGTTTTTTTCTTGGTCATCGCAAATTGAAAATATTTTCAAATAAATATCAATTAAGGTAGATTTAAATTAACTAAGCAAAAAAACGCCAGCAAAGTAATTCATATTTGACTATCTATTAAAAGATTAATCTTAGACACTTCTTAGAAAATATAATAAAAAATAATCGGAAAAAATTTAAGAAGATTTAACAAAAAATATTTCTATGGCGCAATAGTTGCGATACACTATTTCGTGGATTAGGGTATTATAAGTTAGTTTTCCGCCAAATGTAACAATTGCGACCTGTATCGTGATTACAAGGTTAGATGGACAGACGGACGGACGGACATTGCTAAATCGACTCAAAAAGTGATTCTAAGTCGATCGTTGCCTTTTGGGTGTTACAAACAAATGCACAAAGACATAATACTCTCGTGGAGTGTATAAAAATAATTCTTAATTTCATCTACAAAACTGCTGTAGCTGTATTCATGAAAATTATTTATTAATTCTTATACACTCCACGAGAGTATTATGTCTTAGTGCATTTGTTTGTAACACCCAAAAGGAAGGAAGATAGACCCATTGTTAATTATACCGATCGGCTTAGAATCACTTTCTGAGTCGATTTAGCAATGTCAGTCTGTCCGTCTGTCTGTCCATCTATTGTTGTAATCACGATACAGGTCGCAGTTGTAGCCAGAACCAAACGAAACTTTGCACAAGGAAGTTTTTCGGGACAAGGACGAACGCTATTTAATTTGAAGAAAATCGGTTCAGATTTAGATATAGCCCCCATACGAATTTCACTCCCGATTTGACCCTTTTCACCCTAGATACCAAATATTTTTACAGATTTTCTTCCAAATTAGCAAAAAACCTTATATTTAAACTAGAAACATCTGTGGTAAAAATGTGTTAGATCGGTTCAGATTTATATATAGCTCTCATACAATTTTCGCTCCCAATTTGATTTTTTCCCCCTCTAGAATCCACATATTTTAACATATTTCCTTCAAAATTGGCAAAATATCTTATATTTAAACTAGGAACACCTATGGTGAAAATAAGTCAGATAGGTTCAGATTTATATATATCTCCCATTCAAATTTCGCTCCCGATTTGACCTTTTCTGCTCTAGGAACCACATATTTTAACAATGGGTCGCATAGGTTCAGATTTACATATAGCTCTCATTCAAATTTTGTTCCCCCAGAAACCGCGTATTTTCAAAGAATTTCTTAAAATTGAGCATAACACGTTATACTTCAAGTTAGTCACTTCATTCCATGTTTGGATATAGCCCCGATACAAATATTATTCTCGATTTGACAAATTCTAACAGGTCCTATTAGCCTGTGATTAGGAAACATACAAAAAATTTTCCCATTTTCACTTTTTTACTGAACGGCCCGGCCCGACTTTAGCCTTTCCTTACTTGTTTTATATATTTCTTCCCAATCGATTTGATTGCAAAATGCAAGTCAGTCCTTGAGGATGACACGTGTAAATATATAACATATTTCATAGCGATCGTGTTCGATTCCCATCGGAGGTTCTAGTCTATGTGCTATACATCCCTACACCAAATCCAAAATGTAAATTGATTTTGTTTTTGTTTTATAATCAAAAGGTAAATAACAATAAAAACATCTCTAAACTAAAAGACACATGTCCTAAGATACTCAGATACTTAAAATTGAAAATATTCGAATTAAATTGTGTAAAATCCGTTCCGTTCACAAGTCCTTTACCTAGGAAGACTTGAAAAACATGTTGGGGATTTATTTCTTCAGGTTTGTTTCGTAGTTCGTAGTTGTTGTTGTTGACCATTTCCTAATCTCGAATTCTTGGTAACACTTAACAAGACATTTCAAATTTCATGGTTTATTTGTCCCTCGTTATGGTTTTGCCATTTGTATCGTATTTCATTCAGTCACACCCCCCTGCCACCTCCTCCTCGAGGGTGGTGTCGGTGTCGAAGTAAACAACAACAGCGACAACAACTAGAAAATATAAGTGACACATGTTTCTGTTTCCATTCGAAATCCCAGTTTTAGGACAGCTGTTGTTGTGGCTGCTGGGTGTGATGCTGATGGTGTTTGTTTTGTTGGTCGGTTGGTTGCTTGGTTAGCATGGAAATGGTCAGTCATCAATATTTGGCAAATTATTTCGATATGTTACACTTGAACACTTTTTTAAAGGACTACATGGATCAACTCAATCGTCGTCGTCGCAATCGTTGTAGTAGTGGTCGTAGCTGTTGTTGTTCTGTTTCATTTGATTTTTTATCGGTTGTGGGCACGAGTTTGTTTGTGTCCTTTCTCGGGTTCTGATGTTTTCTTTTGTGATGGTGTCATTCATTGCCAAGGATACACGTTCTTTTCGGTTACGAAGGATGCTCATATTTTATGGCTCAATGAATTTGTTGTCCATCGATGAATTATTTATAAGTTGAATGGCAGGCTATGAGCAATTGAAGAACTGAAATGAAATGGAATGAAAACGAAAATGAAAAACATGCTGCATAGTAATGGAAATTATGTGATCTCCAACCCTGGCCATGGATATGATTTTTATTGGAAAACAAATGATTTTAGTGTTTGGGCGAATTTCACAGAATCATGTTAATTAATACATGAACAAATGTTGTTGTGAAATATCGACAGATTCTTGGAGTTTTGGATTGTTATCTGAGCAATTGCACGTCAACTGTATATCAAATTTTCGGTTTTGATTAAATTATGTCATGATTATATATCATCAGATATGATGAAAAATAAAAATGACGCATTCGAAAATTTATTTCGCTTTTGTTTTATCCATACATTTTATTAAAGGATGGATGCATACTCTCCGTGAGGAAGCAATAATTGACTTTTAAAAGATAACTAAGAAATTCGAAAATCTCAAGTCTCGAAGGTCTTCCGATTTAGATACAAATTAGTGAACATTGTATGTACACAATATGTATGTAACAAGGACTATTCAATATAACTCAATTTTCAATTGCATATTTGAGTTTCAAGTAATTAAAAATGTTTAAATGGTCGAAATCATGATCGTGGTAGTCTGCAGCCAAGTAATAAATGTCACCATGCCATTTGTAAATAAATTTGCATTTTATTAAATATAGATGCAAAATGGTCTTGAGCCAGGACAATATCCCAGTTCAAATCAAATATTTATTACAGACCAAAAATACAAACGAAAAAACTAAAACAAATGAGCGTTGGCACGGCAGAGTATTGCTGGGTAACTATACCTGCATATACACATACTTACATATGCAACTCAATGAGATGCTTGTAAGATGGCATGTGTACTTTATTACTTGGTGCGATTTATTAAACGCAAATTCGGCAAGTATTATGTCTTTGTGCATTTGTTTGTAACACACAAAAGGAACCGAGATAGACCCATTGTTAATTATACCGATCGACTTAGAATCACTTTTTCAGTCGATTTAGCAATGTCCGTCCGTCTGTCCATCTATTCTTGTAATCATGATACAGGTGGCAATTATAGACATAACTTAATGAAACTTTGCACAATTAAGTTTTTCGGGACAAGGACGAACGCTATTTAATTTGAAGAAAATCGATTCAGATTTAAATATAGCCCAAATACAAATGTTGCTCCCAAAAGTTTAACTGATTTTGGCCAAACTATACATTTTATTTTTCATCTATTTCGTTCCAGGTTTCAATATACCCCCATACAAATGTCCTTTCCGATTTAACATTTTTTGTCAAACACATACATTTACAGGATACAAAAAACCTTCCCGTTTTCACTTTTTCACCGAATTGAATTGTATTCGGATAGAAAGTGGAGTGTATCATAGAGTCGGCCCCGCCCTACTATAGCCTTTCCTTACTTGTTTTTATTAGAAGTGATACATAATAAATAATTTTAAAATGAAGAAACATTTCAAAATATTATTTTTCTTTAACCGATATCTGCAATCGAATGATTTTAAGAAACATCCTGTTACTCATGTCATGTATGAATTAGAACCCGAAAACTCTATAGAAATCATATTTGCAACCATACTTCATTAGATGCATAGTAAATTTGATATATTTATTAAGCAGAATATTTTGGAGTGAGAGGGTTAAGAAGATTTTTTATGTTTTCCAAACTGTTGAGGACCACTTTGAACTTTTGATGATGGGTTTAATGAACTAGCCATTAGCCTGGATCGCAATCCATTAAAGTAAGAAAATATTTTCCAGTCCAGTCCAGTTTTTAGAAATAGTTCCCATATAATTCTTGCTCTTGACTTTTACCGCTCTACAAAATTCACATTTTTCCACGAAAACAATTGTAATGGGGACGAAGGTGGATGGTATAATATAGCCGGCCCGTGCGACTTTAGCCTTTCCTTACTTGTTTATGTTTTGCGAGCCCGCCCGTCGAGACGTACACAGATATGTTTGAATGTTACGATCGAGCTAAAAAACTAAGATACAAACGATTTTGGGCCATCCACGGAAGAATAAAAATATTATCTTGTCTAAAAAATTTCGTATTTTCAAGTTTTTTTCTGGTAACCCGGTCCAGTTTACACTCTCTGAAATTTCAGAATGTGATCTAGAATGATCCAAACCGATTTAAAAAACTATTTTTCTTCCTTCCACACCTTCTCTTTTTCTTCCAAATTACGAATTGTGAACAAGATGTTAAACATGTACACGGAGAGCTTGAAATCAGAGCCACATTTAAAAAACATGTAAGGAAAGGCTAAAGTCGTGCGGGGCCGACTATATAATACCCTACACCATTCCCTGCGTATATACCTCGCTTTAATTACTAAACCCAGGTATTTCATGGGAGCAATGTAATGTATTTCATATAAATTATACAGTATACTTTAAATGCATCTTTAGTCAAATTTAATGAATATGGTAAATAATAAAGTAATTTATCCAATTTTCCAGCAGATATTCCAAGTAAAGTAAATACATGATCTGGAAAAATTGATCAAGATCCAAAGACAAATACAAATTATACAGCGGTAATAGAATAAATCGGACGGACATTTGAAGGGGGCCTATAACAACACTTGAGGCCTGTGCCTCAAGTGTGATGAAGATCCGATGAAAGATGTAGTTTCTAGAACTGTAATAGAGCAGAATGGGGCCCCATTTGGGTTATACCAAAGTATGGACATATGGGCATCTCCCAAACAAGTATGGAAAGACTAAAGACGGACGGAGCCGACTATATGATACACTCCACTTCCTATCTCATTACAATTCAATTCGGTGAAAAAGTGAAATCGGGAAGGATTTTTGAATTATGTAAATGTATGTGTTTTACAAAAAAATTTAAATCGGGAAGGACAGTTGTATGGGGGTATAATGATGTGACCCGCCTTCACCATGTATGTTTATTGGTGAAATATAATATGTAAAGTTTGGCCAAAATCGGTTATACATTCGGGAGCGACATTTGTATTGGGGCTATATCTAAATCTGAACCGATCTTACCCACTTTCACCGTAGGTGTTTCTAGTTCGATTATAAAATGTTGTGCCAATTTTAAAGAACATCAGATACAATATGTGGATTCTAGAGCGGAAAAAGTCAAATCGGGAGCGACATTTGTATGGGGGCTATATCTAAATCTGAACCGATTTCCTCTAAATTCAATACCAATCGTCCTTGGCCAAAATAAGTAACTTCTGCCAAATTTCAGTCCGTCGTCCGATGCACATGTGTTTCTCTGTCGTCCGTGTTGTGTGCCGTTGAGTTCTGTGTTAAAATAAAAGAAAAAAAAACAAAATAGAACAAAATTTCACAAATCACAAATAACAAATAACAAAATCATAATAACAAAAAAATGAAAAACAACCAACAACAAAAAATCGCGCCGCGCCGACCAAAACAACCATCCAACTACCAAACAATAACAACTACAGCATCAGCGGAACAACAACAAAATCTCAACAGCAGCCACACACAACTGACCACACATTTTCTGTCCGCTCCATAGTGTGTGCGTTGTCCCCTTCCCTTCCCTCCCCCCATCCCATTCGTGCAGTGCAGTTGGAACTCTTTTCTTCTTGTCGTTGTTCGCCCAATGCTTAAGGCATAACACTGAGCATTGGGTGAATACAGCAACGGCAGGGAGAGGAGTTTGGCAACTGTTGTTGCATATTGACTTTGTTTTGTTTTTTCTTTTGTCTGTTCTAATGGTTGGTAAGTTTAAAATACAATTTGCCAACATACGAGGGCTGAGAGCGAATTTTTTTGCCGTGTACGCTCATGTACATTTCCATCGGCCTGATGTTTTTGCTCTTTGTGAGACCCAGGTGTGTGAGGGTTCTGATCCACAGGATTTTCACGTACCTGGGTATCACACCCTATCCCTCTTTATCCCCCACAGAGGTCTTTTGGTATACGTACGTAACGACATAGTGTTCCAGAGCCAGCAAGACTTAAACTCAGAAAATCCAGAATTTAACTCCCTTTGGGTTTAATTCAAGATTGGAACACACGTACTACATTTCGGATTCGTGTATAGAAGTCCAAACGCGGAAAGGGAGGTATCCCTAAATGGCTTTGACGCCCTTTCCGATTCAATTACAAAAATTTTAGAGGATTGTCCTGACAGTGAAATTGTGGTTGCTGGCGATTTCAATGTCCATAATTCCTCTTGGCTTGCCCATTCGAGTCACTCAACACCGGAGGGTCAATACGCCGAGCTTTTTGCCGCACATAATGATTTGACGCAACTAGTGAATGAACCGACTCACATTCCGTGTGTCCAAGGGCAACACTCTAACATTCTTGATCTTTTTTTAACATCACACCCTGAAAAGTATGAAGTTAACGTTCTAGCACCTCTTGGTAATTCGGATCACTGTATTGTTTCAGCATCCTTTTCGTATTCCGCTCTTCGTGTCGCTTCGACCCCAGCCCCAAAGCGGACAATATATATATACGAAAAGGCACGTTGGGCCGAGCTCAACAACTTTTTCCAGCATTTCAATTGGAAACTTTGTTTTCTAAATAGCGATATAGATGCTGCGGCTGAAATGATTGAAAATATTATCTTGACCTATTATATTAGGTCAACCTATTGGCTGAAATGTTTGCAAGGAATTCTTCCTTGCCGGAAAGCAATCAACCACTCCCCGTGATCGAAAATATATCTAGTTCCATGCCTCAGATATTTTTTCGAACACGTGGAGTTAAAAGGGTTCTCGCAAATCTCGACGTAAATAAATCTCCAGGCCCGGATGGCATTTCAGCACTTGTCCTATGTAAGTGCTCTTCGACGCTTGCCCGTCCCCTTCACAATCTTTTCAACCTTGCATACCGTGCAGGAGTTTTCCCAGCGTGTTGGAAGATTGCGAACATCCAGCCCATCCCTAAAAAAGGTGAGGCTAATAACCCTGCAAACTATCGACCGATCGCGATTTGCTCAGCGCTCTCGAAGGTTATGGAGAGTATGGTTAACCACCATCTTGTGAGGTATTTAGAAACTAATGACTTACTTAATGATCGACAGTATGGCTTCCGTAGGAATCGATCTACGGGAGACCTGATGACACTGCTATCCGAAAATTGGAATCGTTCTATTCACCAGCTTGGTGAGAGTAAGGTCGTTGCTCTAGATATCTCCAAGGCCTTTGATAGAGTTTGGCACGGCGCACTCATATCAAAGCTTATCGCTTTTGGTGTTGGTAGTGACTTCTCTCGATTTATATCGAGCTTCCTCAGAGATCGCACTATACGTGTTGTTGTAGATGGGTTCTCATCCGACGAGCATAGGTTAACCGCAGGAGTACCACAGGGCTCTGTCCTTTCCCCCTCCCTTTTTCTTATTTTCATCGACGACCTCTTGGATCGGACTTCGAATCCAATATACTCATTCGCGGATGACAGCAACCTCTGTCATTCATACTCATTCGATCATAGACCAAGTCGTCAAGAAATTGAGGATAAAAGGCGATTGATGGATGAGTCACTTAGCCAGGATTTGTTGGCCATTTCTGAATGGGGTCGAGTGAATAGAGTAGATTTTAATGCACGTAAGACAGACAGACGGGCGGATGGACGGACGGGCAGACGGACAGACAGACATCGGTAAATCGATTCAGCTGGTGATTCTAAGCCGATCCTTATACTTAAAAACACCCCGTTAGGCGCTAGCTGAAACATGCAAACAATTTTGTTCTTATTCAGGAAGGTTAAGACTGTCATTCATCGTATGGTTTTCTTTTATTTTATTTTTTGTAAAAAACACGAATTTTAGCAATATTTTGGGCAAAAATTGCATAAATTTTTACGATGGACGATAGATGATACTATAACGAATAAATGAAAAAATTGAGTCATATCGGTTCAGTATATCCGTATATGTTATGCACACCAGTTTGAAAAAGTCGTTTTGCGAAAATCTCAAAAGAAAAAATAGCAAAAGAAAACAACAAAAATGACGGCTGAACTTGTATCGAGCCCTTACCGGAATTATCGTAAGCGACATTTTCTGAAAATATTTTTTATTGTTGAATTTAAAATTCTATGGGCTGATGCATAAATAAAAATTGTTAAAATGTAAAAATTGTAAACGTTTATATAAAAAAATGGGGCTAAGATTTTATCGTAAGTCGCTGCTCACATTTTCAAAGAAAGCAATTCTATCGTAAGCGACAGTTTATGAATTTAGGCAAAAACTGTAAGATAATATAAGAGATATTTATAAATGTTTTAGATAGGCCTTTCAATATATTGATGCAATAATAAGTGTAGTTTTATACCCTCGGCCATAGAATAAAGTGTTCATCTCTTGGTTGAAAGTACGATAGCTTACGAATGAACTAAATTAAGAAGTTCGAAGTTCCCAGATATTTGTTTTATACATTTCTTATCGATCCAGAAGAAAAAACTGTACCCACAAGAACTGAAAGTAACTCTAAATTATTGTCTTCTTGGAGAACACAAAACCTTTTTGTATGATTTGTGTTTTATATACAATAATTTAATATACTTCTTGGAATATTCGTATATTAAGCCAAATATTATATACATGGCTTTGGTATCATTTCCCTATTATTGTGGGTAAACGTTAACAGTTATTTAATTGAAATAGTGGCAAATTTGGCATAGAAACCTAATATTTAGCTTAAAATAGTTATGAAAATGGGCACATTGCCCACAACTCTATAGAGTTAAAGAGTAAACAAGTAAAATCGGAGTTAAGTTCGGCCGGGCCGATCTTTATATACCCTCCACAATGGATTGCATTCCACAGAGGCTTTCGATTTTCGTAAAAGTGCAGTAATATTACAGGAAAATATAATTTTTTAGTATATCCAAACCAAAACAAATAAAAATATAGAAAATATAATTTTATAAATAAATATAATATTTTTATTATTTCAAACCACGCTTATAGGGCAAGGCTACCGATACGTTTACACTATATATATATAGAAATAATACTTCAAGTCAATTCACAAAATAAATATTCTTATATGTATATCTTCGAAAATCTTAAATACCATAAATATTGGTAGATAGTGGGTGCTACAGTTGGTTGTATTTCTTTTCTATTTTAATTCCAAAAGCACACAATTTTGAAAACCCATCATCTCACGTACATAGTGCAAAATAACGTAACTTCATGTTTCAACCAATTTTTGCCGTAAAAGTAAAAAAGTACGAATTTGGAAAAATCTTTTTATTTGTATACACCGAATTCCATGATTCTAGCATAACCCATTTGGTTCGTACCATTTGTATCCCCCTTTACGTAATTTACCCCCTTAAGAGTAGGGCTTTCTAAACTCTCTTTATTCTACGTGTCTACTCAATTTAGGGGATGTACAAACCGAATCTCATCATTCTAGCTGAAGCCTTTTAGTTGGTACTAATTTTATCCCTCTGTACCCATTATATCCCCTTTTCGTGTCTACACAGTCAGAGGAATATATTCCGAATTTCATGACTCCAGCTGCGGTCATTTGGTTGGTACTATCTTTATCCCCTTCTCCCATTTTAACCCCAAAAAGTACGAATTTCGAAAAATCTCGTTATTTTACGTGTCTACGCAATCAGAGAAACGTATACACCGAATTTCATTATTATAGATGCAGCGGTTTGGTTGGTACCATTTTATCCTTCTATTTCCATTTTACCCCTTAAAGGTACGAATTTGGAAAAATAACTTTTATATTATGTATCTACTCAATTAAAGGAATGTACATACCGAATTTCGTGTTTATAGCTGATGTCGTTTGATAGGTATTTTATATTCTATATTCCAGTTGATTCTATACACTCTACAATTGAATCATTTTGTAAAGGAAGAATAATTTGGGCCCCTTCTGAGTGGCCGATCATTATTACAAATTCCCGCACGATACCGAAGTGTTATGAAAGTATTTTACTAAATCATTTAGATTTTAAGGACTGGAATTCATTTTTACAGCATTTCTACCGCCAACCATTAAAATAAAATTTAATTGTTTGAGATTGGCACATTTTAAAAAAACTGGGATTTTGCGCAAAATTTAAATATGAATATTTTGCAGATAGTAGGGTGGATGAAATGAATATTAATTTAATTATTCGTTCAAAGAAAAATTAACTGTCGATATTACCTAAAAAGTTTTATATGAAATTTAACTATTAGTCATAGGAATTCAAATGTGTCTAAAATAGTTTTTAATTAACGATTTGAATTACTTTACTGTTCATTTTCCCTTTATAAAAGTAGTGTTATCTATTTTATTATGTTGTTTTAATATATTTTTTATAATAAAAAGTGTGTTTTTACTAAAACTTCGATGTTAATCAATAAAAAACTTATATCGTAAGCGCCATATTTTTTTCAGTATTTGTAGCCGCAAGTACAATATTTGTATCGCAAGCGCCAAAAGTACTGTATGATATAAAGAAATGATCAATTTTTAATAATAATTCGTTGGGTACGGCGGAATTAAAATGTTTTGCATTAAAACATATTTCATTTTATGCAAATATTTCAAAATAATCAATAAAAACCTTCTCCTGTAAACTGTGTGTTTTGGCGCTTGCGATCATTCCGCGCTGAGGGCTCGATATACGATTCTCAGAATAAGTTTTGAAATTTTATAACTCTGGCACGAACTACTTGTGCCAGGAGTGGATTTTTGACACCGATATAGAAGTTACAAATAATTTAATTGCACATAGGATATATAAAACAAGTAAGGAAAGGCTAAAGTCGGGCGGGGCCGACTTTATGATACACTCCACTTTCCAACCGAATACAGTCCAACTCGGTAAAAAAGTGAAAATGGAAGAATTTTTGTATGTTTCCTAATCATAGGCTAATACAACCTGGTTCGATTTGTCAAATCGATAAGAATATTTGTATCGGGGCTATATCCAAACAATGACAAATGTGACTAACTTTCACAATAAGTTCTTCCAGTTCAAATATAAGGTGTTATTTGAAGAAATTCGGTGAAAATTCGTGGTTTCTGGGGCGGAAAAAGTTAAATCGGGAGCGAAATTTGTATGGAAGCTATATATAAATCTGAACC